>CM036240.1:29416710-29881710 GCA_020698575.1 Bostrychus sinensis | reverse complement strand
AGTGGGCTCCTGTCAGCGAGCCGTGTTAGTTTCTCCCTCCGCGCAGTGTGCAGCTGTGAAACCAGACAGGAAGGAGCAGGATGCGTTCATAAATGGTTGCACGCAGGACAGAGGAAGAGTAGAGAGACCTGAGAGTCGATAGTCCTCACAGAGGACAAGACTTTTAGCTTCCTTACAGGGTTGTTTCATGTCGAAGTGAGCAAACGGGCAGACACAGCAGCAGGACACAGGAGAGCTGAACAGTAGTATTTCTTGAAAATGTAACTCAATTTGCTGTACTGCTCTTTATCTGCAAAATAATATGATTTTTATTATTATTTGAGCGTCAAGGATGTTTAAATGTGCTATATACACTGTAATAAACAGCCACGTCAAATCAGCACATATTGGCTGAATTCTAAAAACTGTAAGTGGTCAAATAAAGAGCCATTTTGGAGCTGAAAGAGTCGGAATGCATTATTGATTGAATTTTATAAGGACTGTAATTAATAGTGATTAAAAATTTGAATTGTTGCCCAGCATCCTAATTATGTAATTGACATATAAACATCTAGTAAAAATGTGAGGTATAAATGTGCAGGTGTAAACCAATAGCCTAACCATGGCTTGATTGAATATCTCTACAAAGCTGCTAATTGTTTAATGCTTACATTTATTCCTCATCCCTGCAGCTTTTGTGTTGTTACTGTTATTGTGTTGTTGCTAGTTCAGCTGTGTTAGCCTGGCCTGCCAGACAAACTCTTTTCCTATTCTATACAAAGATGTTAGTCTGGTATCCCTACGTGTAAGTTTCATTTTTATGAGAGGAATAATCACAGATGGAGTAACCAATCAGAGAAACAAAGGGCTGGACATAAGCAGTGCACCGCTGACCAAAACAAACATGGCGATTTGCCGGTTTTACCATAAAACACCAGAATAGGCCGTATTATGATAAGCTCTGTACTTATTTCTGAATGGGGACAGCAGCAAACTTGTACAAAGACTTGAGAAAAAAGTGGGTTTTGTTTGAATTTGGTCGTTACGTCTGACGTCAATGGGGCTTTACTGTTTTTAAAATGAAAGCAAGACAAAGAAAGAAGTCTCACAGATCACCTTGGTCATAGGCCAGTTCCAAATTTATTGGGGAGAAGCGGTTTGCTGTGAATGAGGAACCAGACTGTGCTGCTGGAGAAAAAGTAGCTAAAAAATATGAACCAACCCAGGGTTAACCATGAAGTAACCTCCAGAGTCCGAGAACATCCATGAACTAATGAATGAATTTTTTAAGTTAAACCAAAAATAAAATCTATAAATGAATAGATATATAAATGAATGTCTTTCTGCGTGTGCTAGATCCAGGAGGGCATGTCGGACATCTCCATTGTGAACACAGACAACAACAGTAAACTGACCATCTCCAGTGGTCAGCAGGAGCACTGTGGCTGTTACACTGTCGAACTGAGGAACAGCTACGGACTCAGACAGGCCGCTCTCAACCTCACTATTGTCGGTACGTAACCTGAAGTTCCAGTGAATATAACTGTTTAATGATAATGATTTCTAACATTATAAAAACACCTTTTACAAATGGATCTACAGTGTAAAAATCTTATACATCCCATCAAAATTAAGGCCAAGATGACATCTTAACAAAGAACCACATAACTTTGCTCATTTCTTTTTGGTTGTTTTGGTCATCTTTATTTCAAAATTGCATACTGCTAACCCTAATAATTAACTTATGTTAGAAGTTTAAGTTTTGATTCATTATTAACCAAAACCTTTAAAATTTTGTCATAGCACTTTACAAGTCTGTGATTGACTAAAACACTGTATTTGCATTAAAATGTTCTGGTAGGAGGAACATTTTAGCCACTGGATGTGCAAGGTGCATGGGGAAATTCTGCTACCACTATTTTTTCTGTGATTAGTGAAATCTACAGACAATGTTCATATGAAAAAAACATTGTATATTTTGATTATATTACATTTATAGCTTGTTTTGTCAATATCATACAATGTTTTTTGCCGCTCTAATTGCTTTTCTTACTGCACAATTATTATTTAAGGCTTCTATCTCATACTATCATGTGATATAAATTTGCTAGCCTCTTATGTTAAAGTGAAAGCCAGTAGAGGGCAGTGTTTTTATTGATTAATATTTTATCTTCTTCAGATAAGCCCGACCCTCCAGCCAAGGTCCCTGCTGCCTCAGATATCCGCCGATCCAGCCTCACTCTGTCCTGGTACGGTCCCACGTACGATGGGGGCAGTGCGGTTCAGTCCTATAACCTGGAGATCTGGGACTCGATCGGAAAAGAGTGGAAGCACCTGGTCTCCTGTAACAGTACTTCATATAACGTACAGGTCTGTATCAGAGCTGTTACGTTCATACAACATACATATATACATTCTACTGTGTTATTTCTTATGTTGTTTCCTCCTCAAAAACATACCAGGAGTTTAACCACCACTGCTACTTTGAAACTACGTTGTTTGCAATGCTTGCTTGGGCTGACAGACTGAAGTGGGCGTGGTCAGCAGGGGGAGAGATGACCATAAATGGACCTGCACCTAATCTGAGCTTTTTTTTAGAAGCGAAAATGCAAAAGGTCTCAATAGAAGTTTTCAATAAATGATTATCCTTTTTAGTTATGCAATGTGTAAGAGAGTTTGTACAGTCATGGAAAACCTGGAAAAGTCATGGAATTTTAAAATGCAGTTTCCAGGCCCCAGAAAAGTTTTGGAATTTTATATTTTGGTGTAAAGTTTTGGAAAAGTTTGAGTCAGTCTGAGTAACATTTGACCACTCCTAGTTAAACCTGCACCAGCTAGAATACAGTAAATATAAGTGTTCAGTAGAAACGCTGTCTTCTTGTTCTCACCGCAGGAAGAAGTGGCCTATATCTATTTTGTCAGAATATTTTAACAAAATAATTTTTTTGCTGGTCATAGGCTCTTTTGGTTTTGGTAATGCTTTAAAACAGCATACATGATTAGTTTATATCTAATATAGCATAATTATCTTTTAATCACCGGTGTTTAGGCTATAAGTCAGTAAAATTAGTGGAATAATACATTTCTTCATCTGACTAATTTCCAAATCTAACAAATGAAATTGCAACAAAAGTATGTTTCTAATGCACATTTTGAATACTATTTAAACACGTGGAAGTGATTTTTCAGGTCTTGGAAATTTAGTCAAAAGTTTTGGAAAAGTCATAGAAAAGTCATGGAAAATTCTTGGTAAAAAAGTGTATCAAAAGTGTGCAACCCTGGTGTAATCTAGAGGTGTCCATAATCTGTTCAAAAAGCCTGAAAAAAGCATAATAGGCCCTGAACTAGCAAGGTTTTACCCACATCAGCATTTTGTTTTTGCCACTAGTCTGGCCAGCATTTTATTCTAAATTTTGATACATATTTGAAATAAGATTGGGAAAATAAACACAGATTTAACTACATATTAAAGAGGAATTATGCAACTTTGGGACAATAATCGTCCGTCTGGCAGGGTCGGACAGTTTGATGCGGTTGGGGACATGAATCTGCAGGAGACGGTTGGACCTAGATAGTGGCTCTGAGGTGTTTTGGAGCCTTTAGATGTTGGTCATGGAAGAGCGGCCAGAAGGCAGAGTAAACCTTTTCTGAGCAAACCTTTACGAGGAAGAGAAAATGAGAGTCAGGCCGAACAAGGGGTCATAAAGTAGTCAACTGAACTTGTTAGTTTTTATGTCAGTACTCTACTTTGCAATGTAGAGAGAGTTCTGTACCAGCGAAGAAACGAGCAAAGTTGCATGAATGGAAGTGACAACCAATCAGAATTCATCAGGCTGTATAGCAAAAAAACTGCTTCTGGATTGATGGACAAATAGTTGTTGTTTACATATTTGTTAAAATTACTCTGAATTGATCTGACCCAGATCTGAGTGTCAGTTCCAATTGCTAAAAATTAACTTATTAAAAAAGGATTTGTGGTGACTGATGAATGAAATCTGAGCATACAAGGTCAAACTATTGTGGTCTGACGCATTTCTGTAACTACTTGTTCTGCTTAACAATAAAATTAAGACATTTAATTACGTAGCTATGAGCTAAACCAGCCATTCTCAAAGTCAAGACTGTCGTGGCCCCCTTAAAGTCCCGAAAATCCCTCATGGACCCCCAATGATAAAACTTCCCTCTATGCAAAAGACTCTGCCATGTTTTTCTTCGTATTTTTCTACATTACAAAAACACTGATTATTAACTAAAAGTTGTTTTAAAGTAATATTTTAAAACAAGTATACAACTGTAATTAATTTCAAATGTTTTTATGTACTTAATGTTTTTAGGTACTTAATATTTTCATTGACTTTTTATATTTTTGTATGTTTTATTTGTTTTTATGAACCAAAAACATGTGTCTGAAATAATAATAATAATAAATTCAAGTTGAAATTGAAATATAGACAGCCTCTGGGGGCCCTCCTGTAGTACCTTTGCGGACCCCACTTTGGGAACCACTGAGCTAAACAATATAAGCTAAACAATCCTAATTATAGATGCTAATTGCAACCTTACATTAAACGGCTAAACCTTGACACACTCACTAATGTTATCAAACCAGGCTCTGATATTACTCACATGTGGCAGAGTGGTTGTCAATTGCCAAACCTGTCTTGATTATTCCTAATTTGCAATGTTTGCTGGCTGGTGCTAATTCCTCAATTAAAAATGTATTATCGTCTTTTTTAACTTCCAGTACCAGTCTTTGGAACACAGACGTTCTGTTTACAAACACAAGAAGGGTCTATAAGCAATTAAAGGAGCTATATTATGCTTTTGTTCATATTTTTAAACCAATCTTGGTCAGCTCTGGAACAGCAGCATGTTTTACAACTTTTGAAAAACATCATCTGGCTAAAAGAAAAAAAAAAGATAAGTACTCTACTGGTGCTATATAGAAACAGGTAGGAGGTTAGTGGAACCTAGTGTTCTGAGGGCTCTGAAACTCAGCGCCACAGAAAACAGGATTCCTCAACAGGCGTGAATGAAACAAAACGCAACTCCAGGTATGATTTTGATGACATGGGAGAAAGCTCAAAAAAAGTAAATTTTGCATAATATAGTCCTTTTAAAGAATGCCTAAACCCCACTTTTTTTTTAGATTAATAGAAATAATTGCTTGTGTATAATGAATGCTGTGATGTCTGTAGTAGTAATAATAGTTCCAACTACAATTTTTTTGTCTTTGCCTCCAGAATCTTCTCCCAGAGCGTCAGTATAAGTTTCGAGTGCGAGCAGAGAACATCTACGGAGTGGGTGAACCCAGCGTTGAATCTGAGCCTGTTACTGTGGGACTGGTGAATGACGATGGTGAGACGGCCAAACTAAGTCTCACTAACCCTAACTAAAACCAGCAGACTAACTGGACTAACTATCTTTTTTTTTTTTGGCTCCTCTGACAGAGAACCAGGAAGAGGCGGAGGCTGAAGAAGACGATGATGGTACTGAAGATCATGCTTCACTTATTTTATATAACATGACTTTATTTCAAGCTGCCTAACAATACATTCACTTCCAATTAATGCTGAGAAGATCTTACCTTGATGGAGTAAAATATTAACACAAGAAGATGCATTATGCACAACCGCTAATCTGGGTTAAGAGCACTGACTACAATAAGTTTTTCAAAATTGTAATAAATCAGTGATAAACTGGGGAGCTCAGTATGTAGAGCCGCTCGCCCACTAACCAGAAGGTTGGCAGATCAATCTGTGCTACCAGCATTGCATACTGCCATTGTGTCTTTGGGCAAGACTCCTAACTTATCTCTAAAGCTAAACATAAAGTTTGCGACAATTAAGTAAGGCTTCACAATATATCGCAAATTTATAGTTGTCACAATATCAGCACTAACTTCCAGATTTAGTTGTAAATTCCTTAATTTAGTCCTCATGTAGCCAAATTTTATTCCAGGTTTAGTCTTTAAGTTTAGATTTTGGCACAGTTTTGACCAATAAATACAGGCATTAATTCAATAAAACTGTGTCAAAATAATATATCAAAAATACGTAGTTATCCCAATTTTTTCCCCATATTGTGCAGCCCTACATTTAGGAATAAAACAATCAGATTGCGAAGATTTTCAACAAACATTTTCAGGCTAGCAACAGCGCCTTATATCTATAGAGCAGTGTTTCTCAAATGGTGGTATTGGTACTACTGGTGGGACACAGGCTCTTTAAGTTATGTTCAGGAGTCTTTGGGATTTTTTCAGATGAAATTATTATGAATTACAGGCTGGTTTAGTCCTACTTTTGCTCTATTTTAGTCTTGGAAATTAAGACCACTTTCCTTGTAGAATTAAGTTTAGTTATTAATGGTGCAGGCTTATTTGGACAGGAGTTTAGTCCTTTTTTTGTCCTTAGTTCTGCTTTAGTCATGCTTTTGTTCTGGTTCAGACACGTTTTACGCCTTAGTCTTTGTTTTGTCCTTATTTGATAATGCATTTTGTCAAGGTTTATCCCTAAGTTTACCCTTGGTTTAGGCAAGTATTTTGAGTGGTGGTACTTGGTGTCCAAAAACTTTCAGAACCACTGCTCTTGGTGGAATAATCTGTGCACATTGATGTTTCAGACACAGAGAAGGAACCCGACTACAGAGATGTGACCATCAGAACCGACTTGAAGGTGAAAGACCTGTATGACGTCGAGGAGAGACTGGGAACGTAAGAAAACATCATTCTGAATTATGTGTGGCAAAAGCAGAATTTAAAAACACACCGGCACACTATAAGACGGCCCTGAGTTGTTTAAATCAGACTTAAATCACAATGTTTAGGACTTGAAACTTGCTTGACAAATATTCTAAAAACACTCGACTTGACTGTGACTTGACACTCATGACTTTAGACTTGAGTCGGACTTGAGCTAAATGACTTGAAATTACTTGTTTTTAAAGAAAATCTATAATAAATTTAGGTGTGCAACATAAATGTAGCTTTAGGGGGGTTAATGCGGCGCATTTGTGTTTTAGAGCCATGTGGGAGACTTTCGCTTTGACGAATGCCGCGTGCTTCAACACAATACAGCAGGAGTCTAAGAAAACATACAATTCTTACAGATAAATTAAAAACTATTACAGTATTGGTAGTAGTTTATTTAGCAGTTTACTGAGGCCAGGTGCCTGTCTCTGTGCATTGTAATTTAATCACTTTATGGAGAGAGTTTTTTAATTCCACTTAAAATATGCATGTGTTCAGACTTAAGACCTGTGTCGGAACTTTGAATGTGTGAAATGGTCAAGCAAAGATGAGAGGACTCATTGGGTTATTTTAAAAACCCTCTGATCTATGTACTCTACAGATCATTTGTTGCCCGAGACTGTATGTGATAACTACTGTCTTTATATTTTAAATGAGTAAAAACAGTTAGGCTTAATTCAAACATGTGTATGACTTGGTGACAAAACAATGACTTGACTTGTCTTGCTTGATTCTCATAAAGATTGAATTGGACTTGCTGTAACTTGAAGGTTAAGACTCGATGCGTACTTGTGACATGCACATGAGTGACTTACTCCGTCCTTTGCTGAGCGGTTTATTCATTTTAGAATTGATTTCAAGATTTTATTGTTTGTTTTTAAAGCATTGAATGGTTTGGCCCCACAGTACATTACTGACCTTATACAAATTTACACTCCGGCGCATTCTCTGAGGTCCGAGAGCCAGCTCCAGCTCATGGTCCCTAGGACGAGACTTAAAACCAGGGGGGACCGGGCCTTCTCTGTTGCTGGCCCCAAACTATGGAACACTCTGCCCCCACATCAGAGCGGCCCCCACATCAGAGCGGCCCCCACAGTCGAATGTTTTAAGTCTCGTCTTAAGACTCATTTTTATTCTCTGGCTTTTAACTCGACGTGAATTGTGTGGTCCTCTGTTGTCTTTTATTGTGTTTTATTGTTTTGTTTTTATTATTTAATTCTTGGCATTTATTTATTGTTATTTTATTGTATTACTTTTATTTGGTTTTACTGGTTCTTATTATTTAATGGGGACTGGTGGAGCTGAATGGAGTAATTTATTGTTATTTAGTGTTCTATGTGCAGCACTTTGGAAACTGTTTTGTTTGTAAAATGTGCTGTACAAATAAAGTGGATTGGATTGGATATACGCCACTGAGAGTGGGTGAAAGTGCAGCGAAGACGGGGAGTTACTGCCCCGTGGCCCCACTGTGAGAATGATAGTATTCCCTGACCCTTTCCTGGGCCCGCCTCTTCACTGTCCCTACACAGTGACGCAAACCGGGCAAGGGGTTGTCCCAGAGGGCCGATGCTTACTTATATATACTTTAATTTTTTTTGCATATATTTCTTAAACTATTTGCTCTGCTCAAAACTACCAAAACATTAAATCATATTCTTGATTTTAACCCTTTAAATGCCAGTTTCATTATATTCATTTCAGTGCTCCCAGTTTTTGCTCCGGGGGGAGGTGCAGAGGGCTTTATTCACCCTGCAACTTCTTTAGTCATCAAACTAACTCTGAAACTGTTTATTAATCTATAAAAGTTACATTGTTCGCCGCCAAAATGTCAAATTTCACTACCTTTCTTCAAAATAAAATGCTGACATTGCAGAATTTATATTTTTATACTGCAGTGCCATTAGGATTAAAAAATGTTTTAATGGATATTATATTACTAGGATTTTGAAAGAAAGTATCTGCCGCTATATAAAAAATAATACAGTCAAATACATTTTTCTGCTCATCTTTGACTCATCCAAGGCTCTTATCACCACCAAAGCCCAACCCCTCTGCTAATTATTATTTGGAACATAATTTAGTTTTTCTACTTTTTTGTCATACATTGTTCAAAATTCATGTAATGAAACTGGTTAAAAACCATACAATTATTTAACGTTTGGTAGTTTTGAACAGGTTTCAAGTAGTTTAAGAGATTTATGGGGAAAAAAAGCTGAAAATATATTGACGTATGATGATTTTATAGCAGTTTTTGAGTGCGTACATTTTTGTGCACAAATGTCACGAAAGGGTGCAAACTTCATAGAGTATAAATGACATGCAAGAGTAAAAAAACTCTTGGATTTCAACAGCTTGGCTAAAAAATATTTTCTGCAAAAAATTATACCCCAAGCTCCAACACAGCCAAAATGATTAACAAAAAAAATAAAAAAAAATAAAAAGGCTGTTATTAATAGAATTTAGGCCATGGTATGAATCTAAATAAATTCAGTATTGTCACTATTGTACAATTATTTTTACATGATTTAAAAAAACAAGAACTCAGTAAAGGTATACCCTGCAATAAATAAACAATATTTTTAAATGAATTAAAAATGATTTCCGTGACGTTTTCTGTCATTTGTCCCTTTAAACAAAAAATATTCTGTGTGAATTTGTCATTACAGGGGTAAGTTCGGTCAAGTCTTCAAACTGGTGGAGAAAGCCACAAAGAAAATCTGGGCGGGGAAGTTCATCAAGGCGTACTCGGCCAAAGAGAAGGAGAACGTGCGACAGGAGATCGGTATCATGAACAGCCTGCACCACCCCAAACTGGTGCAGTGCGTGGACGCCTTCGAGGGCAAGTCCGACATCGTCATGGTGCTAGAGCTGTACGTACTCACACCAACACAACAATCTCAATAAATACACTCAACAATACCAAGACAAGATGTGTAGAGATCAAGATTATGCCAGGTTTAAACTAGATCCAGACCAGCCCAGCATGGAATACATCGAGAGAAGAAAAGTTATGTTTTCATCTAATTCCATGAAAAATGTAGACTTAGAGCAGTGGTTCTCAACCTTTTTAGTTTTGTGTCTTCATTAGTACAAAGATATTTTATACTTAATTTATTGAAAATGTTTATTCTCAGTCATTTATTGGTTTAGTTTAGTTTATTATTGTCATATGCACAGTATAGATAGCAGGGTCCAATGAAATGTTTCAAACAAGGCAGACATGCAACTCCAAGTAAAAACTCAAGTACTAGAAAAACAAAATAAAGGCCTGTGTAATAAATAGTCAAAAAAAATCTGAAATATCAAAAAATATTGCACCAGGATAAATATGTAGAGCAGTAGTAATAAAAATATATATATACATATGTGCAAAAGTAGAAGAGAATGTGCAAAAAGAAAATAGAGCTGTGAAACTAGATCCACTGGTTTAGTATTAAGTATTAAAGACATTATAATTTTCCTGTCACTAAAATAAAATATAAAATAAAAAACAAAACAATATAACTCCTATTACATTAATTTAGTGTATATTTTAATGTTCAAAGTATCAATCTTAAACTCATGACAAATTTACTACAAAAAAGTTAAAATATATAACTCCCCTTTTAAATAAGCTATTAATCCTACAAAAACATGCAACAAAATCTAACTTTCACTTCCTTTTTTATCACCTGAGCTTTTCAATATAGTTCAATATAAAAATCTTGGAAATATATTATGAAACAATTACAAGTACCCCTTGCAAAGAGCTCGCATACCCCAAGTGGTCCCTGTACCCCTGGTTGGGAAACACTGACTTAGAGAGCAGTTTTTAGTCAAATCAAAAACACAGATTTGCAAGGAAGGAGTAAAATAGTTACGCCTGCATTTAAAAAAACTGTGTCTTGTTGGTTTATTGGGTTAAGCATTTACCCAGCAACTGGAGGATAGCTGGTTCAAATCTAGCTTGTTCACTGTGGCAACCTCACACAGGAAAAGGAGAAGGAGAAGCCAAAGAATAAAAAAAAAAGTTTTGTTGGTTACTGTTAATATTAGTTATAAGTGTCTTAGCAAGTAAACTGTCACTGATGAAGTATATTTAGTAATAGCATGGTATTAGTAGGTTTATATTTAATAAATGTTAATGGTAATTGTGAGGTCATTAAATGCTTTGAGAATGAAGTTACTCATCTCTGAGCCTTTTTGTAGGCTCAAACTTTTTCCCTCCGAGGGCCAACATGGAAATGTATTAATGTGGCCAAATGTAGTAGTCTTTTTCATGTAATGAGATCATATGCAAACAGAGCTATGAATCAACCTTTATTTATAATTCATTATATTATAATTATTACATTACAGACATGTTAGACTCCCTACCAACCACTGACAGTCTGTTTAGTGCACAATAGAATCAAAGTAGATGACCTTTACAAATCACAGCACTCCCTCGAAGTCCGAATCAAACCCCTCGAAGGGCCAAGTTTGGTCCATGGGCCCCACTTTGGTCACCAGTGTTATAGACACCTGATGGGCATCCAGGAACATGCTGTTGTCTATGAACAAATCCAATATAAACTGATTAAAAAATAAATAGTGTCTAAAACAGGTATATAATTTTATAGTATTTGTAGAATTCCTGTAAGAGTTTCTAATAGATACCTTAAATAATAGATATAATAGATATCTTACAGATAAGTAATTACATGCTATAAACATGGGTCATTTATATACTAACCACCTTTATTTTGTTTACATTATCATCTTTTTTACCCTGCTATTATCATGCTGTTACTTGTATTCTCACTCGCTGTCAAACATTTTCAAATCATAAGCAGAAACTTTCTGTTTAACCCAGCTATGAGTGGAATCTGGAAACAGCCATTTCCTCTGCCAATTCTGGAGCAGCGATGGACAGATGATAATTTTCTTTTTTTATTGTTTTGACACAGATCCTCTTTATTCCTGTTACAGAAATCCTAGACATTAGAAGTAAATGTATTTGTGTATATAATGTGCTTTGGTCCAGGGTCAAAGGTTGCCGGCCAGTTGCTGTTCTTTTAGACTTTTCATATCACATCTAGGCATTATAAAGGAATTTCAGTAGAGCAATAAAACATAATAATAAAAAGCACTATTTTTAGGGTGCAACATTAATATCAACAGATAAAACATTAGAACACGACCTCCATTGTTCATGCGCAAAAGTCAGTGTAGCTATTTGGCGACATCTACTGGATACACTGCAGATGAACAACTGGCGTTAAAGAAAACTTCAAAGAGAGGTTTGATTGAGAAATAAAAAAAAAAAATAAAAAAAATGTATTTCCTGTAAGGGCTCAGTTTGTCCTATCTAGACAGTTACATATCAGAGGTTATGGAACTAGGTCAGTGCTTCTCAAAGTGTTTACACCAACTACAACCTCAGAAACTATTTGGCTTTCCAAGTAAAATGTTTATCAGGGCAGTCCCAAGGTCTCAAAAGCATTAAATACGTATTACATTTGATCTTGTCCAAATCAAGGCCTTAAAAGTATGAAATATTATGAGTAGGTATTACATTTTGTTCATCTAAGTCCTAAAATTTGTCAAAACATTATGTAAATATTACAAAAAAGTAGAGTGACTGCTAAAACAAGTATGTTATCATTGAAATGCATGATATATTTATTCATTTTTTGAATGCAGCACTGGAGTTCGCTCATCTGTATTAGACTTTTAAAATGAAACCCTTGAGTTTCAGAGAGTAGTACAGATAATTCTTTAGTGTAAAATTCATACAGATTATTGTTTTGTTGTTGACGATGCTGGCATTAAAATTCAATCTAAGAGGCATTAAAAAGTCTTAAAAAGGTCTTAAATTTCACAAGACTAAACCTGGAGCTACTCTTTTTATACTAGATCAGTGGCGCGTTGATAATTGTGTGTGTGTTTATTAGTACAAAGACATTTTATACTAAATTTATTGTAAATGCTAATTCTCCTGCATTTTTCAGTGAAACTCAAAATATATAATAATCTGCCTGCCTTTAAAGTAAAATATAAAATAACAATATAAACTCCTGTTAATTTTATGTTACTGTATATTTTATTGTTCAAAATGATCTTAAAAAATGAAAATAAATAATCTTAAACTCATAACAAGTTTACTACAAACCCCTTTTAAACAATCCATTAAACCTAAAAACAACAACAAAAACATGTAACAAATTATAATATTCTAATAATATTCTTTAGCAGTTTCACCTCTTTTTTATCACTTGAGCTTGTCTTTCATAAGTTTCAATAGTTTAATATACAAAGTTTGCAAATAATTTTTCATATTGGTATTAAATTATGAAATAATTCCAAATACCCCTTGCAAAGTTCCCACATACCCCTAGGGGTCACCTCACCCCTGGTTGGAAAACACAGTACTAGATGACTAACTCTTATTTAAACTGAGGAATAAAGTACAGATTAAACCAGAAAATGCATTACATAATAATTACTAAACTGTTACATAATAATTACTAAACCTGAAGCCAGGACTAGTCACCAATTCACCTAACCCTTGCATGTTTTGGATGGTTTTGGATGGCGGGAGGTATACAGTGCAACACCAGTTTTAGTAATCAGTGTTGTCCAGCTGTAAAGAAATGTTATATGTCGTCTATTTTCCAGTATTTCTGGTGGCGAGTTGTTCGAGCGCATCATCGATGAGGACTTTGAGCTGACAGAGAGGGAAGTCATTAAATACATGCTGCAGATCATCGATGGAGTCAACTTCATCCACAAACAGGGAATAGTCCACCTGGATCTCAAACCAGAGAACATCATGTGCGTCAACAAGACCGGCAGCAAGATCAAACTCATCGACTTCGGACTCGCCAGAAGACTAGGTACAAATAATCCCTTCAGTGTCACATTAGGTATTTTCTTTGGACTATCAGCAGTTGTTAATCTGGTGTAGAAGTGATGTAGACCAGTTTATCCCAGTCAGGGGTTAGGGGTACAAGAACGCTTTGCAGGAGGTACTGGGATGATAAGAAAATGTTTGTGATCTTTTTAGGAATAACAGTTCTTTAATGTGTAGCAGGGGCTCAAAAGTAATTGGACAGATGAATATTTCCATGAATAAAATGTTCATTTTTTATTATCTGGTGAAAATGCTTTGCAGGCAATGACTGCCTGATGTCTGGAGGCCATGGACATCACCAAACACTGGGTTTCCTGTTTTATGATGCTCTGCCAGGCCTTTACTGCAGCTGACTTCAGTCATTGGTCACTTGTGGGTCTTTTTGTCCTAGGTTTAGTCTTAAACAGGTGAAAGTCATGCTCGATTAGGCTGAGATCTGTGGACTGACCCCTGTCACTGCAGAATATTCCACTTATTTGCCTTAAAAAACTCCTGAGTTCACTGTCCATCTGTGCTGTGAAGCACCTTCATTCAACTTTGTGGCTTTTGTCTGAATCTGAGCAGTAAGTTTATCTTTGTACACTTCAGAATTCATGCGGCTGCTTCTGTCTCTGTCACATCATCAGTAAACACCGGTGACCCAGTGCCATTGAAAGTGATACACACTCATGCATCACACTGCTCCACCAGGTTTTACAGAAGATGTGCTGTGCTTTGCATCATGAGCCGTTCCAAGCCTTCTCCAGACTTTTCTCTGCCCGTCGTTCTGGTACAGGTTGGGCTGAGTCTCATCTGTCCACAGAATGCTGTTCCAGACCTGGGCTGGCTTCTTTAGGTGTTTTTGGCCCACTGCACTTTGTGGTAAATCCTCTGTATTTTCTCTCATGAAGTCTCCTGGTTATGGTGGACCTAGACCAGTCCTTCTCAAATAGTGGGGCGGGCCCCCCTTGGGGGGCGCGATGCGATGCCAGGGGGGGCGCCTATGACCCCAGGGAACAGGCTTTGCTTTTGCCGTGTAAAGTGTAATTGCACATCCACGAATATTAAATGAATATTAATAATGAATATTAAATATAATAGATAAAAATAGTGAATATTAAAAAGGATACAATTTTAGGTATACTTATACAATTTTTATAGATAATGATCTTATTTATAGTCACCGCGGCGAGTGGGGGGCGCGAAATTTTCTTTTTCTTTGGGGGGGGGCTTTGCAAAAAATAATTGAGAAGCACTGACTTAGACACTGATAGACCTACTTCCTGGACAGAGTTCTTCACTAAGGCGGATGTTGTGGGGATTTTTTCACCATTTTCTGATCCAGCCTAAGGATCGTCTGGTTCACTATGTTGTGATTTCACAGAATCCACGTTCAAATGCAAATGTAACACCTGGACTCTTTTACCTGCTCAGTTTATGATGGATTAATGAGGGAAAAGCCCTTGCAGCTCAAAAAACAGCTTTTGAAGAAACTGTCCAAATACTTTTGAGCTCCTGAAAAAGAGGCAGCGACACATTAAAAAGCTGTAATTCCTAAACATCTTCTTCAATTTGGTCGTGAATACTCTAAAATGTTGAGAGTTTGCACTTAAGTACATATGAACTGCATAACTGTATTTTAAATAGTTTTGGTAAAAAAAGCTAAAATAAAACTTGAGTCAGTGTCCAAATACTTATGGACCTAACTGTATACTGCGCCACACACAGGTTTTTATTTAATTTAATTTTTTAGTTTGATGTAAAATTTTATTAGAATTAGTATTTACAATGAAGTACGTGTAAAACGTAAAAAAAAAAAAGAACAATATGACCATTTTTATGAGTGAGGGAATATACTCATAGCATGACAAAAAAGTCCAGGGAGTACAATTCAGTTTAATTCAATTCAGTTTTATTTGTATAGCCCAGTATGACAACAACAGTCGCATCAAAGAGCTTCACAAACTGTTCATCAAACAGAAACACAAAATCAAACATAACACAGTCAAACACAAACAGTAACTACACTAAACTAAACAGACCCAGGACACTCCTGTCCTTAGACCCTCCTTCTCGGTAAGGAAAAACAGGTTAGGGTGTTAAGGTGTTTAGGCTATAAGTCAGTAAAATTAGTGGAATAATATATTTCTCGGTGGAAAGAAGCCCCAACTGTTTTTTTTTTTCTTTCAATTGATTAATTTCCAAATTTAACAAATGTTATTGCAGCAAAAGTATGTTTCTAAAGCACCACGTTGGCCATTTTGAATACTATTTAAACACATGTAAGTCATTTTTCAGGTCTTGGAAATTTAGTCAAAAGTTTTGGAAAAGACATGGAAAAGTCATGGAAAATTCTTTGTAAAAAAAAAAAAGTGTATAAACTCTGTTATAAGTATGCATATAACAGTGAAGTAGTTACTAAGATGTGTCAGTAAAATTGAATCAATATAATTTGTGGAGAATTTTATGATGACATTTCCTTTTCCTACAGAAAACGCTGGCACTCTGAAGGTGTTGTTTGGGACCCCTGAGTTTGTGGCCCCTGAGGTTATTAACTATGAAGCTATCAGTTACCCCACTGACATGTGGAGCATAGGAGTCATCTGCTACATTCTGTAAGTAGGCAATTAAATGAATTTATTTCAGCTATAAACAGGTGCTATCCAGTAAATTAGATTATCATGTAAAAGTGCATTTTACTCTCAGAGGTTCGTCTCAAAAAGTGAAACAGATATTTTTAGTTTTAGTACAAAATATTCTGATCATTTTGATAATTATGGCTGACAGTTACAAAAAAACCCAAATTCAGTTATACACAAAATTAGAAATGAACCTCTGGGTAAAAAAAATGCACTTTTACATGATATTTCTATTCACAAAGTAGCTTGACTCAGCTGCACCTGCCTGTAACACATAACAGAATAACTCTGATAAAATTAATACTTGAAATTGATTTATTTCCATATTATGTTCCCCTTAGCCCACTTACATCTTTTTGTCATTTCAAATGTACAATTTTTAGTCCTACATGCTAATTGCTATTGAATATAAGTGCTTTATGCAGCCTTTCCGGTGGCATCTAAGTGGCATCAGTGGCATCATAGAAAAACTGTCTATGAATGAACAAATCTTGTTGAAATGAGTCATATTCTAAAGCTATAAGTTACTGACTACATTAACACTATTCCTCTTTAAGAGAACTCATCTTGTATTTCTTGTGTTCCAGTCTGTCTGGTCTGTCTCCGTTCATGGGAGACAATGACAACGAGACTCTGTCCAACGTGACCTCAGCCACCTGGGACTTCGAGGACGAGGCCTTCGACGAAATCTCTGACAACGCCAAAGACTTCATCACCAAACTGCTAAAGAAGGACATGAGGTACTGTCTCTTTCCACTAGAGGGAAGGCTTTTTTTATTTTCTCTAGCTCATGTTTGTGTATGTGTGCTCCAGGTCCAGACTGAGCTGTGCCCAGTGCTACGAACACCCCTGGCTCAAACAGGACACCAACACCATGAAAGCAAAGAAACTGTCCAAAGAAAGAATGAAAAAGTATATCCTGAGGAGGAAGTGGCAGGTAATGATAAAAAAACTCAAGATTTGATTCAACAAGGCGGGTTTTGTCCTATTTTATGTTAAGCCTGGTTTTCAGATTTACTTAGAGTGCTGGTGAGGCCCGCTGACAGGTTTGCTGGGGCCCGGGGCACAGTGAGCTGCATGTACATATTGGCCTGTGTGGCAATGGAGCGCTTTCCACTTTTCTGACGATCAGCTATTCAAGGATTTTAGAGCCAAAACAAAAATGTAAACATAAACAAGTTGGCCATCAGTAAAGCTAATATTTGATTTGAACAGGTTTACATCATATCTGGGGACACATGTGAGCCATTTTTATGAAGTATTAAAAAATATACTGCTCATAGTACCTTTAAAGACATATTTTTTTAGCCTACTTTTAGTAATCTTAAATTTCCACATTCAACGTTATTATAGTACATTTTTTCAATATTCTTGTAGTACAGTATGGGTCTAAAAATATATGTGGAAAGTGTTTAGAGAGAAGTCATGTGGAAGAATCTTGTTTTAATTGTCAGTAAGTGATCTATTTCATCTTCTACATCTTCTGACAGAAAACAGGCCATGCAGTGAGAGCCATTGGCAGATTGTCATCTATGGCCATGATGGCAGGAGTCAGCGCCAAGAAAGGATCACCCACCGAAGGTCTGTTTTTATGTTGCTGTTTTCACCAATTAAAAAAAAGAAACAGTATAAAATCAAGTTAGTATTGGCTAACTTTGTTTAGCAAGTCTTGGAAGTAGCTCTCTGTGTTCTCTGTAAAACACATAAAGCCTATTGTTTAACTGAGACTGAAGTGGAATATAAACACTGCACTTAAACAGATTGTTTTAATTGTGTTTAGAGGATAACCAGTTCCTGGAGTGTTTGGAGTACGAGCAGAAGACAGAGAGCAAGCCCACCTTCAGTGTGGTCATAAAAGACGTGGAGGTGGTGGAGGGCAGCGCCGCCCGCTTCGACTGCAAGATAGAAGGTACATGAAGTACAATTACTCTAATCAGTCAGACAATGGCACGCAACAGAACAGTTCCCATCCCCCTCTGGTGCCAGAAGCAAATTTTCTATAAATTTTTTCCATAGACTTTTTGAAAACTGTGTATATTAAAACCTCGACAGAGGCTAATCAGCTCTGTGGTAACTCATGACTTTAGTGCAATTAATTTTAATCCAAAACAATATCTTAAACTTGAATAATCGGCGAAATGCATTTGTAGCTTTGCCTTTTTCCAAGTTTCAGATATATACAGGGTTTGTACAGTCATGGAAAACCTGTAAAAGTCATGGAATTTAAAATTGCAATTTCCAGCCCCTGAAAAAAATTGCAACTGGAAATTTAAACAGGGTGTGCAGCATTCGGCTACTGCTTCTTAATTATACTTACCAAGTATAAGGGTTCTCCGATCGATCGGCCGCGATCGGTGATCGGCCGATCATGGCTAAAAATAGAGTGATCGGTGATTGGTAAAATGGGCCGATCAGAAGGGCCGATCAAATTACAACAAACGCACGAGGCTCTAACATCTACTGTCCTGCAACTCCGGTTTGATTAAACAGCAGTAGCGTTATTCTAGCAGTGTTTTTAAGTTAAGTCCTGGTTATAACTAACACAAACCTGCCCTGGAGCTGCTGCTTTATGTCCTGGCTTTGTCCCCGCCTGCTCTTGGAGCTACAGCTAACCCGCTAATATTTACGATAAAAGCATTAAGAAAGTTCAGAGTCTGCCTGTGTCTTGTTAACTGCGTGTTTTGTGGCTTAAACTGCACCAAATGGCTGCTCATGTAAAGAGAAAGTAAAAAGGCAGCCCATGTGTCCGTGAGTCTGAGAGGAGCACCTTTCATCGTTGTCTTCTCTGCTCTCTTTGCACGTTTTCTTCGTTCAGACGTTGTCAAAACTGGCAGCAGGAGCTATCTGCTCTTTACCGATTAAGAAGAACAGCTGATTTTTACATCAGCGGAGCATTCAAACAAAGCCACAGACACTGGGCACACATTAAAGACCAATAATGCAACAAAACCTCTTCTAAAACAAAAACAAGTAGAATTTTGTTGTACCTTTACATTTACAAAGGCTACAGTATTTTTCAAGTGGAACTAATAATAGCCTGCAGACATTACATTACTACATTGAAGAGCACCCTTAACCATGTATAATTATCTTTTATTCAGCGATGAGTAAGCTATAAGTCATTAAAATCTGTGGAATAATATATTTCGTGGGGGGGGGGGTCCAAACAGTTTTTTTTTTTTTTGTTTGTTTGTTTGTTTGCTTCTCCAAGTGACTATTTCCAATTTTAACAAATTAAAATGCATGATAGTATGTTTCTAGTGTACCACGTTGGACATTTTGAATACTATTCACTAATGGGAAGTAATTTTTTGGGTCTTGGAAATTTTGGAAAAGTCATGGAAAAGTCATGGGAAATTCTTGGTAAAAAAGTGTATGAATGCTGTATGTATATAATTTTTTAAATATATAAAAAAGCTATGATCATGAGCTACCACATAGCTGATTAGCCTTCGTCAAGCTTTTGAACTCCTAATATATGCATTTTTTTTTTTAAAGTCTATGGAAAAAATTTATGGGAAATTTACTTCCAGCCAGCACTGTAGCGCTCCAGAGAAAACTTGCATTAAAGACTAGCGGCCTGCGCTACTTTAACTCTAACAGTTGGTTAACTTTTTTTGTTACTACTTCTTACTACTGTATTTTCCTGACTACGAGTCCCTCCGGAGTATAAATCGTATCAGTTAATAAATGCGTCATGAAGAGAATAAAACATGGATTATAAGTTGCATTTATTTAAAAATGTATTGCACAAAATCCAAGACCAAGAACTGACATTTAATCTGGAAAAGCAAGTTATTCAACTACACAAGAGCACACAAAACGACAGGCTGAATAGGTGTCCAGTATGTTAACGTATTACATTAACAGTTATTCAGCTACACAACAGCATAAAGAACAGACCTGGGAGGCTGAATAATCCTTCTTTTATAGACAAATTGCTCCAGACTCTCACTTAACAAGTCTGAGTGACCGGACACACCCAAATATGAATGAACTGCAGTGATTTTGATTTGTTTATCTTCCAGGTTATCCTGACCCTGAGGTGGTGTGGTACAAAGACGACCAGCCCATAAAAGAGACTAGACATTTCCAGATCGACTATGACGAAGACGGGAACTGCAGTCTGGTCATTTCAGAGGTCAGAGGTCAACACTTTTAGATGTTTGTTCTGTTGGAGTTGATTCTGATGTTAATGTAACTGCTCAGGTGTCAGGGGACGATGATGCCAAATACACAGTGAAGGCAGTGAACAGTCTTGGGGAGGCCACCTGTACTGCGGAGCTGCTGGTGGAGGTGATGGCCGAAGAGGAGGAGGAGGAAGAAGAAGAGGAGGAAGAATGAAGAGGAGGAGTGAAGAGTGAACATCTGGGCTTCCACAGGAAAAGCTCCTAAGCAGACAGGGAACACGAGACAACCATTGCTGTGAGGTTGCAACATACGACTGTAGATTTGTGGTATACTGCATTGAAAATTTCTGACACATGGCAATTTCTCCACAATAGCCGCTATCTGAAATGTTCTCATCTGCAAACTCTAGCAGAAAAGTGTAATATTGCCAAATGGTGTAACACTATGGTAGAATGCAGGTCAAATTCCATTAGCTAAAGGTTGTTTTTGTTGGCATTTAAAGATGAAATTTCAGATTATAATTCCTAAAGTGCCCTGTGAGAATATAAAGGAAGTACAATGCCTTGCAAAAGTATTATCATTTAGCATTTTCCCTTTATTTTTGGCTTACGACCAGGAATTTAAATGGATTACATCACAGCAGGGCTGGGAATCACAGGGTACCATAATATTATAATATGGCAAATTACAATTACCAATATACTGCACAAGAGAACCTACAATACTATATCATTGTATTTTTAAAGCAAAAAAAAAAAAGCATTTTTTTCCCCTTGTCTTTATTAATTGAGTTTTTCTGGATTATCAAGGGCTATATACATACATGTTACATGTTATAGCTTGCCTGGGAATTCCAGACTCACCGCTGTACCAATGGATGAGTCTGGTCGCCATTGAATCAATTCATTTTCTAGAGCGGAGCAAACTCGAGTAAACTGACAGCAGAGTTAGCCAATCAGAAAATGGTGGACATGACGTTAACAAAGCAACAAGAAAATGAGCAATGCGAAAACATCTTTTTTTTTACATAAAGGCTTCTAGGGCTGTAAGCTGCTGTGGTTTTAATGACTCTATGTTTTTGGTCATTTAAAACAGAATTTACTGCTGAGTGAAACAAACTCTCGGCTCCTCGGTGCACCATCTTGATTGTTGTTGTTAAGGAGACGAGTGACACTGCTCACGGAGAACACTTGACTTAAACAAATCAAAATGCACGGTACGGTAGTGGTGACCAGACTGAGACATATCAGTCTGGATTTTCCAGGCAATGTTATAGCTACTTTATGCCGCTGGAGCAGCAGAACACTTTCAGATTGGCAATCATACCGGAATTTTCGATATTGAAAGTATCAATACTTTGGTATCAATTCATTAAGGCAACAATAAAGTAAAAATGCTAAGGGGGGGAATACTTTTGCAAGGCACTCTACTAAAAATAATGTCTCTTTCTTCCGTGTTCTGTCTATGAGGCGATTATACTCTATTGAGAACTTTTTGGTACAAAATATTGCACAATGCATTTTTTTATTTATCATTTTAAATTTGCTCAGTATTTGGCTCCAAATCTTCTGTGTTCAAATCTTGTCCATTTAGCCAACAATAAATACACTTGAGTCCCATAACAGTTTTAGTATAGTTAAACTATGAAACACCTTAACTTAGGCCACTAACACTGACACCACCTGACCTGAAATCCTGTGGTGACTTTCTGAGGGAGTCCAGTTAAATGTGACAGTCAGAGCCCTTTATTGACAGACAAAGCATTCAGATTTCTAGGTATGTGAAGTTTGGCTTGTATCATTATTACTATTTAATAACTTAAAAAAATTCAGGACTGACATAGATTATAACTCTACACAAATTAAACAGACAGAGTTAACTCTGTCAGTATAAGGCTCTGGTGATAAAGACTTATTTTTATTATGTTGTCTTGCTGCTCTGCTTCTGTCTCCGACTCATCTTTTCTTTGGTTTGAGCACTTATTTCTGTTGTGTTTCATTGACAACATTGCCTTATAATATGGGCCTTAAACCCACACTATTCAGTTACAGATGTATCTGTACATGGTTCATATTGCAGTCTACAGGTATGGCTGGACACTTGAACATGTAATGAAATGTGTGTTTTTTTGTTTGTTTTTTTTAAAGATCCCCTCTTGTGTTTTCAGGCCCAACAGCACTGCCAAATCAAGCAAGATTGTATTTCTGAAAGATTCTAAACAGCTTGAGGATGTTCAGACAGCCTACAGTTACATACACATGAGGTAGTAACCCACCACAAGTGCCATACCAATTTTATCAGTGATTCTTAAATGTCTCAAACCAAGTACTGAAGCACCTAAAAACATACTTGGTTTTCAAAGTACCAAGTTCAGTGGACTAAAATGGGAACTACTAAGGACTGAGCCAGGACTAAACTAGCACATCACCTCCTGTAAAGCCCTTTGAGGTGACTGCTGTTGTGATATTGAATTGAATAACTAGGACTTAACCAGCACGTAGCCAAGACTAAACTAGGTCTAAACCAGCACATAACTAGGACTAAACCAGGTCTAAACCAGCACATAACTAGGACTAAACCAGGTCTAAACCAGCACATAACTAGGACTAAACCAGGTCTAAACCAGCACATAACTAGGACTAAACCAAGGCGAAACCAGGTCTAAACAACACATAACCAAGACTAAGCCAGGGCTGAACTAGAACTTACCCAGGATTAAACTAGGTCTAAACCAAAACATAACCAGGACTAAGCCAAGACCCAACCAGGTCTAAACCAGAACATAACCAGGTCTAAAACAGAACATAACCAGAACATAACCAGGTCTAAACCAGAACATAACCAGGTCTAAAACAGAACATAACCAGGTCTAAACCAGAACATAACCAGAACATAACCAGGTCTAAAACAGAACATAACCAGGTCTAAACCAGAACATAACCAGGTCTAAAACAGAACATAACCAGAACATAACCAGGTCTAAAACAGAACATAACCAGGTCTAAAACAGAACATAACCAGGTCTAAAACAGAACATAACCAGGTCTAAAACAGAACATAACCAAGTCTAAAACAGAACATAACCAGGTCTAAAACAGAACATAACCAGGTCTAAAACAGAACATAACCAAGTCTAAAACAGAACATAACCAGGACTAAGCCAGGGCTGAACTAGAACTTACTCAGGATTAAACAAGGTCTAAATCAAAACTTAACCAGGACTAACCCAAGGCTAAACCAGTTTTAAACCAAAAACATAAACAGGACTAAACCAGGTCTAAACCAACACATAAGCGGGACTAACCCAGGACTAAACCAGAACATAACCAGGACTAAACCAGAACATAACCAGGACTAAACCAGGTCAAAACCAGCACATAACCAGGACTAAGTCAGGACAAACCCCAGCAAAAAAAAACAGTACAGAGCCAGGAGTAACCCAAGGCTAAACTTGGTCTAAACCAGGACTAAGCAGTGGTCTACATTTGAATCACACTTCTGATTGGATATACGGGACGTGATGGACACTACACCAAAACATATTCTGTTAGATGTAAAATAGAGGAAATACAGTCCTTTAACATAAACACAAGCACATTAGGGGACCTTTAATAAGAATAAAAAAACAATGCCTCACATGAAAAATCATGTTACATTTTCTCAAATATAGAGTCACTGCATTTACACCATTTCAGTAATTTAATCTAAACAAATTACACATATTTTATTATTTCACAAAGCAGTTTTAAGTTTGTACAGATTCTGTTAACATGCCTCAGCTTCAGCTCTTTTGTCTCTGTGTCTGTTAAAACACTTTTTAGTGAGTTGTGTCTTTACCATGTGTTGGCCACATTCCAGCGGACTGTTTGCTGTTTGTGCTTCATGTATTTAAGGGCTTCAGCCAAAAACCAAAGAAATGCCTTTATCACCACCAGTGTGTTTGTGTGTAACTTACCTGGGCCTGTTGGTTTGTTTGTTAGTTTGTTCAATGTTTTTAAAAAATGTTTTATTTTTAGACTTATTTAAAGCACAGATTCATAATTATAATATTTTATCATTTGCGCATCCGTTGTCTTGGAGATTCATGTCAGCACTTAATTTTTCACCAATACCCCCTCGTCCCTTTTCCTCCAAATTAAAATGGTCTCACTCAGACTGTTTTGTTTTGTATTAGATGTTGTATGTAGATGATATTTCTTTAATTTTTATAAATATATCAGTTTGATGAACTGCGAATGTCATGTATGAGAACACTACGACTGTAGTTACTCACAGAAACCAAATAAATTTTTATCACAAAATTAGCAGGCTGCTGGTGATATTTCATAATCAATATCTATGTATTTTTCCCTTTTTTTTCTCCTCACCTACATAAGGCCACACCTTCCTAGCCATTCCTAGTAACCCCTTGCTTAAATTAATAGGTCAAGTGTCTGCCTTCCACCTCCCAGTCACCTCCACCTTTCTTTATTGTTCCTGTATTTAGAGAAGGTAGGTTGACTCATACTTCCCTTTCCTGTAGCCGAGCTGGGTCATAACACATTGGGGGCTCATCCATAAGTTTATTTGAATTGTAGCGGATACACTTTTGATTTGATTTGTTTCTAAAATGCTGTCTTTTAATCTTCAGGGCTTGATTAGTAACCCCTCATTGCAGGCAACTGAAAAATGTAAAAAAAAAAGTGATCCCAATACAAACAATAAAAACAAACAAACAAAAACAGTGTACCTATGTTTCCTGGGGGGTTAGGGTTTGAGTTGGGACTACGGTTAGAGATCATTGTGACTTTCCTCAAAAAAGTCAGGGTTAGGCTACATTAGGAAAACATCTGGACTTTCCCAAATGCTTTACCTATACTCTCCTGCACTTACATTACCTGGTTTCTAAGGACTGGAGAACATAGGCACTTCACCAAATGTGTGTGTTTACATGACGCAACTAGTTTTGTTATTTATTCGCTAATGATAAAGACCGGTGTTATTAGACCCTTGAGAAGAGAGTCAGCGGGGATTCAGATGGACAGCAGGTCAGTCTCATTAATGAGTTCACTTGAGATCTGCTCAGAACAAACACCTGCCACTGTGGACACTGTTACATCATTCTGTTTTTACTGTTTAAACAGTCCTCTGTGACCTCTGACCTTCAACATACAGGCATTTCACACTTTCATAGTGATTATTTTGTGGTTTGGTCTTCTACATGTATATTACATGGAATGTCCCTAAAAGACTGATGAAACTTAGTTTAACTTACATTTGAAATATTGGCTATTTATTTAAGTGTTTATTTTGTAATCTGGCAAAAATACAGTATAAACCTGTGATGTCCCCTGTTGAAAACATATTTGGTGGTGATTACATAAAGCGCCAGCTAGTGACCATCTCATAGCAATGTAATAAAAATGTTGGATTTTTTTCTGTTTTTGTAAATGTTCTTTGGCGTCACCATGTCGTTAAAGGTTCCCTATGAAATGCAGGAATTTTTTAGGTTACCTTTTAGCAAACTAGACCTCGTAAATCAGAAGGTACCTGCTGCGTGTTCTTTGTCAAAAAGTGACTCTGAAAACCAGAAGTCTTTCAAATGCTTTCAAAAGATTTATTTGAGATAAACAGGATCAAAAATACAGATTGACAGGATTCAAAAATGATGCATCGAGCAAAATATAGTGGTAAATCAAAAGAACAGAACTTTGTCTCGAGAGGGGAACACCTGTTGCTGCAGCTCTGCCACCGGTCTAAGCATCTCACAGAGAGAGCGCCTACAGTCTTGGGATGACACCAAGTGCCCTCACTCAAGGCCCTTGAGCAGGTTTTATAGTAAAGGTAAAGTACAAGAATGACAAATTTATGACTAAGGTCCATTCTGTACATATCTTGTGGTTTTGGAACAGTAGGTCTTTTCTCGCTATCAAAAGAGCGAATACCAGACACTGGCCTGATAACATAAATCTGACAAAGCTTATCTAAAGTTATGTTACACATGTCATTTAAACTCAGCATGAGCTGTCATCACTAAGGAAATGACTAAATAAAGAGAACATACAGTAACTATCTTTAAGCATAAACATAGCAGTAATATGCTATGTGAATCAAGTACAATGACTAAAATGAATGACTAAGATTAATAAGAATATGAATAAGAAAACCTTTATTAGTCGCTCAGTGGGGAAATTGCATTGTTGCAACAGCATAAGTACAGTTAGCAGTAGCACACAGTGGTATCACACAAGAGCACAAAATGTATCAGAGACCAGTCTGGCCAAAGATAATTAACTAAAAAACTAAACTACAAGCAGAGCTAAATAAACTAAATTAGAATATAAGCAATTAAATACACTATAATAAATATGTACAGTATATAGTCTGAATAAGGGGAGATTCATAATCTAAGAAACTTTATTGATACACACAGGGCCTAAACTATGGCAGATTATGTGAAACTTTAGCAAATTAGATTTTAACCTTAGCATTAGGCAGTTTTTAGTCAAACACCTATTATGCTAAATTAACTTTTAGCTTTTACCTATGTAATAATGTTGTTTGCGCCTTTAAACATACCTGGTGTTTTAAGTCTGTTTTGTTTAATTCCCGCATTTTTGAGTAATCCTGTACGCTGAGCCCCTGCCCTTTTCAAGACCTTTAAACGGTTCTACACATACCCTCGAAAACAGATTGAGCATTGTAAAAATTATTTATTTTGTCACATCAAATCCACACCTATATTATTTGCCCATACACCATTCATACACCATCACCAGACTCTTAAACTACCATCACTATAAAGCAGTTAGCTCATTTTGGTATCTGTTACGCCCAATTCTAAGTCCAGTGTCCGTTACGTGTCCTGTACGTCGTTCAGGTCAATACATGAGTTCACGCAGTACATGTCCGTGTCCGGAACGACTGCAAAAATTCGCAAGGAGTCTATTTTTGACGGATGCCACAGCCCTCATGCATAAAATTTAACCAGTGTGGCCAACTCCACAATAAGAAGTCGCCCGGTGAGACCATCACCTAATTTGCAAAACTGATTATGTGAATTAAATTGTACGTGAGGTCGATGGCTGGTGAGGCTCGCTGTTTTACCATGAGATTACCAAATATACTGTATATTAATGGCTAGCGCTCTAAACAGGTAGCCTAACTGTATATTCTTTACATGCAAATCTGGGACATAATTGGCAAAAAATACACTGAACAAAATTTTTTTTATACACCTGATTGGTTCAGGCTATTTTCCAATGGGGGACAACACTAAATTTAATTACTGCAAGGGTGAGAGAGCTGCCTGAACCTGTGTAGCCTGTGTGTAGGACGATTGCTTTTATAAATGAGCTAAACCGCCACATGATTAGTTTAGCTTTTTGATGATAAATAGAATTTGATGGCAAATTTAATTAAACAATGCCAACTATGTCACTGTGTACCTCATCAGTCTCATGTCAACGTGTGTGTTATGCTAAATAACCAGTGGGGGGGTGGTGGCTGACAGTCAAAGATTTTACTAAGACGGAAGAAAAAGAGCAACGACAACAACAAACATGGCGGCGCTTATGGAGGTATTTACATGATAGGCCTATTTATTGAAAAAGAGCCAAGAAAATGAGGCAAAACTTGCAGCAGGTCTGTTCAGTCTTTGAATATACTAAACTAAACTAAAGCACAGCAAAAATAAATAATCTAAATTTTGGACTAACCGTATGAATGTTCAGACCTTAGTCCAGGTAGCCCCAGGTTTTAAAGGTATTAAAAATGTATTAAATTTGATGCTGTCAAAAGGCCTTATACGTATTCAGTCTTGTGGGCTGTTGTAACATTTTGCTCATCAAGGTCTTAAATTGTCAAGTATTTATGTTAATATTACCAAATAGTAAGCTACTGTCACCACAATACACTATCTACAATATATTTATTAAAGAAATATATGTTTTATTTTATGATCTTTAATGCAGCCCTGGAGTTATTTCATTTGTATAAGACCCCTGCTTTAGGGGGAAGTATGGAAAGTAACTATTTTAAAATCCATACAGATTCTTTTTGACAAAATCAGGAGCTACTCTTATTTTACCACAGTGTACATAGGAGTAGTTTAATTTGCACGAATAAGTAATATCCTTTGCTAACATGTTTATGAAAAAGTAATATTAGAAACATTATTATTGTGTTGTGTCTAATGAGCTCCACAGAGAGTACTGATGTATGATAAAAGAGCTGGAGTGTGGCCTCGGTCCGGTTCCTCTATCAAAGCCATGTGTGTGTGTTCAATATGTGTGTACTGTTGAAGTATATTGGACACTGTTAGTGTGTGTGCTGCTGAGGTGTGCCTCTCTCTTTCAGCTCACTGAGGACAAGCTGCTGCTGCTCCAGACTCTGGCTGATGTCTCTGTGGCTCTGTTTGCACTGCACTGTCTTCTCTGTGACCAGGTTTAATGATGACCTACTGTAACTGTAACAATGACTGTGTGATTGTAAATTGAGGTGACCCATTTGCTGTCATAATGAACATTTCAACTGTCAGCACTCTGAGCCTGGATGGGCTGGCCCAGCTGTACGAGCACAGGTTTTTGTTCTTAGTGCTCTTCCTGCTGCTCTATGTCTTTGTGCTGCTCAGTGACAGTCTGGTGGTCTACATCATCTGCTCCCAGCGCAGCTTGCACCGGCCCATGTATGTGTTCGTTGCGGCCGTGCTGGTAAATTCGATGGTGGGCAGCACGGTCGTGTACCCCAAGCTGCTGTGGGACCTGCTGCAAGGCCGGCGCGTGGTGCAGCTGTCCCACTCGGCCTGTCTGTGTCAGGCCTTCGTGCTGGGCTCTCTGGGCAGCTCTAGCTTCTTGCTTCTGTCCGTCATGGCTCTTGACCGGTACCTGTCCATCTGCTACCCCCTGCGCTACGCCACCCTCATGTCTCCCACCTGTATGACTGCACTGCTGCTGCTCTGCTGGCTGATCCCTGTCTTCGTGGCGGCAGGTGCTGCAGCAATAGCCAGTCGACTGCAGCTCTGCCTCTACAGAGCCACAAGACTGTACTGTGACACCTATACTATTATCAGTATGAGCTGCAAAAGTGGTAAAGCCTTAATGAGTGAAGTTTATGGTCTTCTCACCAGCACACTCGTCATGTTCCTTCCCATTGGTTTTGTGCTCTTCTCTTACGGCCGTATCCTCATCCTCTGTCTGCAACGCTCCCAATCGTTTGCCTCTAAAGCCCTGAACACCTGTCTGCCTCATGTGATCGTGTTTCTGAACTACTCTGTCTGCAGTAGCTTTGAGCTGATGCACAGGAGAGCAGTGAGCAGTGGACAGACACGGGTCACTATCACCACGTCTGTCCTCACACTGATCATACCTACTGTGTTCAACCCAGTCGTGTATGGGCTAAAGGTGAGGGAGATATTCGGACAGCTAAAGAAACTGCTGCGCTGTCATAGATCACTTTAGTTAAGGACTCATGTCAAAGCATAGGGCATGTAATAAAATAATGATTCACATTCACGTTTCATAATCATTTAAATTTAGTGCACATCTTTAATTAAATAAAGCAAAAAAAAAAAAACATTATGGAAAGTTTCATTTAAAGTACTATTATTTTTATGTACTAAAATAATGTAAGCAGTATATATATTGCATCATTTAAAAATTTGGTTGCAGTTAATTAGGTGCACAGTAGCAGAGTTTTGGAGGCTCATTAGCACTCCAGTTTTACAGAAAGGAAGTTGTGGGTTGCATGCCCTGCCTGTGTAAGTGTGTATCCTACTGGTACTTTGTCATCTTCTCACTGCCTAAAGACAGGCATGTGCTGTATGTAAAGGTCAATTAGAAAATGGTGTGTGTGTGTGTGTGTGTGTGTGTGTGTGTGTGTGTGTGTGTGTGTGTGTGTGTGTGTGTGTGTGTGTGTGTGTGTGTGTGTGTGTGTGTGTGTGTGTGTGCGTGCGTGTACAGTGCCCTGAACTCTGCTGGACCAGACTTTAAAAACACCAAAAGTTTAGGGGCCAAACTTTTTATTTGGCAGCAAAATAAAATAATAATAAATATTAGGCAGGCTCTACTAATTAAGTAATCAAGTAATTTGTCACCATAAACCATTAATAACAGGGGCCTTCAATGAACATGAACAATGCTTATTTTAAAAAATCCTCACCTCCACACTAACAGCAGCTGATTTTTTTTTTTTTTTTTTTTACTTGGGTCAGACTCAGATCATACTGGAGATGGATTTATAAACTCTGTGTACCCCTCCTCCAGGCAGCAGTATTTGGTAACACTGTTTTAACTTTATTCACTCTTACTGCAAACAATGTAGGACAGTGCAGCTCCATAATACAGGGTCAATCCACTCATTAGCATCTGGATTTATATGCGCGTATGCTCGGTCCATTTACGCCTCGTGATTCTAAACGTAAGACGAGAGACTGATACATAAAGTCATTTATTCCAGAGAACTGATGTGTTTGAGCTGAAGTTGTCTGTAGCTGACTTAGTTGCTAGTGTAACCTAAAGAAGTAGTGCCAGGACAGATAAACATTCACAAATCTCACCGCAGACGTCTTCATGTCCCTCAAAAGTAGCTTCTTTATAATGCTGCCATAAAACAAATCCTCTGTTCTTGATACACAGTCCACACTTGTCCTTAGGCTCTAACCTGGAGACTAATTCTGATAAAAACAAGTGGTCTCCCTGAGCTCTCGTGGCATGAATCAGCACTGGTTTCTGGTTTCTTCTATTATAAGCTAAATCAAATAAAATGAACACAATAAAAACACTGTCTGTTCTTCAGTGGAAGTGTGTTTGTTCATCACATTTTAAACAAATGTTCAAAACTGTGATTCTCTAACTTATCAGTACTAATGTTTCAATGGATTAAAATGAGCATGTTTAAAAAATCACACTTGGAGCTCAGAGTTTCTAACTTCAGATGACATGTGGAACACATTAAAAGCTTAGCAGTGGATTTAAGAGAAAGCATACTGTGTTAGTTTTTCCAGGTTTAATTCCAAAGCACAAATTTTCCTTAATGTTCTGTTGATTTGCACATGCGTTCCAACTTTGTAAATGTATTCACTTACATTCTCAGTGAAACATGAATAAATATCATATCCAAACTCTGAACAACACTCTACTGTAGACAGCACAGGTAGTTTTGAAAGACTGTGCCTCACAAATGGGACTTAGAGAACACTCAAATTTAGATTGCTGGGCTTACGTTTTGTACGTACGGTGCATCATGATGACTTAGCAGCCCATTGCCCTCAGAGATGATGACATCACTTGGCCGAGGCATGGTCTGATTTATTATAACATATTGTAACATAATGGTTAGGGACAAAGCTAGAGTCCTTGGCACTGAGACTAAGATAAGGATGCATTGTAAATTGGCCAACAATGTATTTGCCATAGAAATAAAAATAAATCACGATCACTTTAAAATAGCATATAGGCTGCTAAATTATAATGGTATGCAGTCTGGCTCACTTGTTACGCATCTGTTCACTCCATTTTCCATCGTTTAGACAGTAGCTTGTTGTTAGTGGCACGCTAACGGAAAGCTAACAGGCTAACAACAGCCTATTTCCCCTGAGTTTCCTAGCCCCTGCCTCGGAGTGTTCCCGTGGAGCTCAGTGTCTTTACTGTGGATGTGGTCTTTGCTCACTGATATTTTACATTTTAATTATATACTTAATTTAGGCCCATTTTATATTACTTGAGATGAGGATTTATGATAAGCTGCTTCTCCAAAATGCAATGCTACAATAGTTTTGGAGGATAGTATAACCTTGTTAATAAAAGTGCAACAAATCATTCATATTTTTATTTTGACAAGTTGTTTTATTATGTACTTTTTATTTATTGTTAATACAATAATTACAACAATTTAAGTTTGACAAGGAGACACAAATCAGCTGTTAAAACAACAACAACAACTCATATTTGGACTGCAGCAAGTCTGTTCATAAAAATCTTAAAAAGTTCTTAATTGTGAATTTAAAATTGTGAATCAAATTGTGATTTGAGTACACCATTACATCCCTAGCCATCAAGATCTGAAATGGCACTCACAGCACAATAAACCGGGAAGAGGAGCTCAAGTAGGAAGACCAGAACCAATACCATGTGACTCTTCTGAGGATGGAGTCATGTGGTTTGAAATAAGTCAAGGCACAATACAATAACACTGATCTATAAATAAAAAAATGTTTTTAGCTAGAGTTAGTGTAAACATAGGAACTGAGGCTAATTTAGTTCCATAAAGACTAGTTTATGCTTATACAGCCAAGCTAACTGCAGTGAACCACGCTGTGCATTGGCAGCCTATTAAAGTAGAGCTATAACTCAGTCAAACCTTACTGAAAACTATATCAAGGAACGCAAACCTCCAGAAACATCCCTTTTAATGCACAGTGGCCCTCACTTATCAAAGTTGCATAGAGAGTGCAGATTCTTGCGTATAAATGTGCATAGAGAACATGAGATTTATGAAAGTGTGCATACCACTCCAATCCCGGTGTACGCACAACCAGCTGGTGTTAAATCCGGCTTCTTAAAAAAAATGTGACCGGTGAATGAAATATTTACGGTTCAGCTATCCTCATCCACCTTAGTTTACTAGCCTGGCCTGCCAGACAAACCTATTTCCTATTCTATACAAAGTTAGTCTGGTATATTGTAACGAGGACCCGGATTGTGTACACTGTAAAAAATATCTGTAGATTTCATGGTAAAAATCTGTAAAATCTCAACAGTAAAAGACCGTAGTTGATATATCGGTAAAATACTGTTTTGGTTACGGTAATTAAGTGTAATATTAAAAATAAGGCAAAATTGTATTTTTTAGTTTTATTTTTTGTAATGTATACAGTATAGCACTGTTAAAAAAATCCGAGTCCTGTGTTTATTACAGTTTAACACCTTTTGAAAAGATAATAACTTTAAATTTTACAGTAAATGTTGATTAAAACGTAAGTCACAAACTAAAATATACATTAACCTATTTTTTTTGAAAGATAATAACTTTAATTTGCAGTAAATTATAATAAAAACTCAAGTCAAAAACTGTAAAAACAACATTTGTGATAAAATTATACTGTAAAATGAAATACAGGCCTCTTGTAGTTTTTACGGTAGAACTCTGGCAACCACAGCTGCCAATTTTTTACTGTAAAATTTACAGATTTTTTTTTACAGTGTACCGAGGGCAGGGCCTTAGGCCCAAAGGTCTGCAAATTAACCAAAACTAACTAAATGGGGTAAACTAAACAACGCCACCTTGGGGAAAAAAACAAGGACTAATTTGAACAGAGGGGTTCCTATTAAAACAGTGCTACAGGTAAGATCTAACGAATGAAAACAGAGAGTAAGGTAGGGTGCAAAAATATAACAGTTTATTTCCTTTAACAATAAAAAACAGCCTTTATTTGAAAATACAAATTTTTAAAAACAATAATTCTAAAAATACCCAAATTAACACAAAAAGAAACCAGTAAATGTGGACCTAAATTAATTCTAATTAACCAAACAAACCATAAGCCAAACACAATCAAATTAGTATAAACTGAAAAAAAAAAAAAAAAAAAAAAAAAAAAACAGACTAAAGAAAACTAAATCACACAAAAACTGGTAACCTTAAAGTGCTAAATTGTGAATACTCTGCATACAGTTAGTACAGATTAGGTAAAGTGCTTGGTCACAAGTGGCTACAGTTGATTCACCACCCAAAAGTTAAAAAGGACAAGTCATTGAGAGCATACATATGTTTAAGCGGGATACCAAGTGAGAGCTAACATTGAGAGCATACAAAACAGCAGTGGCAAGCTGTATAAAGGTAAAGCAGCAAATTAGAAGTAGCCCAAATCGTTTACAATTAAATACAAAAAACGAGACGTAAAAGCTAATTACACAGCCCAGCGAATTCACCTCAGCCTCGACGTGCTGACCCTGTGGCGTGCACACCTTTATTCAGTTACTAATCAGCGAGTGCACAGGGGTGGGGGCGTGTGGCGTAAGGACGCAAGTACGCAGGCACACACACAGGTGTTACGTTCAAGGTACCACGGACATTGAGACATCACCCCTACTACCACTACTAGAAAAATACATACATAAATATAACCACCCGTTTACAATATGTTCGCATAAGTGTTGTTTTTGTAGCGGAACAATGACAGGTGGAGTAATCAATCTGAGAAACAAAGTGCAGGACATAAGCAGAACACCACTAACCCAAACAAACATCGATTCTTGCCATTTTTTTTTTTTTTTGTCATAAAACACCAGAATACGGTGTATTATGAGCAGCTCTGTACTTATTTTTGAATGGGGACAGCAGCAGAAGCCAGTTGTACAAAGACTTCTGGAAAAAGATGTTTGATGAAGAAAAGCACTAAATGCCCTTAATCAGGTCAGAGAAGTTATTAAATTTGCTTGGTAGCTAGTGCTACCTTGGTTAGCTCTTCTGCTTTTGTAAGACGCGCTGCAGATAAATGGCTGTGATTGGCCAGCTCCAAATAGAACTGAAAAAAATGCTCTGCTCCAAGAGGGGAACTAGACTGTCCTGCTTTAACAAATGTTATGTTTAGTCTATTTATTAAATGATTTAAAAAGGATTATTTATATGTGTAACAATATGAATTATAGTTAAGCCTCTAAATGCCTTTTTTGTGTGTTTTTGTTGTAACCCCATCACAGTTAGCAACCAGTTAGAAGTTTATGATTTTTAGATCAATATTTAGCATATTTTTTTATTTTAATTTATTTTAAAAGACTATTGACATTGAGATCGGGGAGGACATTCCTCCCATTCACGCCCCTCCAGGTGTCACTATCAACTACAAGAGTGTTGAAGTCCACCAGCAGAACAACGGAGTCTGAGCACCTTCTAGCACTCCTCCAAGAAGGCCAGGTACTCCAGACCACAGGCACAAACAACAGTGAAAGAGCCCTCTCTGATGCCTGATTCACACTGAATACATTGCATGTGCAGTACGTGGTATTTTTGTGGACTCCAATTCACACTGAGTGCGTTGTGTGTGCAGTACATATCCAAGAGCAACCAGCGGAGTTCACGTGAGAGTAGCAAGTTTAAGCTGAAGTTATGAGTTCTCGCCATGTAGATAGCTACATGTAAACAAAAGACACGTTTGCCTGTCCGACAACAGTCTCCCATTTATTTGGAAATTATTTACGTGACTTTTGTGCTTCTACCATGGATAAACATCCAATGTATACTTTAGTATTTTTGTTTTTTTATGGTGTCTAGTCTCGTTTGTGACCGTGTGTCCCCAGTTAAGACGTAATGTTTACAGAACAGTGTGAGTGAGAGGCTGCACATGCATTTTCATTTTTTTAAAAGATATTTTTTAGGCAAAGTGTCGGAGTCCAGACCTGAACCCACGACAGTGAGGCTGGCTGTAGTTGCCTGGTATATGTGGCACAGTTCAACTGAGCTACCACGACGCATCAGTTTCATTTTGAAATATAACAGATCCTCTTCAAGTCCTGGGTCTGACTTCTTGTCTGGCTCAATCTGCTTGTGAGGGAGCTGTAGTCACCCCCCCCCTCACTGATCAGGTGTATGCCACCCACTCTCATATAACACTATTTGTATACTTATGTAAATATTCAACATTGGCATTATATTGTAATACCTCAACACATTTATCACATTAATCCATTCATTATTTGTCAGTTATTCTTTGTGTTTGCTGCTAAATATTGGATCCTATTTAGTTGGTTAACCCATAGAAATCCTTGGTTTGTTTCCTTGTTTCTCATCACTTTCTCTTTCTTTGAGGTCATTGGTTGAGGCACTGTCATGGAGGCGCGCCCATGAGAGTGCAGATCAGGTGCACCAGATTGGCCTGATTGGACCAGACCATGAGGCCCAGAGGGAGGGGAGGTTTAGCAAGGGAGCTATTCTATGTTATGTGAACAACTGGACAAAAGGACATTGTGGACAGATGAAATATATAAACTGTTATTCTTAATTATAGAAATCTATTCTTGTAAGTGTTTTTTTTAATGGTAAATATTTATTGGGGGCAGGGCTAAATCAATTTGCCTGTATCTGGAGTCTTAGTGGTTTAGGCCAGACTATTTAAAGAGGGTGTGGGGCATGGTTGGGGGTGGCCTGTTTGTGAAGGGGAACCTATGTCGTTTGGTATCATAATTTCTGGTGTCTTTGTTGGATAAATTAAAGAGCTTTGATGAGATTTCCAGCTTTCCTCATCATTGGGCAACATTTGTCTCAGCTGCTATGGCTGTCCTCAGCTAGTAAGAGGCTCGTAACACCCAAAAATCCTACACTGCTCTGTTCTACTTTATGCAAGAAGACATCAACATCTGTGAAAAATAGACTTGATACATATTTTTGTCCGAGCACTGGACACGGACAAGTTGTTCCACACTCCGTCGGAGTACTCCGACACAAGACTATTGTATTTCTTTATTATTAGTACTTGTAGTATTACTTCTAATTGGTTAAAAAGTTTATTTTAAGTACAATTGTTGCTTTTTTTCAGATCTGTCCTCTAATGATTCAGAGGGGAAATCCTAATGATCCTCCTCTACAATAGCAGGGCTCAAAATTACATTTTTCCATGGTAGCACTGGTGCTCCCAGCTGTGGAAGCTTAGGAGCACCACCAAAAATTAGGAGCACCAAACAAAATGTATGAAAACGTGTGTTTAATGATATACTGTATATTTAACTCTTTTATTCATTGATAACACATGCTATTTTTGACTTTGACTTTAGACACAGGGCTGAAATTAACTTTTATATGTGGGAGTTTTGCTCCTAACTTAGGCTTTTCAAATTATTCTGGCCTGGGAAGATAACTCCAATTCTTTTGAATGTTTTTGTGTAATTTATCACACTAGACTCCATTGCTGCAACATAAGAGCAAGTCTATTGTTTACAAAGTACACAATGCCCTCATAAACCTACAGTTCAGCAGAATGAGGGGGCCCTTGTGGACAACAGGGAACTGCAGGCAAAAGTGTGGGTCAGAGTCACAGAACTCAGCTCAAACACATAAACATTATAGAAAGGCTGCTCACTAACTGTAAACCTCCATAAAATAAATCCTCACTGTTCCCTGTGTGGCAGAGGGAGCTCAGTGCTCAGGTGAAGATCACCTGTCTGCATCTGCAGCTTATGATTCTTGTTATGCACTCACATGCTCATTAGAGAGGAAATCCACCTTCAGACCTGATGGCACATTGTTCTTTATTTTTGTAGAATATTTATTTGACTAAACGTTTTCTGAACCTCTGGTGTTTCTGGGTGATCCAGGAGCTATCTCTGTCCCCTGTCTCTCCTCTGAGCAGAGGAACAGCTTCTTTCCCCAGTCTCCTCTCATCCTTATGGGCAGTAAATATATATTTTCTGGCCATTTTTGAGTAAAACATCAGAGATCCTGTAACTATTGCATATAAACATCGCACGTGTTACCGATAAGAGTGCTGTATGTAATTAGACTATATTTATATGGATATCTCTGTGATTACTGGACCTGTCTCCATGAAAGAAAAACTGTAGGAAAACTCAAGATGTTATCTGTCACTATAAATTAACTGCATGTGTCTATAGTCTATGTAAAATATCACACAATGGCAATTTGTTGCAGTCGCACAGGGTGCTACCAAATATATTTTAAGGTTGGACAGACTTAATTTTGGTTGCATATGCGACCACAATGGTCGCATTTCGAGCCCTGAATAGCTGACCTTAATTTTATGTTTAGTTTTTTGTTATATTTCTTTCTTGTTTATTGTTCATATACAGTTCTTGTTATGTTCTTCTAAAAATTTACGGAAAGCTAGGCACAAAAAAGAAAACACCATAGAAAAAAATTGTAAGCAATAGGGTACCAGACTACTTTGTATAGAATAGGAAAAGAGTTTGTCTGGCTGTCCAGGCTATTATTCAGTAGGGAGAAGGCTAATGCTAAATCTGAGAAGTTAGCCAGAGTTAAATACTAATTAACCCTCTAGTTACCTTCCAGAAAACATACGTTCATGTCCCTTGGGAGCTAAAAAGGTCCCCTTAGAAAAGTGGCTAAAAAATCCATATAGATTATTTAATTTTTTTACTTTCAAAACTCTGATCTCTTCATCAACTTCTGCTCTAATGATAACTGTAAAGTAAATTTTTTTTGTCCATTTAAGGCCATTGTCTTAAAAGTAACCCTGCAATAAACAGCCCAAAATTTGAGTTCTTTTCCAAATATAAAGTGCAGAGTGGAATATTTGAGTTTGTGTGATTAGAGCCTGTTAAAAAATTAAAATAGATTTTGGTGCATTTTTGTATTTTGAGCAGAAGAGGCTTAAGGCCTTTGGTCAGCACCAGGGTCACTCGCATCCCCTGTTTTAGCTTTCTTCTCTGCCCTGTCATCTTCCCTGTGTACACCTTCATTTCACCTTCTTTTCAGTGCATATGATGTATTCACATCTCAGAGAGTCCAGAGCTTTATGCCATATCTGGTTCTTTTTGGCATATATTGGTGGGCTGAGCAGCGGCCCCTGAAAGGAATCATCTGCTCGTCCACTCAGACGTCTCGCCCTGGTCTGAAGAGTAGCTAGAGTTGGTGGCTCCAAACATTGCTCTAGAGGCGTCTTGCTGCTAGCTTGTCACATCTGAGTTGTGCTGGCTGTGTCACTGGGGTCATCAAATCTTATGGTGGAATTGATTCTGTTTAACTTTTTGCATGACATTGTGGCCTGAAAAATGGGGTGCTCTGTCTCTCTGTTTCTCAAGCTCAGTGTGACCTCATTGTGGGCTTTGGAAACCCAAGACAATATCAGCAAGCCAATATATGTCCACAATTCTGTCTCATCAATGTTCCTCCAGTCTGCATTTTTCTACATCTGTAATGATTAGGCCTAGAGCTGTTTGAGGTGAGCTAATTCTAGCTGCAGCATAATGTGTTATGCCGAGGTTGGAATAGCAGGATCCACATACCATGCAGTCTCATAGTGTATTGTATATCAGACTGTTGCTCCGTTATTACATGTCCAAGAGCCAGTGTCATTTTCTTCCTCCACATCCTCCTCCTCCTCCTCTTTTTGATTTTATACCATGCTATTCCTCTAAAATGATATCACTCATTAATCTACATAACCAACACACACAGATTTACTAATATAAGAAAAATTACGTGCCCCTAGCCAGTAACGTAATTAAGTGTGAGTGTGTTAAAATGACATAAATTAGTATATTGTACCTTTACAAAAAGTGTAGGTTATAAGGAAACCTTCTATTCCTGCTTGGCTGCCATAACCATTTCAGTGTAGATATGTAAAGTCCTTTCTGAAAAAAAGTTGTACAAATGTGTATGATAAACAGTAATGGCCCTATTATAGACCCCAGTGGTACACCAAATATACAACATATTTTATTTGAAGACATTTTACATTATCAATAGAAATTGTTTCATGGTTTTATGTGTGATATACTTTAAGGAAAAGTGGTCTTAACAACCCCAGAATAACATTTTTAATACCCCCAATTACAAGTCTAAAGGGAAACATGTTTGTGTATAATGAGCTCCACAGAGGGTACTGATGTATGATAAAAGCTCTCTCAGACCGGAGTGTGGCCTCTGTCCGGTTCCTCTATCAAAGCCATGTGTGTGTGTTCAATATGTGTGTCCTGTTGAAGTATATTGGACATGTTAGTGTGTGTGCTGCTGAGGTGTGCCTCTCTCTTTCAGCTCACTGAGGACAAGCTGCTGCTGCTCCAGACTCTGGCTGATGTCTCTGTGGCTCTGTTTGCACTGCACTGTCTTCTCTGTGACCAGGTTTAATGATGACCTACTGTAACTGTAACAATGACTGTGTGATTGTAAATTGAGGTGACCCATTTGCTGTCATAATGAACATTTCAACTGTCAGCACTCTGAGCCTGGATGGGCTGGCCCAGCTGTACAAGGACAGGTTTTTGTTCTTAGTGCTCTTCCTGCTGCTCTATGTCTTTGTGCTGCTCAGTGACAGTCTGGTGGTCTACATCATCTGCTCCCAGCGCAGTCTGCATCGGCCCATGTATGTGTTTGTGGCAGCCATGCTGATGAACTCAATGGTGTGCAGCACGGCGGTGTACCCCAAGTTGCTGTGGGACCTGCTGCAAGGCCAGCGCGTGGTGCTGCTGTCCCGCTTGGCCTGTCTGTGTCAGGCCTTCGTGCTGGGCTCTCTGGGCAGCTCTAGCTTCTTGCTTCTGTCCGTCATGGCTCTTGACCGGTACCTGTCCATCTGCTACCCCCTGCGCTACGCCACCCTCATGTCTCCCACCTCTGTCACCACTCTCTTACTGCTCTGCTGGTTGCTGCCGCCCTGCCGCGCGGCTGGGGCTATATTTTTAGCCAATCGCCTTCCAATCTGTCACACTCAGATCACCAGAATCTACTGTGATACTTACAGCCTTATCAGTATGGGCTGTGCAGGTCTATCTTCTCAAATCAGCAATGCTTACAGCTTGATGGGTGCCATAATCTTTGTTATCTTACCTGCCGGCTTTGTACTTTTCACATATGGTTGCATCTTAGTCGTTTGTATTCAGCGTTCAAAAGCCTTCAGCACCAAAGCCTTAAACACATGTCTACCTCATATACTTGTCTTTTTGAATTTTTCTCTTACTGCTACATTTGAGATAGTGCACCGACGCCTTGTAGCCAGAGGCATAACCGTGACCGCGTCCATCGTGGTAGTAGTAGTCCCATCGGTGTTCAACCCAGTGATTTATGGGCTCAAAGTTGCTGAGGTTTTTAAACATGTTAAGAGACTACTGCACTTTCCAAGAGCCACTAAGACACAATCAACCTTGATAACTAAACAATAACTCTTTTTTTTTTTTTATCTCTACGCACTATTAAGCACTAATAGAGCATGGCACATCTACCTAAAACTACTTTGTCTGAGATAAAATAAGAAACGAAAGTGTTCCTAATATAGATCCATGTGGCACCCCCCAAAAATGTCAGAATATAATTTTAATGTAAAGTTTTTTAAGTTTATCATTTTAGATAAGCTTAACGTAATGCTTTGCTTTTACGTGCTTAATAGTGTATTGTTATTGTAAAGTTTTTTCTAATATATTAAATATTCACGTTCATATATGCCTCCATTAAACATTAAATACATTTTATATATATAAAAAAAATTGCATTCCCTTTTAAAAATGTTTAAAACCGTTTATGCAGTTACTACAATAATAATACACAATACCCATAACAGCAGTTAAAATAGTTTAAACTCTGTTCTAAATTGCAACACCATTGTTAAACTAATATGCTTTTTAATGTTTAATATTAACAATGTATATGGCTATGTTTGTGTTTCATAAGGTGGCCTGGGTGAGAAATATATATACTCAGATGGACTATATCTTAATGTATGAATTGTAATTGTGCCTTAAAGCATTTTAGCTGATTTTATTTGGACATGTATATTGCTTGCATTAAAGTCTTCTTTCAAGAGGTGCTAGAACGCACACACAGAGACTTTATCCTGAGAATTGAGCTGACACTAGTCTTTAGGACTTGGGTAAGATCGAAGGCAAATGTTGGCCGAAAAACATTTAGTACATACATGTATTTTACACTACAAGGCAGGTTGGGTCGACAATCAGTAATCCTCATTAGAGCAAAAATGAGATGGAAGAGACCAGAAATAAATAATAAAAAATGACTTTTGAAATAAAACATACATTTGTATTTGCTCTTTTGTGGCAAGTGGTAGACAGGTGATGAGTTACATTTACTTGAGCAACTTTTGGATTCAAATTGTAATTCTAAGAGTAGTTTTATCGCAACATACTTTTTACTTATACATGAGAAATATTTCCTTAGTAACACAGCTATTACTTAGTTATTTTAGCTATTCTCCCCACATTATGTGTTACCTTTGTATTGGTTTTAAAATCTTCATGTTGTGAAAAAGTGAGATTTGTAAATGTATGTTTCTTGTGCCTTAATTTGTTGTTCTATAAAGATGATTTATTTTTACTCATTTTTATTGTTTGGAAATAGCAGAATTCTCATATTATTTTATATGTTTTGTCTGTCAATACTAAAATATAAATCAGATGTTATGGCCAAACAGTTACTCAGTATTTGAGTAGTTTTTTAACCAAACAAGTTTACTTTTACTTAAGGAATTATTTGAATGACAACTTTTTAGTTCTTCTGGAGTAATATTATTTTAAAGTAACAATACTCTTATGTAAGCACAATTTTTGCCTCTCTACCCACCATTGCACTTCATTCCTTAAAGTTTGTGAATAATAACCTTTGTTAAAATACTACTTTTTTCCAACGTCAGCCATTTATGAACAGTTCAATCTTTTAAACATGTTATTTAGGACTGAAATAATCAATGTGCATGTAACTCTCCATACTTCATCACCTCATGGAGCAACAGAATGAATTTTGCAATGCAATTACAATTACACTTTACAATTGTCAGCTAGATGATTTTAAACAAATGTCAGTAGATGCAGAATATGAAAGGTGTTGTTACTATGTAGTATACAGTAAATTAACAGAAGTTCACCTGCCTCAGTGAATTCAAGCTCAAGTCAGTGTCAATAAATAAATGGATCTCTGCTGCCACCTGCTGGACATACTGCATAATTACCATAGGTGAGTTAGTACAATAAAACGTCGTTCATTACAATTACATGTTCATGTGTTAATGTAATGTGTTTTAATTGCACTTTTATGACTATGAAAACATATTATTTGACATACAGTATGCATAAAAGATGACTTTATGGTTTGTCTGAGTTGCGATAAGATTAGTCTATGTACATAAAAATAATAATAATCATAATCCCAAGCAATGTGCATTTTTTTCCCACTGGCTGTTCTAACCTTTATGCTCTGACAGCTTGAGTAAAAAACAAACAAACAAACAAACATTTAATTTAACCTACAGTCAGCACATTATTTTGTAGTAATCTAATTGTATTCTCAAATATTTATGTATAAGGTCTCTACTAAATTCTCAAATGTTATAAAATTATTAAATCTATGTTACTTGTAAAACTAAACTTAGTGTGTGGATTTTCTGTGTGTACTCACCATCAGCCCAAGCATTAAAACATTACTTTCAAAGATGTGCGTCTTTGCCAACAACTATAATATTGCTACTAAAAAAAACTGCCAGTTAAGTTGTCATCCTTTTACAAGCAGTTTCTACTCTGCTAGAAACGTATGTACAATTACAATTTTACTCTGTATCAAACGCTAATTCGGAATAACAGTTTTGTAGTGGAAAATCTAAGGTATCTGGTCCCTGCGCCACCTTGTGGACAATCAGGGTATTTGGCTATAATTTGAACATTTTTGGGATCAACCTGAAGGACTCACAAATGGACTGTGCCTTTAAACATGTGTGTTCATGTTTGATCAACTGTTTGTGAAGCCCTTTGAGGCGACTTTTGTTGTGATATTGGGCTATACAAATAAACCTGAACTGAATTGAAAATTGAATTAAAGAATTTAGTGCTGCTTTCAAAATACTTCATTCATACATCAAAATGGAAAAAAGTAAAGCCTATCTTCATGAAAACTATGTAAATGCTTTAAAGTGTATGGAATGTAAGGGAGGATTCATACTCTTGAATGCATCTGTTTGTATATTTACAATACAATAAAAATAATAATAATAATATTGCTACTGGCTACAATAAACACTTTTGGGTGGCATTGCAACACAATGTAAGATTAAGATGAGTGGTTCAGTGCTAGAGCAGGTTGGCGGTTCAATCCCTGCAACTCCAACTGCTGATGTGTCCTTGGGCAACACACTTCATCCACCGAACCAAGTGTTTGTGACACTGGTGTGTGAATGTTTTTTTCCCATTGAGAAAGAAAAGAGCAGCCACACATTGATACTGTAGTATAGCTACTACTACACCACATTAAGCCCAAAATGATTTATACTCGCCAAATTTTGAATTCAAGTCATTTTTTACTTAGTTAAATAATCTATTTAGAGTGGAAATGACACAACAAAGTGGCAAAGGACCATAAGGCATTGTGGTAAAGATACTATTAGGAAAAAAAATTACATTTTGGGAAAAATGGTCCATGTTTAAAATTATTCATAAATTCTGAATAATCAATGGTAAAGATGATCTTATCCAGTTGTTTGGGGTCTTTGTACTTTTTGTTCAATTGACTTTCATTTGAGAAACAAAATAGTTTTTCATTTTTTATTTTTGAATATAAAAAGAAAAAAGCTTGAGTTTTCATTTTTCAATTTGATACTTGCTTGAAAATAACATGAACGTCTCAGAGGCTGAATTCAACATTTATTTTTTCTTTATTCATTTAACATGACCTGGAAATTGATCCCCTTTTGCCTGTTTATTGTTCTTTATTGCCTTTAATTTTGCACTTATAATATTACAGGTATGGACTCATGGTGAGAAAAACAACTAAATAAAGTGCATTTGTCATTATCAACAAGCAAAATGCAAAAGACCACAGTGGCTCTGATTTGATCCACAGACAAACAATCCATTGTATTTGTCCATTTGAGATGAAGATATCACGTTTTTGTTTCTTTTTTGTTTTTGTTTTCGTTTTTTCCTACTACTTTAGAGTGTTTGCTTTGGAGCATCAGGTTTAAGGGCTTATTTATGGAACAACACAAAGGCTGAATTTGACAAGCTGCGGCAGAAATGGAATGGCTGGCTCTTAGTTTGTGCTTGTGATTGTATGAAATGAAGTGTACGAGAGCTTTAGAGTCCATCAAATTCAATGGAAATGTGAGCGCTGACCGGCGGATTTTAGGGGGCAGCTTTGAAGGGATATCTCCGAATGTTTTAAGGTAAGCAGGCCGCAGACGCTAAGCTGTTGGACAAACACAGTGCGAGCGGATGGACTGGGAAATGCCAGAGGAATTAGCTAAACAAACATGCGGAGGATTTTCTGCGTGGTTAGGAAAAGCTGATCCAAGCACTGACACATGACACTTCCATGTTTTCACATCAGCAATAAAAGCATCACTAAATAATGTACGAGGCAAAAGTTCACCAACAAACCTGGACTGAACCTAACTGCAAGAAAACACAACTTTTTAATTAAAACTATACAGTAGAGCGCAAACATTATGTCAAAAATACACTAATTGCTGGTCCTATGTCACAATGATATTTTTAGTTCAGGGTTAAATGCTCTTAACATTGAAGAATAAATCATTATATCTCACTATAGTAAAGAATTATACTAAAACTGATCGTGTGTTATTTTAGTGAGTTAAGTTAGTATCTTTGGTCCTTATCTCAAATTGGTACAGAATCCTCAGAAACAGTCTAAACAGTAATCTGGATCCACACCAAAAATAATCATTTGTCCGTGGCTCATTACTGACCTTTCCTGAAATTTTTAAGATTATAATAAATTAATAAAAAACAAAATTCACCATTGAAACAGTATTTATACTCTGCTAAATGTGAGGTTTTAAAAAAGAACACCCAAATCTAATGTTAGAACCCCGTTGTCTTGTTTGGAGGATACTGTATTGTCTACACTGTAAAAAAAAAAATCTGTAAATTTTACAGTAAAAAATTGGCAGCTGTGGTTGCCAGAATTCTACCGTAAAAACTACAAGAGGCCTGTATTTCATTTTACAGTATAATTTTATCACAAACGTTGTTTTTACAGTTTTTGACTTGAGTTTTTATTATTATTTCCTGCAAAATAAAGTTATTATCTTTAAAAAAAAATAGGTTAATGTATATTTCAGTTTGTGGCTTACGTTTTAATCAACATTTAATGTAAAATTTAAAGTTATTATCTTTCAAAAAAAAAGATTAATGTATATTTTAGTTTGTGGCTTACGTTTTAATCAACATTTACTGTAAAATTTAAAGTTATTATCTTTCAAAAAAATAGATTAATGTATATTTTAGTTTGTGGCTTACGTTTTAATCAACATTTACTGTAAAATTTAAAGTTATTATCTTTCAAAAAAAAAGATTAATGTATATTTTAGTTTGTGACTTATGTTTTAATCAACATTTACTGTAAAATTTAAAGTTATTATCTTTTGAAAAGGTGTTAAACTGTAATAAACACAAGACTCAATTTTTTTAACAGTGCTATACTGTATACATTACAAAAAATAAAACTAAAAAATACAATTTTGCCTTATTTTTAATATTACAGTTAATTACCGTAACCAAAACAGTATTTTTCCGATATATCAACTACGGTCTTTTACTGTTGAGATTTTACAGATTTTTACCATGAAATCTAATTATATTTTTTACAGTGTCACTCAGATGGGTTGTTTTATAGGAACCTGATGTCACATGATAGAGAATCTAGTGTGGATTGGTTGGAAGCAGGGAGATGAGACACTCGAGAGAACACTGAAGTAGCTGATTGGGAAAAGACCTGTCTTAAAGCACAAAAACAAACAATTAATACTAAAATGAGGTTACTACAACATGAAGGGTTAATAAGAACTTATGTTACTCTTGTCAAATTGAATAAATGGGCACCTGACATTCCAGACACCTGCAATAAATGGACGATAGCATGGATGCTCCCTCTATGGAAGTTTAGACAATGGAAATGGCGTACTGCTTTACACTGGAAAGACTTACATATTTTATAAGAGAAGAGTCTGAGGACGTTGAGGAACTTTGGAGACTTTTGGAGTTTTTGAAAAAAGAGTGATTTGCTTTGTCTATGCATATGTATGTGTTTTTTGTAATTCATTGTTGTTACTGGTATGTGTCTCTGTGTGTGTGGTTTCTGTGAATTGTTTGTTAATTTTCAGTTCTTATATAAAAAAACAATAAATACATTGTTTAAAAAAATCTGTATTTGATAAACAACAGCATTTTTCACACACACACACACATGCACACACACAAGCTTTTTTATCAAATTTGCTGAATAATACACATTCGACTCTAACCACATTGATTTGAGTCACTGAAAGATTACACAAAAGCAAAGGGGTTCCACAGGGGTCCATCATTGACCCATTATAATTTGAAGCTCAACTGTAAATCGATGGCTTGTACAAAGAGTATGACATAAGTAAAAATAATACACCTGTTGTACCAGTTTCATGATTTCAGATTTAACAGGAAGCTGTTTTGGGAAGTGTCTGCAAGATTTAAAATAAAATTATTACTGGACTTTGTATTCAGTATTAGGATTGTTCATTTTGGGTGTAAGCATCAAAGAGGACGATGATTCAGAAGTATAATCAAGTCAGAAGGTTTATTTTAGTATCACACAGGTAAGGTAACAACAGCAGGCCCCGCTGAAAGGGAGAGGGTGAGCAAGCCGTCCAAAAAAGGAGTGATCACAGTTTTTATACTATGTATGACAATGTATGACGATTTCTGCATATCATTAAAATGTTTTCTTCAAGAAACTCCTGTGCCTCGACCAGGCCAGAGTTCTCATTACTGCGGTGCATTAACTTCGTTATCTTCAGGAGCAGTCCCACGCAACGGCAGGGAGCCCCCACCTGTAACCTTGAGTTTCCTAACTTTGTAACCAGCTCATTATTGTGCACTTTTGCAAATGCACATTGTACCTAATCGCAGAGTGACATTTAGAGTGAGAGAAAAAACATCCTTTAGAATCAAAATATTCTTACTAATATTGAAGCGCTTATTAACCTTAGCAGTAGTACATCAAAATATAAGTTTAGTGGTAATACGCAAAGCTATATGTAGAAATATTCAACATCAGCCTTTTGATGTTCTTAATTGATAACTTTTATATATATTTTATATCAAAATGGAGTACATTCACATTAAAGGCCTATATTGTTTGAGGGTTAATGCACATTGCATTTACAAATGTTAAAAAAATAAAGCTTGATTGAACCAAGTGGAGAAAGTTGCAGTAGTTCAATATCATAACTTGTTAGGGTTTGTTCATACACAATTTATTTTCTATTTTATTCTGAGTTGTCTGCATATTTATATTGTTTTTGTTTAATTGTCCGATGAACAAACTCATCAGTGCCACCCACAAATGTCACCCAAAGGTACAAACCAGTATTAAAGGTGCACACGTTTTTAGTTTTGTTATAAGCTGGGGTTCCATTCATTCCTTCACCAAGGAGACTATGTTTTTGACACTGTTGGTTTGTCTGCAGCACTGTGCACTCTGAAGATAATACACTTCTTCTGTAGTGAATGAGAGCGTTTCCACAGCCTCTGCGGCTCCAGCCCTGCACCGGAGATATGCAGCGGGTCTGTTTTTTGTAACTTGGCAGCCTATTCAGATCAATATACACAGTTCAGATTGCACCAAACATAAGGATATTCAAGTTAATGCTCTTCACATCCACCTTTTTTTATTTTTATTTAAATAAATATATATTATTCTTTGTAATGTACTATATATTAAAGGGGGCTATATTATGCTTTTATGCATGTTTTAAAACCTTTATAAATAGTATCTGACTAAAAGAAAATGTTTTCAATAGGTCCTCCACTGGTGCCATAAAGAAACAGATGAAGAGACCAGCAGAGGGCAGCAGAGAGCAGGAGAGTGCATAACTATTGCAGTCTTTTCAACAGAAACAGAGAAAAATTCCAGGTATGTTTTTGATGAGGAAACAACATTATAACATGGTAGAAAGCACAGAAAAGTACATTTTGCAGACTATAGCCCCTGTTTTAGGCTACTTACTTTAACCTTAAATTACTAAACAATAACAGAGAGTCAAAAGGACACAAGTGCAGCATGAACTGGTGGAAGCAGGGATTGAACTGCCAACCTTCTGGTTAGTGGATGACCTGCTCTACCTCCAAGCCGCCCTGCCTCCCAAGGTACTTCTAAGTACAGGGTATCCTGCAAAGTTTAAATTATGATGCCATACCCCTCCCCAACTTATGGAACCATGTATAGCTGGTCTGACCTGTCACCTAAACAAAGCCCAAGTCCACAAAAGCCTAAATTCCTAAAAGCTCTTAATTGTGTCATTGTTTTTGCTGATTCCGTTGCTTAAAGCGGGGCAGATTTGCTGGTCGGGGCAGTCCGGCGGGGCTCTTCGTCCCTGGTTCCCATGTCTCGGTGGGATTAATCCCTGAACTGCAGGTGTGATAATCCCAAACACACTGGAGCTGCTGAGGGCCCAGGCCCCGCTCAGCTTTGATCAACCTTCCAACAGCTGGGCTTCTGCTGGTCCCCAACCCGAGCTGGACCCTCGGCCGAGCGCACAATAGAGCCGCACAAAGAGGGACGGCTCCACAGAGGGCAGAGATGCTGTTTGTTGCCCCCTTCGCCTCCATCAAGCTGCTATTGTGGACACGCGTAATACCAAAAGTGTGCTTCCATGTCATGTGAACTTTTAAAATGTAGAAAAGTAGGACTGTGAACTGCAGCAGACCTCCACCAAGGCATTACAGTGTTCTGGATCCACTCCAAAAAACAATTACAACCCCAATAAACGATTAGCCCTTTAATCATATTATAGACCTGAAATCAATAAACTCTATTAGTTGCTAGATGTTCTCCCAGCTGAATCTTTTTAAAATATCTTGCTTTTTGAGCCATTTGTTGCCCCTGTCCCAACTCTTTTGAGACCTGTAGCAGACATCAAATTTGAAATGAGCTCATTTTGTGCATAAAAGTGTTAAAAAGATTTCTCAGTGTAAATATGTGTCATGTTATCTATGTTCTATTGCTGAATAAAATATTGATTTGAAAAAGTCTTTAAGTTTTCATTTTATTAACATTTATAAAAAAATTTTTTCAACTTTTCCAGAATTTGGGTTGTATATGGGGATATGTGCGGTGAGGTCATGCACCAACATTAATCCTTGGTGACAGAATTGTAATATTTACAACTTTTATGGCATTTTTGATGTGATGCTTCACTTTTACTGATTTTCTGATTCAAAAGAAATACTTGCCTTGCTCACAGTGTCGAGAAGCATGTAGCGCTGATAGAACAATGGATTTATTAAATCAGTTACAGTAAAATAACGCCCCCTAGTGTTGATTGCAGAGTGCCATGGACTCAGCTTGCCTGGCTTGGTACACAGGCCTCCCAGAAGTGTTCAAGACCGTACTAACCAAGACCAAGACCAGTCCAAATCCTGAGTGAACCGAGACCAAGACATGGCGGAGACTTTCAGAGTTTGAGGCCGAGTCGAGACCGAGACCAAGGCAAACCGAGACCAAGCCCTGTGAACTACTACATCAAGGGAAAAAGTAAAAAAAAAAAAGTGGTTCAAATACAAATATAATGCTGCTCATATTCCTGGTTCTTCTAATGCGGAAAACGTATTACTCCAAAATAGCATTTTCTCTGATAAATAAATTCTGTAAAACCTCCACATCTGAAACAAAATGGAGTAAAATTGGATTAGAGACCAAAACCAAGGCCGAGTAAAACTGCAGCCGAAACCGAGGCGAGACCAAGACTGTAAAAAAAAAAAAAAGGTCTCAATGCCAATTCAAGTTCAAGTGACTAATTTGGATTTAGATTTAATGATGTAGAGTAAAAACTGTTATTACTGGTTTATTTTAATAACAAATATATAGCTGTTAACTAATTATTTTGGTCAGTGTTGACAGAGATGTGTCTTGGTTGTGAGTTAGTGAGTCTAAACTGCCCACAGTGAATGAAAGTGTGAGTGAATGAATGTCTGTCTGTGTGTCTCTACTGTCAGTATTGGCCCTGTGAAGCTACAGCAGTACCCCAGGAGTACCCCAGGAGTACCCCAGCAGTACCCCAGCAGTACCCCAGCAATACCCCAGCAGTACCCCAGGAGTACCCCAGGAGTACCCCAGGAGTACCCCAGCAGTACCCCAGCAGTACCCCAGCAGTACCCCAGCAGTACCCCAGCAGTACCCCAGCAGTACCCCAGCAGTACCCCAGGAGTACCCCAGGAGTACCCCAGCAGTACCCCAGCAGTACCCCAGCAGTACCCCAGGAGTACCCCAGCAGTACCCCAGCAGTACCCCAGGAGTACCCCAGGAGTACCCCAGCAGTACCCCAGCAATACCCCAGCAGTACCCCAGCAGTACCCCAGGAGTACCCCAGCAGTACCCCAGCAGTACCCCAGCAGTACCCCAGCAGTACCCCAGCAGTACCCCAGGAGTACCCCAGGAGTACCCCAGCAGTACCCCAGCAGTACCCCAGGAGTACCCCAGCAGTACCCCAGCAGTACCCCAGGAGTACCCCAGGAGTACCCCAGCAGTACCCCAGCAATACCCCAGCAGTACCCCAGCAGTACCCCAGGAGTACCCCAGCAGTACCCCAGGAGTACCCCAGGAGTACCCCAGAAATACCCCAGCAGTACCCCAGGAGTACCCCAGGAGTACCCCAGCAGTACCCCAGGAGTACCCCAGCAGTACCCCAGGAGTACCCCAGGAGTACCCCAGTAATACCCCAGCAGTACCCCAGGAGTACCCCAGCAGTACCCCAGGAGTACCCCAGGAGTACCCCAGCAGTACCCCAGCAGTACCCCAGGAGTACCCCAGGAGTACCCCAGGAGTACCCCAGCAGTACCCCAGGAGTACCCCAGCAGTACCCCAGGAGTACCCCAGGAGTACCCCAGGAGTACCCCAGGAGTACCCCAGTAATACCCCAGCAGTACCCCAGGAGTACCCCAGCAGTACCCCAGCAGTACCCCAGGAGTACCCCAGGAGTACCCCAGTAATACCCCAGCAGTACCCCAGCAGTACCCCAGGAGTACCCCAGTAATACCCCAGCAGTACCCCAGGAGTACCCAAGGAGTACCCCAGCAGTACCCCAGGAGTACCCCAGCAGGGGTACGCTGGGACAGCTTCAGTCATCTATGAGTCCAATGAAAATGAGTGGAAGATGAAAATGAATGTTAAAGTTGCAATTAATGAACATGACAGAAGTGGAAAGTTACTAGATACTTTTACTAAAATAATTTAGTACATCAAGTATATTTTTTAAAGAAAAGGTATGCACATCCTATACTTTTAGTAAAACTTTTTGTATGCATCTTTTGTTAATCTTTTGCGATGTGTTGCTGCCATCAAATTAAAATTTAGCTACTATTTTTTTCATTAAATGATAGAACATATCAGATATGTTTTGGTCTGTTATATATAAAATATAGTTTAATGATACTTCCTAACTCTTGCATTCTGTTTTTATTTACATTTTGTAATTTGGATAAGACTTTATTTTACACTCCACTTGTAACAGTGTAACTACAATGTAACACACTGTTTAACAGTATAATAAATAACATGTATTTATGCAGTACTTACTTAACTGAATTGTACTTAATTTCTAGAAATGTAATAAAATACTTGTTACACTACTAAAGTGTATTTTACTACATAGTAAAGTAAAACTGTATTTTTTATCATATTTGTACCTGCAAACTGTCAGTACACAAAATGTCCTCATGTTACTACAACATAGTTACAAGGTATTACAGTTTGTTACACTGAAGTTACATTGTAGTTACACTGTATCAAGTGTAGTGTAAAATAAAATGTTACCACACATTGTCCCGACTTTTTTTTTTTTTTTTGCTTTTGTTTTATTATTTGTTTAGTTTTTTTTCCCAGAATTCTGTTTATACTTTTATTTATACTTTGTGTAATCTTTACACTCAACACTTTGTTGTTTTTCTTCTAAGTGAGTGTTACTGTGTGAAATAACTGTACTTTGAAATAAAGAGGTTCTTATTCAGATATTACACATTAATAATGATGTTTATAACTCAGTGTGGTTTATTAATGTTGAAGCAATACTTTGTAAATAATTAACTGGTTTATCAACTAATGCTCAATATTCTGTGTTGCCAGGACTTTTATTTCAGTACAGAACAGTACAGTACTTCTTGAAAATTGAAGTACTATATTCTTCTAAATATATGTTTATGGCTATTGAAATGAAGTATATATAGTTTTATTATAATTTTAGAGTATAAACCAGAACCTTCACTCAAAGTCAGTACCATTATTGACCACTGGAGGGCACCTTTTACTTACAAATCCCTCTGTCTTTCCCCTCTTTGTGTGTGTGTGTTTTCCCAATTCCCAGTGTGAGGCATCCTCCTCCCCCCTCCTCCTCCGTGTAATGATCCACACATGTGTATCTGCAGCAGCCCGGGACCTGTTTGCGTCCACAGATAAGATGTGCTGTGAGCGGGACGTCCTGCCGAGACAGGGGCTCAGCTGAGTGTGTCCACAGAGACGGGCTGTCGTCCTGTCACGGCGCGTTTCACACTCACGGCTCTCTCTGTGTGTAAGCTCTGGAAACTCCGCAATCAGATTAAACTCAGGAGGCATGTGCTAAACACTGCATACTTTAGGAGGACTATATCCATTCGGGACGCCTTTGATCTGCACATTTTTCATTTAGAGGCAGGTTTGGAATACTTTTGGGGTGAAACATCAATAAAGTTCTTTTTCCATTTGAAAATATGACATGCTTCCATTATGTGATTTGGTACAGTTCAGGTTCGTATAGCACATTTTGGTTAAGTTAAGCCCTGAAGAAGTGCTTTCATTTTACTGTTAAAATCATATTTAGTAAAGGGATCTTTCATTTGTATGTGTATTTGTCAATTTAAATGAGTAACAGAGCTTTTTACGCAAACCATAACTTGGAGAGTGCAGACCTTAACCAAGGCATTGGCCCTCTCTCACAATGATGCACTAAAGAGCAGAAGTTCTCAAACTGGAGGCACGGGTAGCACTGGCTTTAACTGGTGGTACTCAGGAGTCTTTTGCAGTTCAAGTCTTGGTTTAGGCCTGGCTTAGTCCTAGTTGGTCTGGTTCGAATTCACATTGATCTCAAAAGTCAAATGAACTAAAATGAGTAAGCAATAATAACACCTGTAGGTGGCAGTGTGGCAGTATTTACTGTAAGAAACTTGGGAAAAAGAAACCCTGCTCATCTATTGTTCAAAAGCTCCTGTAGAAGTATTATGTTTAGAAGAGCGATATTGTCTCTCTGGTGATTAAGCTAAAATAATTGTTTTAGCAGTGTTTTACATTTGTTTGCTAATGTTAGCAACATTTTAAATATATTTTATTTACATTATATCCACTCTTTTCTATTTTTCCTTTTGTTCTGTATGTTTATGCACATGGTAAAGAGTGCTGTAGTCCACTCTCTGTTGTTAGTCCATAGTTTGGTCCGCATTGTGTTCGTACTTCACCAGGACCAGCCCAGGAGCGCACCAGAGCTCAAAATACACCGCACCAAGACCCACTGACTTCAGGAGGACCACAGTTCACTTGTATGGTGCGCATCTGAGCCTGATGCGTCCACACCTTCTAGTTCTATGCTAGTCTAGACCTGGTTTAAATCTGATTTAGTCCCAGATTCATCCTACTTAGACCTGGTTTAGTCCTGATTGAGTCTTGGTTTAGTCCATGAGTAGTCCTGGTTCTATGCTAGTTCTAGATCTGTCTTAGTCCTGGTTTAGATCTAATTTAGTTCTAGGTTAGTGCTGGTTATGTGCTGGTTTAGTCCTAGATTGATCCTGGTTAAGATCTGGCGTAGACCTGGTTTTGTCCTTGTTTAGTGCAATTTTAGTCCTTTTTGGGAGAAAACAACATTGTAACATGGTAGAAAGCTCAGAAATGTTGAATTTGCATAATAGGTTCCCTTAAACTATTAAAATACTAATGATGTGGTAATGACAATGGACTTCCAAACATATATTGCTTTAACCTAACCGGTAGATGTCAAATGGAGAAAAAAAAAAAAGTTTGTCAATCCCCTGATCATCTTTTTTTGCCTAAGATGGGTCAAATGGAGGATGGCTCTTCGTGCTGCTATGGGCAACAAGAAAGCTAGAAAGAACATTTTGGAAAATAGGATTAATTCTGTCCAAAGTTTACATATTGTACTACTAAAGAACTTCATATTCCTCTGCTAATCTCCCAGACCTCTTCCATTTTACACAACATACATTTGATTAAAAAGGCATTACATTTAAGCTACTTTCTCCGTCCATGATTAAAAGTGTTTTTGGAGCTGTCTTTGAGGACAATGAGGAGCAGATAAGCACACCACAGGCGAAGGGTCCGACGCCGCCTCACTGCCCCGGGACAGGGCCGCTGACCTTTGAGTGAATAGAGGAAGATATTGACTGACAGAGCGTCCCGAATGAGAAGCCTGGTTAGATCCCAGTCCAGCGTTTTTTGGGGGAAAGAGGATCCCCTGAGCTCCTCTGGGTTTAACCACAACACTCAATCAGGTTTACATGACTATGCTGATATTGTGGTTGTGTTCATGTGGTCTTGGAATTTAACGGAATGTTGTTTTTTGGTAAAAGGCTAACGTTAAAGCTGACTTGTATGTTTATTAAATGCTAAACTAATTTTCTTTTTACCACCAGTTGGGTTTTCTGTTTGTTCTCATAAGCACTTGAACACAAAATAAGCTATGATCAGACAAACTTTTGGACACGAGAGTCCAAAATGACTCACTGCCAAGCTCAGCCAGTAACCAGTCTTCCCCAAATATATATATATTTTTTTAGGATATTCACATTTTAAAATCCTGAAAAAGTAGCAGTTAGCCCTAGCAACAGTTATCTTTTCTCCACAACCAAAGTTAGCAGATCTAACCACTTAGTAACAACAAACCCTATTTCTGGATTTGTGAAATTTTAATTACATATTTTTTTTAACAAGAAACAAAAACAGTACCAACCAACCAAAAAACAAAAAACAAAAAAAACAACAACAGCAAAACAGCATAGCCACCAGACATCAAACAAACTTCAAAAATAAATGTAGCACCCCCTTTCCCAGCAGCTTCAACTTGCCCCAGGACGGTATATTATGGGCTATAAGGCTGATATTGTTGAGGTGGAAGTCCCCCCACATACACCTACTCACTTTCAATGGCTTAAAGATGTTGTATACTTTCTTAAATGTGAAAAAATAAGACTTTGTGTAATCTGGTTCCCAACATAAATTTGTAAGAATTTGGAACTCCTTTCTAATGTACGCCAAGAATATTCCTGTCCAGAGTGTGTCAGAGTAGGATGTTTGTTTATTGTTTTTCAGCTGCATCCTTTTATTGTATTTTGTATCTTTTAATTTTCTTAAATGTCTTATTAAGTGTGTGATGGGCATGTACTGTGGGTTTTAGGATCTTCTTCGGCTTGTTCCACTGTAAAAGGTTAAACATCCCCTATCTGCTGTAGTGTCTAAATTCATGGTTTGTCTGTAAAATCCTTAAATAAAATTGTAAAAAAAAATAAGATGGTATGGTAGGCTTTTTGGGGGCGCTTCAGACCTCTTTTGGTAATTGTACCACCCCACCTTTCCGGGCCTTAGGCACTGTTTGGAACCACTGCTCTGAGGTTAACGCTAAGCAGTGCAAATCTTGAAACGTATTAAGTCATGTGATTGGACTGAGTTTGTGTTTTTTATTTGTCACAAAACAAATCACAAACCACCGCAACGTGACACAACATGTCTGCAGTAGTGCTGGATGAAAAGACAAATTAATTAATTTAATTTGCATCTTTAATTTTGGACAATGTCAAAAGTGGCACTATCGTGTAATCAACTTAAGTGGAAACCGCTTCCTCCCGGAGCTGCTAATGCTACTGCTAGCACCTAGAGCAGCTTAAATACTGACCGTGGAGACTCTGCAGACTGCTAAAAACGCTATAATGGCAAAGAAAGAAAACCTTTTACCTCTATAATGCCTTTGTTTAGATGTGACAGCTATTTGGCAAAAACAAACAGCATAGCGTGATGTCCAGCCTGCAGCGCTAACTTTACAAACTTTGTTTATGTATGCTAATTAGCCACATGCTCTATCTATTAAATCACAAAGGCATTAAAAACACTTAAATCTACATGGTGATCTGGATTCACACCAAAAAATAATTATTTGTTTCTACAGTCAGTTATGAAAAGGATCAGTATTGAGACATGGATTGGCCAAATCGGTATTGGAACTTGCGTAAGCTGTAAACATGTCACATTAGTAAAACATTATCTAGGTGTGTTACTTTGATTAAGAAGATTTGAAATTGCTGTCGCCCAATCAGGAGTAAGACGTTAACTTTAAAAGTAGTCCAACTAAAACAAAAACTTCTGAAGTTAAACTTAACTGCGCTGACTCCTCCAAAACCTCCACCTCCAGACTCCCCCTGCACTACCCCCTAAAACTTCTTCTCGGTGTCACAGGCCAAATCGATGCCTCTGACCCCCCTCTCTTCTGAGCGTGAACCTTCACCTCTGTCTGACAAAGAAACAATGACAAAAAACTACTTCTTCAGGGAGTGTTTTTTTGAGTCTGAGCAAACATAGGCCAGGTCTGGAGCAGCTCTGATAATGAGATGGATGGGCTTCTCTGAACGGGACATCCCATCGTAAAACAGCCAGAAAAGGAAAGTGCAAGTGGTGAGAACCTGAAAATCTACCCAGCCATGTCGAACCCAAATCGGTGCAGAGCTATAAATAAGAATGGTATCAAGGGCTGAAGATACTGGAGTAGCTTTTGGACTATATTTAAATCTAATGTTATACGCCTTTTGCTTTTTATCTCATACTGTTCAGGCACATCATTCACACTCCAGCATCTGGTATCTTTTTCAGGTTTCTGTATTGTATTGTTACCAACGGTTTGTTTTAATGTTTGAAAAGAATACATTTATCCCATTGGTCTTTGGTTAGGAAAGTAAGCATAGTAAATATCTATATAATGATCACATGTGGGATAATGATGTGGAAAGATTCTAAACACCATGACAGAAGAAGTCCATATTGTATCAGATATTACTGTATTTTATATCTTTTTTAATCTTTCAGCTGCTCCCTTTTCTTTCTTATTTTGGGTCACTGTGATGTGGCATTGCAACTTTTTTTTCTCAAATGCCTTTCCTGTTGCAATCGGCCAAATACTGTGACTGGAGCAGGTAATATGGGTTGCCAAAAGTATGCGCTTCAGGCGACATTCGAATGGCTAACCCTTTGGTTGGTGGGCTGCACCACTTTTGCCCCATCAAATTGAATGACAAAAAAATGCATCAAAAGGTATACTGGACAATAAGCAACTTCTTATCCTGCAGGGGACTGGAGTCTACTCCAGCAGCTTTGGGCAAGACGGGGGCACGCTAGACAGAGAGACATACACTGATAGACAATTACCACCTCTGTAGACAGGGTTAATTCTTGGCTTTTGAGTGCTCAGGCACAGAACATTTGATGAGGTTTAGCACAATACATGAACAGATACATGTCAGGAGTGTATTCACGAATATGTGGCAACTTAATTACTGAGTTCTTTTTCAACTAAGTTACCAAAGTTATAAATTAATGAAGCTAATGTGTTAACTTAGGTTCGGGAGCAGGGCCACGCCTCAACTTATCTCACTCACGCCTTCACCTCAACTCCACCTCAGCCACACCTCTAATTTTCCCAGAAGCCCTTCTTATACCCACCTAAAGTCACTCAACACTGTTTGTCTCTGCTCTCTTGTCCCCACCCACCCTTCCCCTGCATAACTCTTGTGTATTCTTTTGCAGCCTCCTCACTCCAGCAACTAGACCTGGGGAGGGGTCCCCTATTTGTCTGGGCGTACCGCCTGAGACAGAACCCCCACACTGAGTCTCTTCCAACCCAGCCATCACCCAAAACACTTCATCTAACACACTTTCATTAAACACTTAAGCCCTTGCAAGTGAACACCCCCGTAATGTCCATTCGTCTGGGGTCAAAAATGACCCCGCCAGAATACATTTTCAGTAAATTTTGTGTTTCACCTTTTGTCGTTTATCAGTCCAACCCACAACCACAAATGTGAAATTTGATGAATAATAAAAAAAAATAAGACAAAAGTTGTCTTTGGGGTGATTCTGACCCTGCAGTGCAGCGCCTGGGGACACTTTTATTTATTTATTTGAATGGGACAGCGTGTATTAATGAACAGCAGCTAGTGCCGGAAATACACCGGATTTCAGCTCAGAGCTAATTTCCATCCGTAGTCCCCACTCACTCACATTCACAGCGGCTTCCTGGTGTTCCCCAGCAGTCTCCCATCCAGGTACTGACCAGGCCCTGCCCTGCTTAGCTTCTGAGGTCTGGCGGGATCGGGCATCCACAAGGCGGTATGGCCAGATCTTCAGATCTTGAGCTAAAATCCTGGTCAGGAGTAGCTATAGCTGCAGGATTAGCCTATTGTGCTTGTTTTAGATTATTTTAGGGGAAACCCAACCTGACTACTACATAAGATAAACTAATGAATGCTTTACAATGACCTAAATACAGTCGGCTACAAGATGCAACCATGAGCAGGTCCATCTCAGGCTCTTAGCAGTCTGAATGCAGGCCACAGCATGGATTAACTCTAGTGTTCTAGCATGATGGTGCACCTCTCAAGTCACTTAACACTTGACAAGTTGCTGCTTTATGTCAAATGTATTTTATTAACCATCTCTCAAAGAAATGGGATGATGAATATTCAAACAGAACAAGAATTTAACACTGAAGATTATGTATTGGAAGGGATTTGGCCTGTTTCTTCCATCAGACCAGGTGATGACATGAGCTAACATCTCCAGCTCGTCCCGCTCCTCCCGCCATCCATCTACAGTGAGGTCTGTATCCGTGCATGTGTCAGTGGGACATATACAACTGTGAAATGTCCTCATACATGAGCTGTTCCCATCACTCTCCAGCAGCGGGGATGAGCTGGGAGCAGGGAAAACCATCATTCCCACCTGATCCCTGCAGAGAAGGAAGAGCTCACTGACAACAGCAGGAAACTGGGAATACTGGGAATAATGGTCTGAGTATTGCTCCGAGACTCTTTACATATGGGAAACAAGGGAAAGTGGAGACTGGACAATGGGGCCATAGATTACATCAACAGCTAAATGAGAATCTTAAGGTCACACATTGTAGTAAGAATGGTCTTTCTAGTGCCAAAAATGCTTGCTAAAATACAAGAAGTTAAAAAAATCTTCTTTAAACTGGGATTTTCAGGTTTAGAGAATAAAGAGATAACTCAACTGATCAAATTTTGTGAATAAACACACTGTGCAGTTTAAACCTGAGACAGAATATTGTCAGAATATCACAGTACGCAAACACAAAAAGAATACATTTAACTAGCAAGTGGCGATACTAGAGAGGGAGCTATTACCTTGTATATTTGATGCATTTTAATTTAAAACCAAAATACATGAAATTAAAAAGTGCAATTCAAAAGACTTCAAGTACGCTGTAAAAATGTTTTTAAAAAGTTGCGAAAAACTTAAAAAGGCAACAGGATTCCTCAAGATTTTTTAGTTCTGAGGCCAACTCAAAATTTCAAATTTCTTTTGTTCACCTAATTTAATGTTCAAATGTTTAAAACCTTTAAATTTTAAGTTTTACTCACTATCATTATTTATTTAACTGATCTTACAGCCAACTTACTATTCATTGTTCAAAAAGAAGTTGTTAAAATTGGAAAAAAAGAAGTTCAATTTAGTATATTGAGTTTTTATTATTATAAAATATAATTTTCTGAACAAGGGATAGTCAGTTGGCTGTAAGATTGATGAGTTTGAGATTGTGAGTAACATTTTAAATTGAAAGTTTTTAGACATATGACCATTAAATTGAATTTTAAAAAAATATAGAAATATTTGTTGATATTTTGAGTTGGCCCCAAAAATCATGAGGAATCTTGTTGCTTTGAGTTTTTTTTTTTTTTTTTTTTTTGCCTTAACCTTTTGAGTCAGTACATTGTGCTTTTTTCCCTGGTAAGGCCTGTGACCCACTGAAAACGATCCCACCACTTGAGAATCAATGGTCTAAATGACACGATGATTACTATGACACGACTAAAAGCACATCATTGCGTAACTTTTGCCAACAGTCTACATGTTAAAACAAATGCGTCCCACTGTTCCAGACACAAAAATATGATCAACCCAGGGTATACTATAGCTGTACTGTTCAAAAACACTATTAAGATTCCTTCAAATATGAAACCTTAGAGTAAACTTGCAGCATTGTATGGCTTTTGAAACACTTTGAACAGTAGCTCCACATCTATTCACTAAATCACTATCTTCCTCGTAAAGGCGACCAGGCTGTTGTCCAAAGGTCGGTGGGTCAAGGTTATTGAGTCGGAGCGGGGGGCAGCTGGTAGCCAGTCTGTTTGTCCACTGCCAGAGGCACTACAAGAGGCACATCTGTCTAAATACCACAGCAGAGCCCATGAACGCAGCCTTGAATTACAAAAACACCAGGCCGTGCTTTGTGTTCATCATGTTTTGTTTTTTTCCTAAAGAATGCTGCAAATGCTTAAAATTTTACAAGTCTGTCCTTAAATGTGCCTGTGTTTTTACAGTGCAGGGGTCAATGGGTCGTAGAAAGTATGTTGTTATGTGTTGCCATGGAGGTGACTGACAGGTGAGGGGGCGGAGTCAGGCCAGGTGTGTCTGGCCAGGACCAGGTGTGAGCCGCTCTTTGAACTGTCCCCTCTGTGTTTTGTTTTGCTTTACTCTGAAGTGTTGTTTTGTGAGTGAAGTGCTGTTCTGTTTTTGAAATGGTTTAAGTCAATTAAATTCAACTTAAAGAACAAAAAAAAAAAAAAAAAGAAAAAAGACACAATTTTTAATGGGGCTATATTATGTTTTTATTCCTATTTTTAAACCAATTGCCTCAAGAACAGCGCTGCACATTTTACAACATTTAAAAACATTTGACTAAAAGAGAACATTTTTAATAAGTGTCATAAAGAAATAGGTGAAAAGACCACCAGAGGGCAGCAGAGTACAGCTCCATTGTGGTCTTTTGAATATAATCAAAGAAAAAAAAGCACTTCACTTCCTAAACTTTTTGTATGATGCCATTTTACTACAAAAAAAAATGTATGTGAGGAATCAGGACATTTTTTCTCTCTTTTTTTTTTATTTTTTTTAATTTTATTTTTTTAAATAAACGAATGAGAGAAGACTGGATGCATAGAGCTTATTGATTGGACAGTGCTTCCTGAAGTGGGTGGGGATTCGTGGGAGAGGTGGAAGTTCGTGTAACCGAGTGTTCTGAGGTCTCAGAAAGCTCATGCCAGTGATTATAGGATCGCTCATCCAGGCAGAATTTAGATGTACATGGAATTTATTTTCTATTAATGTTTTTTAAACTTTTTTTTTTTTTTTGATACTAGGAACACTCAGGTACTATGGATAACAATCTAATCACTCTAAGAAGTTGTTTTGAGTCCTAAACTTAAACTAAATGTATTCAAAGTTATTAATTACAGTTAAAAGCTGCAGGATATTCACACATTTAGCACACACATTTCACATTTTGGTTACATTATGGCGATTTTTAATATTAAAAACATTATATTAAAGAGAAACTTGAATTAGGACTCTGACCTTGCAGTTAATGGACCACATACTCTATTCTGGGATGTCTGTCTTCCTTTACGCATGAATTACAACAAATAGTTTGAAAAGATTTACTAACCCAGAGTGTATACGTATGCATTATAAAAGAGGCGTACTCCAGAGGTCTGTGAACAGTAGTCCCTTTACGACCCAGAGCCCCTCCCCCTGGGACGAGCCGTAAACCTGTAGGGTCTTTATTGTTATGGTCACTAAAACTATAATGGACAGCTCCAGGTTAAACTCTTGGACACAAACAAGTGTTCTTTTAGGATTCTTCACACCTGCACCTGCTGAATCTGACCTGAACTGTGAGTGTTTTCCTCTGTGGTGTGATTTTGACAAGCCTACCAAATTGTAAAGTGAGAGTGAATTAATTATAGGTGCCAAAGGTCCTTAAGCTGCATCATGAAATCCAACAGTCATACTTTCACTTGTCTGTTATAATTCTTCTTATTGTTACCTAAACTGTTATTACAGGAGTATTAAAACCACTATTTTTACTGGTTACCGGTGGCAAAGCTTAAAACTAAACTGGGAGTTAGAAGTAATTTGATGCATTTATTAAAGAAAGTTTAAAGAAAACATACTTTATTTCCTATACATATTTTTACTTTAATCTGAGTTTATTTTTGTGAAAGTAATGTTCTCAAATAACTCAAATAAAAACACTGCTAATGGCACTTGTACCAAAAAAATCCCAGTTGCTTGTCACAGCTCTACATATTCACAGAACAATACTGTGTGTGTTCACAAGGAAGGAGGTCAGCCCTATGTTCCTCAGTACTTATGTTCCTCAGTACTTATGTTCCTCAGTACTTATGTTCCTCAGTACTTATGTTCCTCAGTACTTATGTTCCTCAGTACTTATGTTCCTCAGTACTTATGTTCCTCAGTACTTATGTTTGCCATTACCTATGTTCCCTGGTCCTTATGCTCAACAGTACCAACAGTTAGGTCCATAAGCATTTGGACACTGACATAAGTTTTGTTATTTTAGCCTTTTTTACTAAAACTATTGAAAATACATTTATCTAATAATTCATATGTGCTTAAAGTGCAGACTCTCAGCTGTAATTAGAGAGTATTCACATCTAAATCAGACAAAGGGTTTAGGAATTACAGCTCTTTAATGTGTAGCTGCCTCTTTTTACTTTAAAGCACTGTGTCGATGCTTGTCCCGTGTGTTTTCAGCTAAAACGGTCAAAATATGTAGAAGCTTGTACTAATGCTATAATGGCAGATGTCACTGGTACTGACCACTCAAAGGAGCTAGGTTTAACAGCTCCAGACGACGCTCTAATGACGCACAAGCACTAAATACGCACACGCCTTACCCACAATGCACCAATAAACCCCAGAGTCTGTTAGCTCCCAGGAAGCCGTAAATAGCAGTCCGACGGTGAACTCCCGCGCTCGCCCCCCTCATATCTGCTGATGGCTGGGCTGCTGCGGTGCGAGCATAAATCAGAGAGCCACTCAGGAGCTAATCTCCATGGGAAAAGAAACAGAGTCCAGAGCCAGGAGGAGCAACAGGTGCAGCTCTCAGTCCCACTCCGGGTCAGAAAGTCTGGCAGCCGTAAAGTGTCCAGACAGATCCAGGGCTCTCGAAGAAACACTTGAGACATCTGTTTTAAGGCCTTTAAGATTTTATTCAATTGTAGTTAACAATAGGCATGGATGCAATGGGGAATTTTAAATCCTGCTTAAAAGATTTTGTAATTTCCCTGTACTACTTTAGCAAAAAGTACGCTTAAAAGAAGTTGTCACAATTGAGACGTTAAAGAGAGAGAGAAGTCAGGATGTGTTTTGAAGATTTCCCTTTTTTTTTTTTTTTAATCCATGAGACTTTGTCTAAAAAAGTCTTCAACTCTGCAAACCAGGTCCAGGTTACTTCTTTTTAACCTTGTTTTGGTTTACAACACATGTATATGGAGCTTTAGGGAGCAGCTTTATGGGTAATGTAAATTTCACAGTGTTGTAAAAAGATAAATACATTAAAAAAAGAAAGTTCTTTGTATTTGGATGTGGTGTAGCCCACTGTATCCCAATTTGATAAGAAAATATTTGCAATCTCTTCATAATAAACCATTGAAACTTGTTAAAAACAACCAAGCTCAAGTGTCTTATTGACTGGTGAAAAGGAGGTGAAACTGCTGAAATTTTGATTTGAATAGGCCTATTATATTTTGTTTAATAGCTTGTTTCAAAGGAGAGTTATTCAAATGATTATTTTTATTTTTAAAATTTATTACAAGTTTAATTCTTTTCATTTTGAGTATAAAATATAAAGTAAAATATTTTAAGGTAATAGAGGTTTATATTGTTATATTTTTATTTATGTATTTATTTATATTTCTTATTTGATTTTTAAAGCAAATTAAAAAAAAAAGCACTTACAATAAAACTAAGTATGAAATGTCACTGTTTTCTCTGACCACTTTTGTATGAGTGAGGGGGTACACGGGACAAAAAAGGTTTGGAACCAGTGGTGTAGCCTTTTGGTTGAGTTTGAAGGAAAGCAAGGCAAGGTACATTTAGCAACAATCTTCTAATATGTATAATATGATTATATGTTCTCTGCATAGGTCAATCAAAATTGCAAATATTAAAATCATTTAAAGACATAAAACCTTGGGTTATGTGCCAATTCTTCAGACAAAAAAGTTAAATTCTTGCTGCACCAGTTAATGAACATAACCAATAAACAGAACCCCCTCCTACCTGTTTGCTGTTTGCACTGGGGTCATGTGACCGAGCATTGATCTGAAAACAATGGCCGATCAATGGGAGGCAGTGTCCACAGACAGAAGGCAGGACACTGATAGTATTGTGGAGTAACAAATCAAATATTTACTCAGATTCTGCTCGGATTCTTCCACTTTCCTTTAGACAAACACTGATCAAACATTCAACAGGCCTGACGATAATCCCTGATAAAATTTGCATGCAAAAAGAAAAATCCTATGTTTCTTGTTTAACATTGTTATTCAACACTACAGTTTCTTGAAAAAGTTTGTCAGTAGCACTAGCCACTCATCCTGCTGTACACCATTTACATTTTTGTCTTCATTATTCTAAATTATCAATATGCACCTGATGACTATAATACGTAATCCATACTTAAATAAAATTAAATGCAAAATGTACTTTTTTGAGCTTTCTATCATGTTAAAATGTTCCCTCACCAAAAACATCATCTCTATTCTCTTGCACGGTTGCTCTGAGGCCTCAAAACACTCGGTTGCATGAGCCCCTATCTCTCCCATGAACCTGCGAAGCCCCGCCCCCTCCAAGAAGCTCTGACCAATCAACAAGCACCTCTACTTCCACTCTGCTCTCATTCATTTATCACAAAAAAAAGCTATTTCACAGCTATTTTTCATTTTGGAGTAAAACAGTGTCATACAAAAAGTTTTAGGAAGTGAAGTGCTCTTTTTCTTTGATTATGTTAAAAAGACAGCAAAACTCTGTTGGTCTCTTTACCTGTTTCTTTATGGCACCAGAATTAAAAACATTTCTTGACAGATAATGTTTTTAAAGGTTTTTAAGTGACCAAGATTGGTTTAACAATATGAATAAAAGCTTAATATAGCTCCTAAAATATTATACAATTAATTTACTGTGGATATTGTGTAAAGAAATCACTGAATTTCCTTTGGGATCAATAAAGCATCTATCTAACCATCTGAATGGAATTATTATGTCTCAGTGTTACTATACAACAGTTCAGTACAGCTCACCCAATCACAATTACATACTTCACTAAGAAATGTATACTTCTATTATGGAAAGATGATTATTTTTACCATTAGAAAAATTAACCTTAAAAAAATCTAACAGTGGGCAGATTTTTCAAGAACTTTAGCTCCCATTACTTTTTAGTTTGGAGAATCTTTCAAAAGATGAGACCAAAATGAACTCGAGTCACTTCTAAATATGGACATTAAATCTTTACATGCGGCCTGAAAATACATATGTCATATATGTCGACCTGTTTGTACACGTATGCTCACTGCGCATGTGCCTGGGTATATGTACACTATATTTCCTGTACACTAAATAGCTAATTATTTAGCCAAATGAGCTAATACTTTTGGAAATATAGTGTATGTATACAAATATAAACAAATACATACAGTACACATATATACGTGTGTGTGTGTGTGTGTATATAGTAATCAAATATTAAGGATGCTGCTTTTTATATTTAATATTAAAACTATTTGAGATATTCTATTTTGTACTTTGGTTTTAGTTTATTTATTTATTTGTGGGGGCAGGGGCCACACTCCACAACATATTATTTTCAACACTGCATCAACATCAATGTTTTTGTTCTTGGTGTTATTTTAATATTTTCTAATATTTTCTGGTAATAGAAACCTTTGTAATGTAAAGTTACTATTAAATGGTGTAGAAATTGAAAGAGTTTATGAAGCTAAATTTTTAGGTGTGATCATAGACACCAAACTTTGTTGGAAACCACACACAGAATATATTAAACATAAGGTATCAAAATCTATTGCCATATTGTACAAAACAAGAGACTTTATAAATAAAAAAAGGTTTGTATATGATATATTGCTCTTTGGTTGTGCCCTATTTGTCATATTGTGCAGAGATATGGGGGAATGCAGGTAAAACAAGTATAGATATGTTAAATTACAAAAAAGGCTATTAGAATAATTAATAAAGTGGGGTATTGCGAACCAACTAATAACTTATTTATTCAATCTAAAACTTTAAAATTAAGGGATATTGTATATATTAAAATATTAGAGATCCTTTATAGAGTTAAAAATGATACTCTTCCAATTTGCATACAAGGACTCTTTAAATTAAGAGTAGGTCATTATAATTTAAGAGGTTTATTTATGTTTGAATGTGCTAAAGTAAGAACTAAAGTGAAATTAAAATGTGTTTCAGTTCTAGGAGTAAAATTATGGAATGGATTAAATGATGAGTTCAAACAGTGTACTTCCCTGGCAAGGTTTAAAACATGTTTAAAGTATAAAATCCCTAATGGCTATTGTCTAAATGTTGAGTAAAATTGAGTGATAATGTTTTTATGTTTGTTTGTTTGTTTGTTTGTTTGTTTGTTTTTGTTTGTTTCTATAATTGTTATTGATGTTTAGCAGGTTTAATCTTGTATACTGTGCATTTCAGGACATAGTGACTTAGCAGATCATATTTACATGGTTTGAACATGTAAAATAAGCATTTGCTTCAGCCTATTCCTTTTTTTGTTATTTATGTATTTATTTCATTGGGATTTGTGATAAATTGAAGTGATATATGTGACCAAAATAAACCTATCTATCTATATTTGAAATAAAAAGATAATATAAACACAAAGAAAACAAAAAACAAAACCCTTCACCTTAAACTGCCCTAGTATTTTCTGAATGGCATGTGCGCAAGTGCCAGCATTTGTACGTCACTTTTTTGCCCGTCTTATTCGAGTGTTTGGTTATGTTTCAGGCCGGGCCCTGTCCCTTGTGAACGCTGGACTCTCCTGTCTCACACACAGCTCTGTTATTACTGCCGTCTCCATCCGAACGCAGGGGGATCCCGCCTCAGCCCAGCACTCGGAAACAGGATACCGCCCCAGACCGTGAGGAAAGGAAAACAGCGCACTTTCTCACCTGCTCCTGGCCCCCGGTGCAGTCTGCTGGAGTCTGCACCATGAGGACCACGCCGGGACCGCACCGCTAAGAGCCAATCCCGCCATCGATCATGTCTGTGTTCTTTTAACGTCTCTGTAATGAAGGCCGCCTCATTGTTGGAACTTCCAGCATGTGCTCAAGTGTCAGAAGTCAGTTTTCCCACCGAACTTTGCAGATAAGAGGCTCTAACCCAACCTTCACCTCAACCAAACTTTGCAATTTTATTAATATTGCAATGTTTCCAAGAAAGTAAAATATATATGGTCCAGGGGAAACATTACAAAATAGTGCACCTCTGCTGTAGGGCACTGTAAGTTCACAAACTCCAGTCAAGTCTGTTGGTATGTGGGATAGAGTAAAACCGAAGCACGCAAAGAAAACCCACCCAGACACAGGAATAACATGCAAACTTAGGGTAAACAGGTGTCCCTATTTAACCGGGACAGTCCCAGTTTTAGGCTCCTTGTCCCATGTCCCAATACATATCTGTAAAAACACTCCTATGTCCCAGTTTCCCAGGAATTGTCTTCGTTTTAACTAATAGAAAAGCACAAGAAACTTAAAAACCATTTGTCTATAGACTTTTGTCACTAAAATGTCATTATTTTTATCAATAAATTGTCATTAAAAATCAAAACTTAAGCCCAAGCGTCATGCACTTTCATTACATGACAGAAAACTGTATGGATTTTGGAAGCTTTTTTTCACTTGGTAAGTTCAAATCAAAATAAATGAATAAAATACAGTATGTGTCCCAGTTTTTGGGTCTAAAAATCTGGTCACCCCATTTGCAAACTCCACACAGAAAGGTCCCACCCACCTGGTCCGGAAATCGAACGCGGGACCTTCCTGCTGTACATGTTTGAGTAATCCTGTATGCTGTGGCACTGACCTTCTCAAGAGCTGAAAACGCTTGGCCTCACCGCTCAACATAGCTACATACATGCGTGAGAAAACCCTGAATTCTCCAGGAAGCGCATTTCTAAACACATACGTCATCACCGGACCTTTTAATACATGTCGCAATTATTTCAGAGCTTAAACCATCATACTACTAAGGAGTCCGCTCATTTATCTGTTATCTGTAAGCATAATGTTGCTAATGGCTGTGCTAATTAGCCATCATTGCCCACTCTGTCCACTCTGTCACTACAGGATTTGTACTCAGAAATGGGATTTGTTCTGCGCATACGCTAACCAGAAGTTCTCAGAAAATACATTTTATAGCTGAAAAACTTATAGAAAAAACTGTGCTGTGAATACTTTCGGTAATATCTACAGCAAATTATGATTTTAAAATATAAATGTATTATATGTTTATAGGTACCCATATTTAAGTTACCTTTTAATCTTCTTCATAAAACATGCACTAACAATGCTTTTGTTGTAAATCTACCACAAAAGCACTGGCCTAACATTTTTTTATGGTTTACGCATAATACGTCTAGGATAGAAAATTAATTTATGCAAAATAAAGGTTTCTATCATAATGAAGTATACTTTAACATGTCAGAGTTACAATTACTGTATTATTAATACATGGAAATGTTTTTTTACATTTGCAGTATTATCGGGGCTGCAATATGGGAACTATGCAAATGCAAACATGTTTTCAAGCTTTAACACTTAACAGAAAGTTAAAATAGAGTTACCGAAGTTGCAAGCAGTGACTGAGAAAAACAAGTCAGTGTTTATCCACAACAGCTGTTTTCAGTTTTAGACGCTGTTGTACGGCTTTCCCTTCGTGAATCTAAACAGTGCAGTTATTATTTACATTACATTAAACTCGTGTTAATACAGCGAGATGTTAAATCTAGAATCGTGGCGCTGAAAATTTAATGCATGACAAAAAGCAGGGGGTAAACAGGAAGTGTGATGTTCGTGGTAGCATTAGCTTTACCTTTAGCGTCACACCACAATGCATTATTTTGTCTTTTTATTAAATATCGTATTGAAAAGCCAATTTAAATAAGATTTGATCCCATATATTAACACAATACATATTTTAAAACGAGATCTTAATTAGAATATGCTTTAACATGTAAAGAGAAATATTCCGGTCATGGCTGCACTTCCAGTTGGTGCATGCGCAGAACAAATCCCATTTACAAATCTCGTAGTGACAAACACCCTCCATTCAGTACAAACACTCTCATGTCTGAACTCAAATCCTTCCAACTTTATTCATGTGTGAACTCAAAAAAAGATGATCATGAGGCAGCACTGTCTGTAGAGGGCTTCAGTCAGAGGAAGGCTGCTGTGAAACTGCATTATTTGCAGTGCCCACTTGAGCTGACAAGAGAGAAATGGGCGTACCCATCCTTTGTGTCTTTATGTCATTTTATTTACTGTCATGTACAAATCACTGAAACCAAGTTCCTGCAGGTATCAGCAAGTCTAATTTAATGCTTTTTAATGTCATTTTTTACATTTTTAATGCCACAAACATAATTTGGTAATAATTGGGGTAATTTGGCTCCACTGGAAGCAAACTCGTTCTGCCGTCTATCACACTAGTGAAGGCTACAGAAATGGTAAAATATTATTTATATACAGTATACATATTTATATTCAAGAATAAAGCTAATAATGTCAGCAATTTTACTTCAGAACTATTTTAAATTTGAATGCCTGTTGGAATCAAATGTATTGCTTTTTAATGCCATTTAAAACCTTAATTTATGCAAAATCAATTTAATGGCTTTTAATGCTTTTTAATGCCCTGCGAGAATCCTGTGAAATTATTAGGCAACCAACAGGAGATAGTAGACACTTTCCTTAAAATGCATTAGTTTTTCACGTTTTATAAACATAATGTATATGTATGGAAAACCTCTTCTTATGGGGAGCTGTTTCTTTCTATTTGCCAAAAACAAAATAAAACAATACAAAAAAGAAAAAACAAACAAAAAACTAACAATACAAAAAACAACAACAAAAACAAACAAACAAACAAAACCAAAACAAAACAAAAAAACACCTGGATTAGGTGTTTGTCACCCCCTGCTGGCAACGATGTGGGTTAGACAGTCCATAAAATAGCTAATTAGCATGGCTATTAGCAACATGGCACTAACACATAGATAAATATCGCTTCATAGTGCCGCCAATTTAAGCTCTGAAATAATCAGAATGAGTCGAGTGGTGGTGTATGTGCTTTATGTTCTGGTTTTGCACATTAGGGGACCTTTAAATCATAATTCAGGGAGTTTGAAGGTGTAATTTTTAAAACGCAACACAGTTTTCAAACCTAAGGGGTGTGTTGCACTGGACACATGTTCCAAACAACATCCAAATCCCTGACTTAACTATATCCAGACACCTATTTTTAAACTACCTTTGTTTCTGAGTCCTTGAACCTACCGGCATCATTAGCAGAGGTTATGACAAATCTATCCATTTAAACTGTACAAGAAAATTCAAGCGTCCTGGTCCTTATCTCGTACTAACTACATATGACAACATGAGGCATGAGAAAGCCCTGTTTCCATACATGTCTGTGTCACAGGAATGTTAATGCATCATGAAAGCAATCAGCGTCAACGGCCCAACAATGGAAAATGGATGAGGAGGACAAAGGAGTGGCAGCTCAGATAAATGAAGCCATGTCTGAGTCTGAGAGCCCTGATACACTCTAGACGTGATTTCAGCTCAAACCCACAAACACCAGACTATTGTTGGTGCTATTATAAGACTGCAGATAAAGGATTGTTTGTAGAGGAGTTTAAAGAGCCGTGAAGGACTATAAGGCACTTGTTGATACCTACAGTGAGCGTGGTAATGGTTTAGGGAAGCAGACAAGTGCAGGACTAGACTTGCAGTTCAGATTACCCTAAAAACAAACCAGGGATAAAGCGTCAGACAGCCACATGTTAAAACTGGGCTAGTAATAAAATCATAATCACTGCAGATTTTTATGGAGTACCAAGGAAAACTGAAAAGAAAGATGGCCATACTGTATCTATGTCTGAATCAACTCACAAATGGCTTCATACAACAGATTAAGGAGGCACAGTTCCTTTGATTCTTTAAATTATGGTCAAAAAACGGCAACAGTCTTCTGCCCTCTGCTGGTCTCTTCACCTGTTTCTTTATGGCACCAGTAGAGTACTTATTAAAAACATTTTCTTTTTGTCAGATAATGTTTTTAAAGGTTGTTAAATGTGCTGCTGTTCTAGAGGTGAACAAGATTGGTTTAAAAATATGAAGCTCAACAGTGCCCGCCCAACCCCGGTTCTGAGGGTAAATGTCTCATTAATTTTCTCCATTGACTTTTCAAAAAATATGTATATTGAGTTTATAAGCTTGACCAGGGCTAATCAGCTATGTGGTCATTCACAATGATAACGCAAAGAATTTATAGCAAAACTTAACCTTAACTTTAGCAAAATATGTTTGCAATGTTGCCTTTTTGTTTCAGATTTGTATTTATAGTGAAATTAATCGTTTTATGGTCATGAGTTATCACATAGCTGATTAGCCTCACTTGAGCTGTTAAACTTTAAAAAAAGGATTTTTTTGAAAAGTCTATAAAGACAATGGATGGGAAATTTACTTCCAGAACCAGAGGTGGGCACTTAGTGTTGAGCTTCATGTAGCCTCTTTAATAAATAGATTTATTCAACAGAGAAGTGAGAAGTGCTAACCCAAGAAAATGTATCCTCAAGCTCTCAAAGAGCGTGGACCTCCACCAGGGCATTGGGCCTATCTCGCAAAGGTTAAAAGTGCTATGAGCAGTATATATATTTTTATATTTCATCAAAAATTGCCATGTGTTCCAAGATATGATGTAAACATGTTCATCTAATATCAAATCAAATATTAATTTTACTGATAACAATGGTACAGTTGAGTTATAAACAATGAAAAATATGTTTTACATAATGGCCAAGTTGTTTTTGTTTACATTTTTTGTTTTGGGCCTAAAACTGCATTGCCAATCGTCCAATCAGAAAAGTGAAAAGACTGGCAACCCACAGATCACAGACCTGGATTTAAAGGGACATGGACTATGACCCCTTGTGGCAATGGATAAAAATCCTTTCACAAATTCCCAAATCCAGACGGTATTCCAGATCTACACCAATAACTAATCTTTTCTACCTTTCCACATTATGGACCAAAGCAAGACCAACAAAAACATAACATGATATTTTTAAGAAGTTTTAATGCCATTTAGAATAAAATTTAATGCCAGCATCGTCAGCAACAGAACAATAATCTGAATTAAATTTACAGGAAATTTCCTAAAAACTGACACCAGTGCTGCATTACAACAATCTTAAAATAAAACTGAATCATACATCAAACACAAAAGTTTACTCAATAAATATGTTGTATATAGTACCATTTTGTAATATTAACATAAGTATTTGAGAAATGTAAGACTTAGGCTACGTTCACACTGCAGGTCTTGATGCTCAATTCTGACTTTTTGCTGGAATCTGATTTTTTTGTGGGGCTGTTCACATTACACTTTAAATGTGACCTCCATAAGTCTTGTGTGTTTTTAGCCCTGAAATGAGCTGCATACGCAAAAAGACCTGATGGATCCTGGAGTGGCGGGACTGTGATGTGAGAATATTGTGGGAGATGTTTGAACACATTTGTTTGCGACACTCCTCAGTCCTAAATTCTTAATATTTCTCATCTTATTTCACTTCTCATTCCTCCTCAATACAGTTATAACATGACCCCTCAAGTTCAGCTTCAACAGTGTTGTCACCTTAAATACAAAATAGGTTTAAAATCTTTTTTTTTTTTTTTTTCACTGACTAGCTCCAGCATTGCCAGGCTTGTTATCATCATTTGATCTGGTCAGTTCCTGCTTCTTCCAACACAGAATTGTGCTGTCTGTTGCATTTCAGTGACAAAAAAGTCAGATGAAATGTGACTTGGATGTTCAGACTGAAGCACATTGGAAAAAGACACATATGAAAGTGGCCTGGGTTGCATTTGAAAAAATGTGATTTCTTTTGTTCACACTGTCAGGAAAAAAAATCAAATGCAGGTCACATATGGGCAAAAAAATCAGATTTGGGCCACTTTTACCTCCAGTTTAAACGTAGCCTTAGATGGACAGGAGTCAATACCTACTCATGAGATTGAATACTTTTAAGGCCTTGGGGATATATTCATGCAGTTCAATTATGTAAGGACATGCAGACATCCATCACATGTCACACTGAATGCTGGTACACTCACTAAAACTGGACCTATTCAAACAAAGTGAAGTATGTACTGAAAAGACAAGTTGTGGTGATGAGATGAACCTCTTCAAGCCTGCGTTCTGTGAAGAAAACAGTTGTAGAGGGAGGAGAGTGTGGCGTCCTGAAGCACAAAGACTTTTTTTTTTTCTTCTTCTTTTTCCAAGGAATGTTTGTGAGAGTCTCCCAGGATAGGAATGTGTAGGAGGTGTGTGAGAGAGCCGGAGGAGAGGAGCGTCCCTTCAGGTGTCCCACTGTGAGAGACAAACGCACCTCGGAGAAATGTCCCAGTTCTATCACCACCCAACGATACAGGGATAATAACGTGTTAGGCATGAAAAATGATGACTCCTAAGATGCAAAAAAACAGCTTATCTTTCAAAATATGTTCATATAAAGTGTTACTGACTATGAGTTGTTACTGTATATCAGGACTAAACCCAAACATAAGTCACGATTAGGACTAAAGTTAAACCAGGGATGAATCAGGACTGAATCCAGGACCTGACCTGTCTCTAAACTCCAGACATTAGTGGGATTTAATGTGGACTTCATGCATGCTTGGTTGATCAATATGGGTTTTTCTATTTCTACAAAATACAGAGCAGCTAATGGCCAGAGGCGATTTTTTTGGACCAATATGTAGGGCTGATTTTCTTAATTTTATGAAAGAAATTATTAATTATAGCCATTTTTTGTAATGTTTATTAAAAATGCAAACAAATGTGCTAGATTTGGACAGTGAGAACAGTTAAAGGTGAGTTTTATCTCAATCAAACTTTCTGCAACAAAATGCAACTGGACTTTTTGTTCTGCGAGGTTCTATGCCAAAGAAACGGGCAAAATCTTTTTAATTGCTCTTTTGAGCTTTTCAGGTCGAGATATAGCGATTTTGGGGAAGCTGGGGTCCTTCAGTTGCATGGTTGTCCGGACATGTGTCTGACCAAAAATCAGCATGAAAGTGTAAGAATCGACCAATGGCCGATTGTCTAAATAATGTCTGATCAATGTCAAAAATTGGTCCGATGTGAACCTCTGGTCTGGACCCCAGACAATTTACAAAATGTCTCCTCCTGCTCCGTCCCTCATGATTTCGTGTCTCATCTCCACAGCCCTGTCAAATAAAGCTGTAAAGGCCAAATGATAAAAAAACAAACAACAAAAAAATGCTTGTAGGTGCTGTAGATGTTAAAATCTAGGCTCTGAAGTGTATCACTGTTTATTACTGTAATAAGAGTGTGTTGGTAAGGTGATGGTGCCTGCACATGTGAGTTTAAAGTTTTTAAACCATTTTGGACACCTCTGGTTTAGTATTTTACATTTTATAACTAAAATGGATCAAATGAAAATGTCTTCTTTTTGGGGGCTTTTGCTTTCGGTCTGCTGAAAACGCTCAGATTAGGTGCATGTCTCTGTAAAGCTCAGCTCTATCCCCCTGCAGATCACGCCCACTTCACTCCATCAGCTTGAGCTGGCATTGCAGCCAACACAGTTTCAAAGTAGCTGTGAAAGCTAATAAGCCTTTCTCTGACTAAAGCCTTCTACAGACACTCCTCCCTCTTGATCTTCACACTTTTAGTTCACACATGAATGAAGTTGGGAGAATTTGAGTTCAGATATGACAGGCGAACATCCAAGTGCTTTTACTGAATGGTAGGGGGTGGACAGACTGTGGACAGTTTAAATTTGCAGCAATTAGCAACATGAAGCTAACAGATAGATAAATGAGCTGACTCCTTCCTAGTGATGGTGGTTTTAGTGCTGAAATTATAGGAATGTGTATTTGAAGGTCCGGCGATTGTATTATACTGGAGAAGGTGGGATTTCACGTGTCTGCAGAGAGCAGTTAAAGGTATTAGGGAGGATCTTTATAAATTCAATTTTTGCAATATTTATTGAAACTACCTTTATTGCCCTGTATAAAGCATATAAATTGGTGCATTAGAAAATATAATAATAATATTAGATAGATAGATAGATAGATATACTTTATTTATCCCGAAGGAAATTAAATTGTTAAATTGTTCAGCTGCTCCACAATCACACAGACACACAGAAAGCATGAACCACAACAGTTAACAATTAATAAACTGTGGACTCTGTGGGACTTAAAAAACCTCATCCAATCGTTTTCGTCATTAGTATGTTAACCATTGTTCCACGGACTCACCAATCATTCCGACTTCCTAGTTTTGACGATAGTGCGCGTTCTTGTGCCTGCGCATGCGTATACACTATGTTTATGTAGTCCGGCATTAGCGCCGCGTTAGCAGCGTTAACATCGTAGCGGGGACAGCCTGACTTCAAAGAGCACAATGGCTGAGGAAAACTGTGAACCAGGCAGTCACAAAAGGAAAACTGTTTTTGAAGTGTACCAGAGGAGGAGGAGAAAAACAGCGGCGTGCGCTGTAGGAACAGAAAGGGCTTCAGACGATGCATTGGTCGCCAAGTTTCTGCTGGACAGGTAACGTTTATCTTATCATTTGAAAAAAATGCCTTTTTTCTTTATCTGTTGAACCATTTCAACTGTACAGCAACATCAGTTTGCTAATGCTACCAAGAGCAGGAGTATATATTTTTGCTCACATTTAGGGACTGTGCATGTGACTGGGTCTGTGTGGGGAACTAGGTCAAAGGCCGCGCAAACAAACAATGCAGGTCTAGGTTTAGGCGAATCTTGGTGATGCCGGCTGTAAACAAACACTCGTGTTCCAACGCTCGTGCACGTCGCTGTGGAGGAGTTCCTTGGAAAGGAACAGTGAAGGGCGGGGCCTGACGCATGCGCATTATTCAAAAAAGGACAAACAGTCGCTGGTTTCTCAGCAGTCGAAAAAAATCTTCCCTAATATCTTTAAGTGAGTGTTTTGAGATCTTAAGAAAGTCAGCGCCACAGCATACAGGATTACTTAAACATGCCTGAATGAAGCAAAATACTAATACGGGTAATGTGTGTGTGTCCTGAGTCGGACACTTTTGGATAAAATTCTATTACTTTTTTATCTTTAACAAGTCATAAAATCGCTCATTTAGTCTCTTCATTAATGCAAATTGTATAAAATAAAAGTTATATATAGTTATATATTATATTTTACAAATATTTTATTGTGGCTGGATGAAATAGCGCTATCGCCCTGAGGTTTATGCTATGGCCCTGAGTCGGACACACGAAAGTTCCAATATCGGACACGCTCACCTTAAACGTGTCTAATATTCCCACAGTACAGAGTCTATTTCTTAAAATCCCCCCTTAATATGTATATACCATTAAATCTTTTACTACCACAAATAATATCTCCATATGTGATCGTTTCTTTATAAAAAAAAAACGTCTATTTCACACAGGCGGCCCTTTTGACTCCAGTCATGATCTAAAACAACACAGGAAAACATGACAAAGGTACTGCATTTACTTTTAAAATACACGGCCTTAACTGTTGTTTGTTTGTTTGTAATCATGCTGGCTACAAAATGGACTTCACTGTGGGCTAAGCTAATCAGAAAATCACAAGACGGACAGAAGTTACAAAAACACTAAGATCACTAAAAGAACGCTGCCCGAGTGTGACCTTAGCGTTCCCTGTACATTTCCCTATCAAAATTATTTTCATATCATGATTATTTTATAAACACTTAGCATAAATACACAAAAATTACTACAGAGGTAGAGCAATATGTGGAGTTTTTGTTTACCTACTGTTAGCCAGTTAACGTCTTTACGAATGTCTGTTGGAAGACTGGAAAATGCCAAAAGGTGAGCGTGTCCCACTCAGGGCCATAGTGTCCAACTCAGGACACACACGTTATGTTTTTGAGTAGGAAAGATGATTATTACATGCTCAAACTCTTGAAAAGTTGAGTTGGCATAATAGGTCCCGTCTAATGAAGCATTTTACGTCAGAGAGAGTCAGTTAATTTATAATGAATATAAACAAAAATACAGGAATTAAAGTTTATTAAAACAATGATTTTTTGCATATAAAGCAATAAATGAGATCTACTGTGGATTACATTACATTTTCATCTGATTCTTTCTGATGTTGTCTTCAAAGTCTAGTTTCCTCTCTGTTCATTCTGATCTCATTGCAAAGCATTGTCAGGTTGTTTGTTTATTTCATCCTCTATTATTTTATCAACTACATCACATATCTGCTGATAACAATGTCATATCCTGATAATAATCCAAAGCAGATAATCAATGATATTTATTATGTTACTTATTTACATTTACTTATTTATACTACTAATACTTTCTCTAGTCACAGGGGCTCATAGGCTGGTGTACTTTGTGCCAGCCCCAAGCCTAGATAAATGGAGAGTGTTGCATCAGGAAAGGCATCTGGTGTAAAAACCTTTGCCAAATCAGTATGCAAATCACTGCATGATAAAAGAAGACAACAGAAGACACACAATGTGCTTTACAAAAGAAGCAATACATTAACAACGAAAGATTACCATATGATTTACTTATACACAAGACTAAACAGAAATGTTTTAAGCTTACTTTTGAAGCGAGGGATGACGAGGAGGTTACTGGACGAAGATCTGAGGCTTCTTGAGAGTGCGTATGGGACAAGCAGTAGGCAAAACCATATTTTGCCTAACCAAGTGTTTTTTTTATTATTGTTTTTTTATTTTTTTATTACAACATACAGGTGAAAAATGACAAAACACAATACATCTGACAACACAAAAGACAATACAATACCAAAGATGTTACATTAAATCAACAGTCAATGAGAGTAAAAAATAATAATAATAATTAAAAACTAATAGTAGCGGATTAGCAATTAGCTATACATCTGCAATACTACTACCATCACCACCAACTTTAAATATTATTATTAATTAGAAAGGTATTAATAAGGAAGGTCAAATGGCCAAATGAGGAGGCTGACTGAGGGGACAGTTACCTCCACCAGCAGGAGCCACTCCTAGACCCTCCCAGGAGAAATCAATTCTGCTGTGGACTGGAAGGCAGTGTAGATCCTTAAGATCAGGGGTAATATGTTTTTTTGGCCCATGAAAGAAGCAGCGTTCTGAATAAGTTGTAATCGTGGAATGGATTTCTGGGGAATACCTGAACAAATTCATGAACCAGTTTTTTGGCATCTGAATTTGAGTTTAAAAAAAGACTGCTGTAACCCTGGGAGGGAAAAGTGTCAAGAAAGAAGTAGTAGTAGTAGTAGTAGTAGAAGAAGAACAAAGGCCCAGAGGTTGAGAGGTGGACCCCTGTGTGTCGCGCTGGTAATTTGAGGAATGACGGGAATGGGCCGCTCTGCTCAGGACAACCATTAGTCCCTGCATCAACAACTAGTGTAGACACAAAAGACAAAAGATGCTGACGACGCCTCGGCCGCTCAGAGCAGACACAGGAGGCATGTATTAATCATTAGCAGAACGGAGCTTTGATGTGAGGCTGATGAGAAAAACTTTTGTCCCAGCGCTCCCAAACGTCCCGTGAAACAGAGAGGCACAGTGAAAAGGTGTGCACATTTCTCTTGATAAATTAGGTTTGGAGAAGTGATTGTTGTGGAGGAGTGCAGCTACAGCAAATATTCTGCCAGGCTTTTGTTTTTATCCAGCATAATATATGTTTAGCATATAGCTTTTAGCTCATGCTGTGGTAAATGTTCCTTGTATAAAACAGGTAAGGGTTATGCTAGTCGCTAATGTTCTTTACCCAGGCACTGACATTAACAGAGTAATCTGGCAAAGAACACAGGAAGATGCTAGGCTAACGTTATGCTAGCAGCCCACAGGTGAAATAAGAACAAGCTAAACTCAGTGTTTATCATTGAGTGAACTTGTACATTTCTCTGAAATACAGCTTATGCACTTATTTAGCATTTATAAAAAATAGGCTTCTGCTTTTTCCTAAATTATTTATTTCATATTTTTATTTAGATGTATATTAATAAACATATTACAAACATAAAGTTGCCTATTGTAAAACAAAAATGGCCAAAAAGGTTAAAAAACAGAGTGATTCATGTTATTTTTTAGAATTTTGCTCAAAAAGTATTGATAAGAGTTAAATAACCGGATCAATAAGCAGTATTAACAAGAGTAGTAGAAACTTAATGATTGGTTACCATTGTCCAAACTCCTTTTGCATGTTTTTTTATGTGGCTAACAGTATTTTTGTTGGCTAAAGGCAACTAGTATATTGAAAAAGTAGTGCAGTCTTGTTCTGGAATGAAAATACACATAAACACTTAAAGGTCCCCTATTCTGCTAAATCAACTTTTTTTTTAGCTTTTACTCATGTTATAATGTTGTATGCACCTCAGAAACATACGTAGAGTAGTATTATGTTTCATTCATGAATGTTTGAATAATACTGTGAGGCTATTTCTTTCTCAAGAGCTGAAAACGCTCACGTGAAACCAGGAAGTGTTCCTGTGTGTTTTTAAAAGCTTATACACTAATCATTTCCACACTTAAATAGCCGTCACTATGAAACAGTCAGCTATTTATCTTTTTGTTAGCTACATGTTGCTAATAGTCGCCTAATTAGCCATTTTATGCACTGTACATTCCCCACCATTGCCAGCAGGGGGCAACAAACACCTAATCCCAGTGTTCTCTGCAAAGTCAAAGTAACAGCTCCCCCAAAGAAGACATTTTCCTTACATATACATTATTTTAAGTTATAAAAAGGTGTCATTTATAAACATTGTCCACTCAATTTTCAGACTTACAGATCATGCTACAGGGCCCTTCTATACATGTTTGTGTGTACTAATGCAACAGCAGATGATTTCCCATGTGTTCAAGATGAACTCCTAAAGAAAGCTTAAAGGTAACACAATGCCAGATATCAGTACACATAGCATTGATTACAGTGTGGTAACAGCCATTACTGTAGAGAGGTCAGTGTGTTAACAGAATTAGACGCCATATCCTGCTCTGCACTTCTTCTAGCAGTCGACAATCCCACACTTTTCTATAGATCCTATGCATTCACAATGCATTATAGAAGCATTTTAACTATGACAAATATCCTTAGGCATGTGTTAAAGAGGAACAATGCAAACTTTTCTTAATTAAACAGTTTCAGAGTCAGTCTCAGGGGCGTAACATGCACTGGGGCCCAGGACGGGGGGGGGGGGGGGGGGGGGGGGGGGGGGCCCATTGAGAATTACAGTCAATTTTAGTGATGTATCTTCATTCTGGGCTATAATTTACAATGAAAGCATGCACATTAAAAAATATTAAAACTGTTTAATATGCCTAATACATTTACAAAATATACTTATTGCTTACAAAGTTTAGTTATGAACAAACATATTTTGTGGCACTGACATGTTTGAATTTTTTTATTTTAATTTTTTTAAACTTTTTACATCTGGAGGTATAGACTTATTGGATGTGCTTCATAACTTTAGGGCCCATTCTGAAAACGTGCACTGGGGCCCTTAATTACCACCTTATGCCACTGGTCAGTGTGATGGCTAAATGAGTTATTGCGGGGTGAATAAAGCACCATTCACTTCCTTCTGGCGTATCTTTGCGGAAAAAACATACAACAACAACAACAAAAACAGCCTTGCAAGAATGGGAGAACTGACCTGGGTTTCCCTGAAGCCTTGATTCTTACAAGACAGCAGCACATCTGGGCCATAACCACAAGCCTGTAACTGCTTTATTTCTTTTTTGTCATGGCAGAGGAGCAAAAAACAAAGGAAATATTTCTACAGAGTATAAACAAGGGTATAAAAAAACACTCCTACATAAATTTTTAAGAGCAAAAAACAAGCAAAGTTGCATGGTTCCGCTTTAAGGCTTAATTTCTAGAGCTTTTTTTTTTTCTACTAAGAAATCCTGAAAGCTGCCAGTACAAATGCATGAAATTTCTTCTACGTTTCCAGCTCTTTTCAACACATTCTGCCGAGACTTTCCTAAATTCCTCTCTGTCACATCCCTGTTCTCACCGTTTTGATCACGTCTTCACCTGCTTAAAGAAAGAAATACGTTCGGATCATCTGAATGTTCCACCCAAAATCTGCAGACACGAAGAAGAGTGCTAGATAGAGCCATCATTTTTCTCAACAAAGAGCGACATGACAGACTTGTGCGTGGCTCTCGTCTTCATTTCGAGCCCTGACATGTGTACGGAGGGGTTTTAGAGGAGGTAGGAAGTGAGGTAGACATGTGAATCCAGTTAGCGCAGGGCTCACGGTCGTATTTTATCTGCTAACAGTGTAACTTCCTCTGTCTGCTCTGTCTGAATGACAATAGCTGTGACCAGTGTGGGGTTGACTGTTGCCTTCAGGGGCAGATTGACCTCCAACAGGAAGAGTTTAGAACCATGTGAATATTTACTTGGGAGTTAAATACAGTGACATATCAGAAGCGCTGTCAAAATAACAATAATAAGACAATTTAGAATGATTTAAAAATAGCAGTGGTAGAAGAAGTACTCAAAGTAAAAGTACAGCTAAAGGAGCGGGAAATTACTCAATTAAAGTATCACCTTAAAATTTTTACTTAGGTAAAAGTATAAAAGTACTCACTTTCAAATGTACTTGCAAGGAAAAAAGTAAAAGGATTTCGCATAGACTCAACAAATCATTAATGTGTTAAATGTGAAGGATTTTTTTGAAAATTTGTGCTGATTATTAATGAAGTTAACAAACTGGTGCAGTAGAAGAGACTGAATTTGTCGCTTAGGTCTTCTGTCTTTATTATTCTGATGTTTCTAAAGGAGTACTACTTTACTGCATTGTTTATATTTAAGTACTGTGTGTTTACACTGAGGGCACGACAAAAACACAAAACCTTAAATAATTTGTACTTCAAAGCAACTCAGAAATGTAGTGGAGTAAAAAGTGGAGATACTTGCTTTAAAATGTAAAAGTAAAAGTACCACCACAATTTACTCAAGTAAAGTACGAATACATAACAATTCTACTTCAGTAAAGTAACTAAGTACTTTTACTTTGTTATATTCCACCATTAAAAAAAATAGCAAGTCAACTTAGAAATGTGGGCTATAAAGGGATCCTTTTTCCGAGCTTTGCAATGTCTTGCTTCTTTTTTAATTTTTTAATGATGGTTAGTTGGTGCACCATTTTAACATGAGTACATTTATATACAGTATATCAACGTAAGGCTAATCGCTGACCCGTTTGGAATGGAAGAGATTTACTGAATGACAAAAAGATCTGTAAAATCATGCCAGGGACAAGACCTGTACAAGACTGAAATGGGCTAGAAGACAGTAGGGTTAGTGTTCTAGGAGGCTAGGAGGGTTTTTAAGTATCCCTGTTTTATGTTTGTGCATGTAAACACAGAATCCTGATTTCAGTATCCGGGTTGTGCCAGTATCCTGGTTATGAGAAACCACCTGGAATATTCTGACAGTAATCTGGATACTGTGGCATATAAACACAGTATCCTGATTTCTGCCCTCACCTGACATGTGAGCATGTGCAAACTCAAAAGGTGCAGCAAAACAAAGATGGCGCGAGCGGTAATTTTGCCACAGCCACTGAAACTTGTAGCTGCACTTTCAGAACTCATAATCTCTTAAGTGTAATCTTATTTTCAACAAAGTGGCGCAATCTACCTAACAATAAATAAAGAATAAAATATCAGTATTACTCTCTGAAACTCATTGGTTTTATTTTAAAAGTCTAACACAGGTGAAATAACTCCAGTTCTGCATTAAAAACAGAATCATAAATTTCAGTTTTAACAGCATTTACTGTATTGTGAGGATGCTTTCTGCAACAAACATACCTGCAGCATTACACAGCCATATAAACAGTAAAATTAGCTTTCAAAAATGCACTAAATTGAGGCACATATGAATGGGTGCCTTTAAAATATTCATAAAACCCCCATTGATAGAATTTGTTGTCAATTTCACATCCAACTCGCAAAAAAAGACAGACCTCTCTGTTATTACTTACAAAGTATTGGACTAAAATATATTTTTGAAAGGTACAACACTGAAAATCTTGACTTTGCTCTCCCAATTTGACAATTTAAGACCTAGATGAACTACATTTAATACCTGCTCATACGATTTAATACTTTTAAGACCTTGGGGCTGCTCTGACGTCTACAATCTTGTCCCTGACGTCCTTTTACAGCTATTTTTGTCATTCAATTAATCTCTTCCTTTCCAAACAGATTGATTCTCTGTCAGATGTTTTTATATTTAAACAGTAATGTGAGATATGGAGAGCTTTCCTAAAGAGACACAACTCATTTGTATGCTTTATGTGCACACAATCTGGTCTGTGTGATTCAAAAATAAACATACCATGAAAAATGTAGACTTCTAATTTCTTACTCCCATTCCTTGCTGCTTTGTTACAGCCATTCCTTTAATTTTCTGCGGCTAATCTGCTCTTCCTGCCTTGTGACCCTTTATTTGACTCTAGGTGACCAGTCTGTTCTCTATGGATTGATCCTGGGTCTATCAGATGTGTGGAAAGTCCAACAGAGTTTCTGCTGTAGAAAGGTAGAAGGGAGAAATACAGGAAACAATTAGACCAGTAGGAGTTTATAAGGTCCCATGAGTTCTGATCAAAGCCATGTATTAACATTAAATCCTCCTGTCAGAGAGGGATTTACATAAAAGCTAGGTTTGTTTTGAACAGCTTTATAACAAAACATGTTAACCTTAAGGTACATAGTGACAGTGGTTGGTTTGACCTCCATATGTTTCAGTGGTTCTCTCTGGCTTCTTTACAAAGTCCAAAGACTAAAATTATGACTCTGAATGTCCCTTAGTGAATGAAGCAAACAAACAAACAAAAAAAAATCTCATTTGAAATTAATTACAGTTATATACTTGCTTTAAAATATTACTTTAAAACAAATTTTAACCCATAGTCTGTGTTTTTGTAATGTTTTTATAAAAATATATGGAGAAAAACATGGCAGAGTGAATAGAGGTAAATTCTATAGTTGTGGGATTTTTGGAAATTTAAGGGGCCATGACTGACATGAATGTCGAATGGCTGGATTAGATTATTGTTAAACCCATTTCTTCTTATAAGAATAGTATTTTATTGTCTCCCATAGAGCAAAAATTTGTCTTTGGCTTGCCCGATACAGATCTCTAAGTTAATGTAATAAGTGAAATAAGTTAAGGACACAATAACAGCTAGACAACAGACAACAGAGACGACCTACACAAAATAAAATGCTGAGTGCCAAGCATCAGTTTCGGCTTTGACTGATTCAGCTCTCTGTGTCACAAATCCCTTCCCTTAATAACAATTTTGACAATTCTACTCGATCTAACCAAACCAATCTTTACTGTTCTAAAATAGTGTGGACTTTATGCAGTGCTTCTTTTTCTTTTTATATAGTTTTTTCTATCTTGCATTCATAGACAGCAAAATTTGGGCTGGTGGTTTGATTCCCGCTCTGACCCAGTGCATACTGCTGTTGTGACCTCAGGCAAGACACTGCCTACCCATTGCCTACTCCCGTTACAGTATGTGGCTGGTCGCCTCAGGAAGGGCATCCAGCATAAAAACATGTCAGCAGTCGATTTGTTGTAACAACCCAACAAATTGTAAATACGTATTAACATTATTATTGTTGTGTGCATATGTTTTAAAACATATTAACGTGCTTTTAAATTGTCACTAAAAAGTATGGAAATTGGAATGTATGCATATGTTGTATGTCTACACTGTAAAAAAAAAAAGAAAAAAAAAGAAGGTGACGAAAACTCAAAAACTCAAGGCAACAAGATCCCTTAAGATTTTTGAGTTTTGGGGTCAATTCAAAATCTCAAGTTTACAACGATTTTTTTTTTACTCACCTAATTTTAAGTTTTACTCTTTATCATACATTTTTTAACTCATCTTACAACCAACTTACTATCCATTGTTCAGAAAAAGTTAATTTTTTTTTGGGTTAAATTTAGTATATTTGGTTATTATAATCAATAATATTACTTTTTCTGAACAGTGGATAGTCATTTGGCTGTAAGATGAGTTAAAAATAATACTTGATGATAGATATAGGAGGATGAAACTTAAAATTAAAAGTTTTTAGAAATATGAACATCAAATTAATTGAACAAAAAATATTCGTTCGATTCTGAGTTGGCCCCAAAACTCAAAAATCTTGAGAGATCCTGTTGCCTTGAGTTTTTGAGTTTTCGCATACATTTTTTTTAACTGTGTATTTTTCTGTCTGTAGTGCTCAAAAAAAGAAAAAAAAAAAGAAAAAAAAGAAAAGAAACCCTGTAAAGAAGCATAAACAAGAGTTACAACATTTAAATATAAATTACAAAGATCTAACAAACACCTCAAGGTTTCCAATCACCATTACACTAGAATTTCCCATTTTATTTTAAAATAATGTATATGTATAGAAATCCTCTTCTTTTGCTGAGCTTTTTGACTTTGCAGAGAATGCTGTTGCCCCCTGCTGGCAAAGGTGGGGAATAGTCTATAAATAGAGTATAAAATGGCTAATTAGCACAGCTATTAGCAACAGGATGCTAACAGATAGATAAAAGAGCTGACTTTTTCATAGTGAAGGCAATTTAAGAGCTGAAATGATCAGAATGAGCGCAAAAAAGTCAATTTAGAAGAATACGGGAAGTTTAAATAAAAACATTATCAGACAAACTATCAAATATACACCCAGTTACGCCATTTTACCATCTACAGACTGTTGGAAGAAAACATTTAAAATCATTTCCCACCAAAATGCCGCCTCATCAGTCTTTGTCAGCCCCCGTTAGTTCTCCACAGAGACAGTTGTCATTTTGGTGAGAGATAAGAGCGTGTGAGAGTGCGACCGTGTTGACTGAGCCTGAATGGACTGAGCACCATGACTCTGGGGTTATCTGCTGTTAGAGTGGACTTGTGTCAGGGGTCAAAGGTCACACAGCAGCCTGAGGAGGTGGGGGGTGGGGGGGGGGGTCTTATCTGTGAATGATAACAGCGCATCGGAAGTGACAGGAGGACCACCCGAGTTCGACTGTCACTGCTAATTACATAATCACTTCATAATCAGATTTAACTGTTGACATTTCTGCATCTTGTTTCAGCTTTTGACCCTTAATGGCGCTGCAAAGTTTTTTTTTTTTTTTTTTGACCATTTGTTGTATGAATGCTATACGTTTGATTGCATGTTCTTCCCGTGTCTGGGTGGGTTTCCTCTGGTTTCCCCCATCAACCTAAAACATGCACAACAGGCTAATCCTCCAGCTAGGTACTTCTGACCTGGCTCAAGATCTGGAGAAGGGTCCCAGGCACTGCTCTGTGGTCGCCCACAGCTCCTGACAGGTTGCCCCCTGCAGTGGCACTGAAGGATGAGTCAAATGCAGAGAACGATTTTTCCTACGGGGACAATAAAGTCTACCTTAATCTTATCTTAACAATAGCCATTCAAAAACACAGGCACTGTTCAATAGACTCATGCTCTCTTGTTTAAAAAAGAACTTCTAGCTCTAAGCTCAGGATCAAATCATTGCAATGCCACAGTTATCTCTAAATAAATGTTCTTGTTGGATTGCCACCAGGAAAAATAATATTTAGGGTACCCCATATTTCACAACTGAATTATGTTTCATCTTCTGTTGGCCTAGTTGGTCAGGCGTTATAAAATGAAAGCTATTTTTATGGTATTTTCAGAGGGTGGCCTATATCACACATGCAGTTGACTTTCTGTAACATCATGTGTAATGCATACTGTGTACATCACAGATTTGTTATGCCAAAAGTAGTTTTTTAGATTGTTATTCAGCTTTAAAACTCATTTTAAATGATATGCCATTTATTGCTGCAATGTGCCTTTACTGTCTGCTGCCATCTTAACTTTGCCAACCCTATCTTTATAAAACCGCTATCATTGACTTGTAGGGATTTGTTTTATTCTCTGAAACTTTATGTCTGCTGCATGTAAGCCTCTAACACATTCCAGTCTGTGTGGGTTTATGGACAAACAGTGATCACAATATGAGGCTCAGTGCCATCAGGGAGAGGCCCTCAGAGCTAACACTGGAATAAACACAACTTCTAAACTGGCACTGAACGCAGCGTTTCCTTTCTCAGGCCTTGACCAATAACAAACACCAATCTCACCTATTTAATACAATGAGTTATGTATCTGCAAAACACTGATAGGTTCCAATGGTTTAGTCTAAAACACGTTTTTTATTTAGTGCAGACAACTCATGCAACACAAATGATTATTTTAATACATTTCTATTCTTTGGTCATTTTAGAAACACAAGATAAATATTACAAAGTTGCAAATATGTTCAGTTATAGTTAGGGCTAAGGGTGCATCGAAGTGGACAGAATGCTTAAGTTGTCAACTTGTGGGTCATGTCCCAAAAGTGGGGTTGCAGGAAGGTTGAATATACATTGTTTATACAAAGAACAAGCATGGTTATTTGTACAAAGATTAGGACCACAGTAAAAAATATAAAATTAGAAATTAAAAATAACCAGAAACACTTTGAAAGCGCAGACCTCCACCAAGGTATTGTCTCTTGCCTAGTGCCCAGACCTGGACACAAACTGGAGATCTTCTAGTTAAGGGGTAAATGCTTTAAACACTGAGCAACAAAGCCAATAAATGTTGCATTGAATCCTTTACTGATCAGGAAATCAGGGCTAAACCAAGACTAAACCGGATCTTAACCAAGTCTAGTTCATGAGTGAACCAGGGGTAAACCAAGACTAGGTCTAAACCAGATCTCAACCAGGTCTAAACCAAGACTAAACTAGTTCTAAACCAGGACTAAAACATATTTCAAATAATTTTTAACCATGACTAAACTGGATCTAAACCAGGTGTAAATCATGACTAAACCAAGGCTAACCCAAGACTAGCTCTATACCAGCTCTAAACCAGATTTAAAACAGGTTTAAACCAGGTCTCAACCAGATCTAGACCAACACTAAACCAGGGGAATCGAGGCTAAACCAAGACTAAACTAGGTCTAATCTATGTCTAAACCAGGACTATGTCTGAACCAGATCTAAACCAGAAGTAAACCATATTTCAAACAGGTCTAAACCAAGTCTAAACCATGAGTAAACCAGGGCTAAACCAAGACTAGGTCTAAACCAGATCTCAACCAGGTCTAAACCAAGATTAAACCAGGAAATCCAGATCTAAACCTGAACTAAACCATATTTCAAACAGGTAGAACCATGAGTAAACCAGGTCTAAACCAGATTTCAAAGAGGGCTAAACCAGGATTAAACTAGGCCTAAACCAGGACTTAACAAGACCTTAAGTGGTCTAACCCTCACTACTGTAAAAACTAAATAGACTTGAACTGCTAAAGACTCGTGAGTACCACCAGCAGAGTCCCACGTACCACCAGTGGCACCTGAAGCACAGTTTGGGAACCTCTAATTTCAATTATTCACACCATGACCACCACGCTGGCTCAGATCTTGGCTCGTCATGGCTCTTTGTGGGGTGAATACCAAGACGCCGGGTATTGTGGGAAACACCACTATTCCACATACGTATCTGCAGTTTAATAAGACCCAGTAGTGCTGACTGATAAAGCCACGGTGCGCTCTGGTGTGATGTTTACGAAACTGATTTTCTCACAGAACCCTGTCAACTCCCCACTCTCACTCCCACAGCACACAATATACAGCAAAAACAAAATTAAAAATGTGAAAAAACAAAACAAAACAAGAGCGGGCTTATTATCTTTGGGCCCGGGACACTCCCCTTTCCCCCCACCCCTCTGTGGTCTATCCTCACCACAGGACAGGAGCGTGAAAGGACGAGGTGTGGAGGTGTGGACGGGGGGAGGGCTACAGGGCCTCCGACAACTCCTACCCCCGTCCCACCGGCTCCCATAACAGCCCCCCCCCCAACCCCCCCAAGGCCCAGAGCGCTCATGTGGCACTGAGCCTAATGAAGAGGAGAGGAGGAGGAGGAGGAGAGGAGGCCAGTGATAACAGGCAGATAAGTTTTCACTGGAGCGGGACGGGACAGGCTGGGTTAGATTCCATTGTCAGAAGCATCCCAAATACTATACTTTATACTACTTTGGTAATGCATAGATTTTGGTTTCCTTTAATCCAGAATGATTAGTTAGGGGAGCATTTAAACATTCATTTAACCTAGTGTCTTTTGAATGTTAGTCAAAGGTTAGCCCTTTTAGCTTGATTCTGACTTGGTTTAAGCTATGGAAATATTTTATGTAATGAGAGTCCAGCACAACCAACATACAATTTTAGGCAGTAATAGAGTGACCCAAAATCTCCATCTTCATCATTAATCAAGCATGCATGGTCTGCGAGTTTTGACCAAAATTAAAAATTGGAATTACAGCTCCCTTAACCTTCAGACCATATTCTAAATAAATATATGTATATACTATACAGATGCAGAGACAAAATATACAGATTATATTGCCTAACCCTCCTATACCCTAGACATTTTTTTTATGTTTTTGTGGATAACGTTAGCTGTGTTGATTCAAATGGCATAGATTTTGCCTCAGGTGTGTATTTTTGGATGAATTTTCAGATTTCAGGATTTTTTTTTTCACACCTTTACCCCCAAGACATTTTTTTGTGTCATTGACTCCCATTAAAACATTTTAATTATACACTGTTACTGCAAAATGATTTCACATTTTTATCAAGTATTTCATAGATTCATGATAGTGAAGGATTGAAATTTTAGTTTTTATTGTTTTTTTACTAGGTGAATGAATAGGGGAATAAATTTGGAGATGGCCACATTAGTGTTTGTATAAATTATCAAGTCTGCAAGGCCAAAAAATAAAAAATAAAAAATTAACAAATGATTTCGGTGTGTTTTAGGGTTGTCATAAATTGGTGTTTGAATTGGTCAACAAGTGTTTGTTGAGAAATTAGTTTGTTTGTGTTTGTGTGAGCACACATCCAAAATGTAGTTCTTACAGAGATGTGCACATCAGGGCAAAGTAGAAAAAAGTGCCCAGACTGAGCAGAGGCCTCTGTTTGTGCTGGCTGTGTATGCACAACATAAACTGGAATTTAAGGGGTTAAAGTTCATAAACAGAATTAAATTTTGCAATGTATGATGAGGACTGAAGTTAATCTTTGTAACCATAAAAAAAAAAAAAAAAAAAAAAAGTATTGACCATTAGATAATTTTTCTGTGACAGTCTTTTTTGGTGCATTTTTTGTGCTGAGGGCAAAAGGTGTGACTAAAGAGTTAGGGCTGCAGGGTTAAAATAAGTTAACTATATTTAACCCTATAATAGTTAATAGCATTTCAGCGTTCTTCTTTACTTTCCTCAGTAATTGTGAATAAATTCTTCATGAAAGAATTTGTAGCCTTTGTCCAGGTTATTTGTGGGTGTCTTTGTCCCGCAACTGTCACTACATCTGCAAGGGTGAAATTTAGTGAGCTTGTTTAAAACACTTGCTCCTTACCAACGCACATTTACTTCTGTTATTTGGGGAAGGTCTATAAGCTATTGGGAAATTAAATATCTGTGATGAGCTGTTTTGCTACACCAGTGCAGTTTCAAACCATAGCTGACATTAATCTGAAGCATGAACATAACTCTTGATATCTTATGGACAACTCATGTTGCTATTATCCTCACTTCTCGTAATTCATTGTAATTTTAAAGAGCGCAACTAAGTCCAGATTAAGTTCTCTACTAAAATAAGAGGTTAATGCCACCTAACTACATCTTAAATCCCTGAAATCTCTTGTTGAAGTCATTTAGCCTCTTTGTCCTCCTCTGTCCAACCTGGAGTGTCACTTTGTGGAGGGTCTTCGACGTGGAAACTGCTCATTATATCAGTAATCACTGTCTGAATGAGAGAAAGCCCAGGGACGATCAGAGGTGTAAATCCAGATTATCTCAGGTCCCTACCATCGCTGCATTAAACAAACCAGGACTAAAGAAGGACTGGAGAATAATGTGTGAGCTGGAGCATGAGGCCCCCGAGAGAGAGGAAGAAAGACAGAGCGGATGGAGGGAAAACTACGAAACAGGGCGGGACAGGGGTCGGATAGAGAGAATATTAAAGGGGGGGTAGAGTTTTTGTATATGGCATAAAATCAGACTTTAAATGACTATTAAAGTTTTAGTGGCATTGTTCCATTGCAACTTAAAGGGGAACTATATAACTTTGCTTGTTTCTTTGCTGTTTTGGTCACATTTTTTTCTTTAGAGCTCTGGAGTGAAATACTCACAAGTCCTCTGAGACTTGTGTGATTATTATTATAAATATTAATCTATGTGAGTTTATAACTACATATCCAGGTTGACCAAATACACAATAACAAAAAAAAATCACTAACAATGGGATTTCAAGTTTGTTTTCTTTAAAGACGTTTCGTTATTCATCATTTATCAGGAGTCAGACATCAGACTCTATGAAGGCTCTAGTGTCTCTTTTATAAAGTGAGGTTTATTCAGATCATTTTATGGAATAAATTGTAAAGCAGTGACACTTCTAACTCATCACAAACTCATCACTCAGATCGGTCTCACTCGGCCGTGTTCGGAAGCACTCAGGAGATGGCGCAGTGTGGACCTGTGGCGCTTCCTATGCTAAAGGAGCTATGTAAAAAAGCAATGAAGCTCCTTTCCCTAATTTGTTTCTTGCTGAGAAGACAGTTCAGACAGTCTTTATCATGGCGGGCAATGATGTACATCCGGTTACACCGCAATAGCTTAAGGAGCTAAGAAGTTCCTCGACAATTAGGGCTTTTTGGATTCAACTAGTGTCACTACAGCACATGCCATTTCAACAAAATGGCCATGTCACTGACTGTGTTGCCAGATAAGATGGTATTCATCAGCTTATTTAGGTGTTCCTCTACTCTAAGGAAGAACAAGCTGTTCACTCATAAAATGACAAGGTACTGTCTTTAAGGCAGTATTGTAAGTAGCATATTTTCCGCACTATAGGGCGCACTTAAAAGCCTTCAATCTTCTCAAAAAACGACAGTGCGCCTTATAATCCAGAGCGCCTTTTATATGAATTAATTTACGGCTACCTGTAGTCAGGAGCATCGCGGAGCAATACATACTGTGCTTCACCATAATATTACCGTAATCGCCCAACTGTTTAACTCGGACACTGAAGAAGATTTTGAGGGATTTGTGGACGAGGAATGAACTGAAAAAGTGAGTGCATTGTGTTGTATTTTGTTATAACGTTAACTGAACAGTTATGAGTTATTGTGAATACGCTATCGTTTGATTTAGCCATCTCAGATTGTGTTTTTTATTCACGCGTTACAACTGAACAAGTTTGGAAGTTATGGTGAACGCGTTGAATAAAGTTTGACTGACTGACTTATCTGACTGTTTTGTTTCGCCTTTTAGTCCGGAGCGCTTTATATGTGAAAAAAGTTTGAAAATAGACCATTCAGTGATTAGATATTTAGTGAGGGTGTCTCCACTCTGCCATAGAAGGCTTCCTTTACGCCCCTCTCTGTCCAGCATGGTGAAGTCCTGGTCCTATGTAGATGTAAAAACACTGCTGAGTCCTGTCCTGAGCTGATAAATGCACTTGTGTAGAGGCTGCTTCACCTATGTACATATGTCTACCCTCCTCACTGCTTTTGACTGCATAAACAACATTACTCCTGCAGTGTTTATAACTGCCTCTGTCCCCTCTGCAAAATCCCTGTCGCTTTATGTCCTTTAACAGCAGACTTCAGGTGTAAACTTATTGTTATAATGTCATGCATCTAGGATTAAAGCGTATGTGGTTTTGATAGTCTGCCACTTTTCTTGCTGTTTTTTCCCAATCCTGTGCAAATTTTAAACAATCTCTGCCAAATTGATTTTATGTAGGTTCATAGCCACACATCCAGGTTGACAAAATACACAAGAACAAAAAAACAAAAACAAAACAAAAAAATAATAATAGATTTTAACAATGTCTATTTTGAGCAAGATTGCTGCTGCTAGGATCCAGACACCTGTTACCCAAAAAATAAATAAATAAAATAAAACAAAATAACACTGGTATAGGAATAAGGGAATATTGCTTAAACGCTTTCTGTCTAGTCGAGACTGATAGGTGGATGAGTATATATTCAGGAACACAGTTGGCTCCATGGAGCCTGGGAAACGGCCTGTGAGTGAGTGGAGCAGGTCCAGCCTCTTCCTCCTCGGGCCGCAGGGCATTGTACTGCTTCCTGTCTGGGCAGAGCTTATCAGAGCATCAACAAAGGGACAGAAAGAAATCCAAACACACACACACACCTGCACACACACAGCAGATCCACTTCTGAGAGCTCTTCTAACAGCCTGGTCACTTTACCTAATGATACAGTAGGGGTCACCTTTTACTGTTACATAGATACAGTTTCAACAGGGAAAGGTCTCAGGTGACACATGACAGCTGTGGGTGTCTGTAAAATAAAATAAAGCTATTGAATATACACTGATCAGCCATAACATTGTGGTGATAAGAAAGTATGTTTTCTTTTATTACACTTAACTCATGAATGTTTTTGGTAGACCTAGATAGTTTAATCCATGAGCAGTGGGTTGCAGGCACTGTAACCAAGTCCAGCACTGACTGTAAAGGTAGCTCTATTGTTAGATTGTGCTGCTTTGCTGAATTTTTAAAAGGAATTTTTAAAGTCTAGGTACAAGTTTCAGTCACTGTAGCAAAGTTATCGCTCACATCATGTTTGTTTTGCTGCATCTCTTGAGTTTGCACAAGTGCAAGTATGTTAGCAGCAGTCAGAAAACAAACCAGGATACTACATTTACATGCCACAGTAACACGGTTACTATCCGAGTTTTGTAAAGTATCTCATAACCAGGATATCGGCATATCCTGGATACTGAATTTGAGCTACTGTGTTTACATGCACAAAAGATACTTAAAAAAACCTGATCATAATCAGGATACTCAAGTGCATGTAAACACACCCATTGCATTCAGCTGCAATAGACAAAGCTGCAATTTTAGACACTGGTAACCAGGGCTTAATTTGTAAATCAAACGATGCTGGAACAAAAATTGCACTTTGACTCCGGGGTCCACAAGGCCAACACTGATACTGGAATGTACACACAACACAATGCTTCGGCGCACACATGCCAAAATACAAAGCGACTGCTCATTTATGCTCAATTTAAAATTATATTTTAACATATTTGTTAACATTATTATACATTATAGCGTGTATTGTGTCAGTGTACGTTTGTTTGATTGCTCAGCTGATTGAGAAATCAGCTGCTACACATAATTACTGTGCTTTTGTAGATTCGCTCTGTCATAGACCGACTGTGTGGCCTCCAGTCTGAAGCAAGAACACAGACTCATGCAGCTGTGGTCTGTAGAAACAAAGTCTAGACTAGGAAAGGGAGCACACAGCAGCAGTCAGCTTTCAGCCTATGTCTCTCCTTTTGCTTTCGCTTCTTTTTAGTGACTGCCGTGGAGCGTGCAGTCTTCTCTGCGTAATGGCGTTTCACAGCTCCAGGCTCAGTAAGCCTCAGCGCGTTAGCGCGAGCTTACAGATGCATTTGAACAAACCAAAAATAACAAACTGCTGTGGATCTATGTCCCGTGTGCACAGGGGATATAATGGAGGAATAAAAAGTGCACATCGAGGGCGCATGGCGCAAGGTTTCTCTGTGTAACAGTGACACCAGCGTTAAACTGGCCCTGGGTCTCAGCCTGTGACCCACGATCAGTGCGTTAGCTTTAGCTTCCATATGCATTTGAGTAAAAGAACAAACTGACGTGGCACTGCCATGTCCCGTGCGCTCTCGGGCGCAGTGGGGAAATAACGCGGCACAGCCAAAGCGCATTACGCAGGTCCCCTCCACATAACCAAAGTCAGGACAAACCTCAACAGATTTACTGTCTTCTGGCTGAAAGCAAACATCACTTTTGACTTAAAGAGCAGCAGTCAGCTGTAGCTCCACTCATGTTTGTAAAAACACACAGCCTACTGTGGCTCTGTGCAGCTCTGTGGATGCAGCAGGGATTGGGCGGGGTCGGGGGACATCTCAAGGTACACACAGTGCGTACTGCTGTACACCTGCAGACACCACTGGTGTTAACAGCGGTGAATAGATCTTTCAGTTTGATGTGAAGGTCTTTTCCACCCGATTCCCTGTACAGTCTAAAGACACGAATTACAGTGCGGGGACAGTCTATGTTGAAGCGCATTATTGTGAAGGGCTCAAGGTGGCTTTTATGTTTAAAACATATGCATATCTGTGTAATTACACCTCCAACCTTCAACACAGGTTTAGGAGGTCAAAAGAGTCAAATGTAGTCAACACTTTGTTCTGAGTTGTGTCCGAGTTCCCGGATCCAAGCAAACAGTTGGATCGGATCGGACCGCGTCAAAAGGGAGTTTCCGGATCCTGTTCCGGCAAGATCCGGCTCAAATTAAGCCCTGTTGGTAAGTTTTTTAACACTGAGGAGAGACTGTTGAAAATTAAATTATTTAAATGAATGTAACCTATGCTGTGCTGTTTACCTAACTGCTTTTTAAAAAATTCTATTCTGTTCAAACTTTAGCATATAGATATCATGTATTCATGCCTGTATCTGTTTGCCACTCCTTAAATTATCCATTATCCTCCTTGCCACACCATGACTTTTTGTCTAGAAATAGATAATGAATCCCTGCCATATCAGCCAGTTCTCAGTGCGTCTAACTGTCCAGGGTGTACCTCACCTAAGACCCATCGTTACCAGGATAGGCTCCAGTACCTGCGACCACTAACAGGACTAAGCAAAAGAAAATAAGGACTGAAATGCTAAATGATCCCCTCTTGCAGAATTCTTCCTTGTCCATTAAAACCATTTTACTTTTGCAGTCTTGAACATCCTTCAGACCTCACATTTCCATCCGTCATATCTTTCTCTTAGGACAAAGCAGTCCCCAAGTTAGTGAAGTAGTCGGCGACAGGGAGTTTCGATTGTCCCAATGTGGAGCCAAAAACACCACTCCAGGGATGGGCATATACTTGACTCACTGTGGCAACCCCTGAACTAAAAGAAGTCAAAAGGGATCTTTCATATCTCTCTTGGGCCACTAGGCTATTGCACTTTACCAATGCACTCCTATAATCCAATTAAAAACCTACATAAATGGTGCTTTGGCTAAAAAAAAAAAAAAAAAACACATTGCATATAGACAGACAATACTTCCCAGATTTTAATACCAGGTCTGAAGTGGGCCTTGGAAACCCTCCACTGAATGAATAATAAAAAGTGAAATAGTTGTTTAGCTGAGGTAGGGGGTCAGAACTTTTCACCTGATCCACGCAATTATCCCGCGTGTGAATGTCTCTAATCTGAGAGCAGGACGGCCCACTTCCATTGAGAACCATTGAGGAGGAAAACATAACGGGCCCGGCTCGAGAGGAAGCAGGAGTTGATCCAGATGAGCCCCCGTCCAACAAACACAGAGACGTGGGGAGGGGGGAGTGTGAAGGGTTAATCCAGGCCTACAGGAGTCCTGCCGAGGGGAACAAAGAGGAGGGAGAGAGAGAAAGGACAGGAATCTGCATCTCTGTACTCACAACAACAACAGAGGCAGAAGTAGCATGGTGGGAGGGAGGGCCCGGGGCACTGTGATCATTAGAGATGCACAAAACTAACAGGTTGTATGTAGTTTGGGATATTTCCATAGATGCTAGAAAATTGGTTGCAGAACTTACTTCCTTGAGTCTTACTAGTCTCGAAAACAAAATCCAAAAAGGGGCTTTCTATTTTTTGCCCAAAATGGTGACATAAGTTGGGGACACACTGCAAGATCTTCTGCCCCACTAGTTGGGAACAGCCGGCATGGTTTGTTAGCCCAAAAATTTAGTTTAGTTTGTGAGAGGGGGTAAAGACTCAAATTGACAAGTGTGTGGAGGGAACAGTCCAAGCCCTATTCAAACAGGTTTGAATTTTATCGCTGACTATGTGCAGTGTGTACTGATTACCAACACCGAGCACCAGCCAATGAAAAAGAAACAGGTGGGACACAGGAAATAGCGTCATCACGAGGAAGTGTTTTTTCTTCTTATATTTCTCAGAACAGATAGCTGTGTGGACAACAGCAACAGCAGACTGTTGGTATCCATCCTTCCTTCCATCCAGACAGCAGTCTAAGCAGAGATGCTCAGCTCCAACGGGGAATCCCGAGATATTCCCAGTCCAGCCGAGAGACATAGTTAATGCAGTGTGTCCTAGGTCTTCCCCAGGGCCTGCTCCTGGTGGGACATGCCTGGAACACCTCCCCAGGGAGGCATCCAGGAGGCATCAGAAAGAGACACCTGAGCCATCTCAGCTGGCTCCTTTTGATGTGGAGGAGCAGCAGCTCTACTCTAAGCTCCTATCTCTAAGGGAGCGCCAAGCCACTCTGCAGAAAAAGCAAATTTCTTCCCCTATACTCTATATGTAGTTGTATTCAGAAATGTACAACCTCCTCACCTCAACAGACATTATAATGATGTGAATGAAAGATACTGAGAATAAATGACAAAAAATGTATTGAACAACAGAAACAACAGAAATCAACTTTGAAGTTCAAATGAAAAATGTGACTCTTTTTAACACAGGTCCATGGGCAGTATTATTCAGCCCTTAGCTTCAGTACTCTGTGGAGCATCCTCTCACTTTTCTTCTTCACTTTTGTGCAAGTTGGAGGATTGTGTCCTTGCAATTTGATAAAATTCTGACATTTAGTTTCACAAAGTGTGGCCAAATTAAAATTTTGGATTAGTGTTTTTTTCTCTCCTAAAATGAGGACATAAGCAGCATGTGAGATCTGCCTTCACTGTGGTTTTGTCCCAGTCCTCGAGTGTCTTTTGGCTCTGGTTCTGCGTCAACTCAGCCATTGACTGCACTGTGAGTCAACAGCACATTTGAGACACATAAAGACATCCCGCGGACCAGGAGGCCAGAGGGGAGCCACGGGAGGCACATCCCGGGACCATCAACCCTCTCTGCTTTCACTGCAATGGAAATAGTGTCAAAAGATACAGAACATTCTGAATCATGATGGAAGGAAGGACGGGATGACGACATCTGGGAAACCAATACGAAATGAGTGGCGGAAATGAAGCCAAGACCTTTGACGGAGGGAACACTTAACACTCTTTAATTCCACTTCCCATTATATTGATTATTTAAAAAGCCTTACAGTGAAACAGTATGTGTCCTATCAACAGTTCAATCCAATAAGAGCTAATGAGATATTGTTTGAATGGCAAAGGCCTGAGATAGTGGTGCGTTGAGGTGAAGAACCAGCCAGGACGGGCCTGAATGAGCACCAGTAGGTTTCCCAGGGAGAGTGCTGGAGTGAAAGGGGTCGGCTCCCTGGTTGGTCCGGGGCCCGCGGTCCCTCAGAGGCCCCCGGCTGGTTTCCTCTCTCACAATCAGATCCTTTCTGTTCTCAGAGCTAATCCAGCAGCAGGGTGAGAAACACTCTCATTAAGCTCTGGGGGTGTTAGTGAGAAGTGTAAAGGCCTGTACTTAACTCTACAGACAGTTATACCATTATATGTACTGCCACTACACTGGGATATGTAACAAGGGTTTATTAAGTCTATTAATATAGGCCACAATAATGTTTACTGAGTGGTTTTAGTGACTATACATTTTTGTGTAACCTGTTGTTGACAATAGTTGAGTAATCCTCCTATTGGCTTTGGCAATGGCCACATTTGGACTAAAGGCAGTAACTTCTAATTTGTTTGGACACCCCTGCCTTGTCCAGCCCTTTAAAAAACATACACTCACAGCCTTTAGTACCAAAAGTGCCCAGCTCCTAAAAATATTATACATGATATTTTTTCCACTTTGAATGATTCAGTTCTTTTAACCAACTTTAATTTTTATGAATACTTTTTTTTGACACACTAAGTGCTATGTAAAAAAAAAATTAAAACATATTATTATAGTCTTGGATATGTTTTTGACTGACACCAATACTGATTTTGATTAATTCTTATTTTTTGTACACGGTTTGTTTTTGGAAAAAAATAAAATTTTATTGATGATATTTTTTAATATAATATTTGAATATTTTGAGTAACTTAAATATTTTTGTCAACTTGAATTTTTATCATAACAATTACATTTTTACCATTTCACACATGAGTGTGTGGGCCTCTAAAAATGTGCTTGTCTTACTTTGAGTCACGGACTCAAGAGAGAGCTGTTAGAGAGAGGGAGAGAGACGGGTGATAACTGAATACAATTTTTGTCTCCCTTCAGACCACCCTCCACCCTCCCTCTCCCCCGCCCGCAGACACATTTTTTTAAAATTGTACCCTTAAAAGCCTTATTGTACCTTTAAAGTTCAAACAAAAAAACAAACTTTTAATGGAAGTCGAAAGCACCAAAATGGCACTAAAGACCATCCATGTATTAAAGACCTGAACTGACAAATGAGAAAATTGAAACAATACATAATAATATAACATATAGGGTAACAATATGAAACTTCCTATAAAAACGGTAACCCTGTCCAAATATGGTACATTTTGCATTAACGCATAAAAAAAGATTTAGTATTTTCAATGAAAAAGTTCTAAGAAGGTACCAAAGGCTGGACAAGGGATAATGCAATGGCCTGCGAAGGAAAAGTAGGATGTTCCGTTCAAGACTGACAGTGCTGTAACCTATAGCTGTAACACTTACTTAACTACTAACAAGGAATATTACCATGATTTGCAATTTCAGTCTGTCTGAAATGTTTATATGCATGACATACTGTAAGTGTTAAAACTTAAGCTCTAAACAATGTCTTCTACTGTTAACAACCAGCTGTTCACATGATTTAGCTCCTTTCACATAATGTGCATGACCTCATTGTGCCACACTGGGCTTCTTTACACCGACACCAGTTTGGCCCTCACTCCTCACTCAGGCAGAGTGCATTAGGTCTGATTAGCAGCGTGCAAATGGCTATGGCTAACCATTAATCACCTGCTGGAGCCATCAGCTGAGCCAACCGGCAGTATTTATATTTGGGAGAGAGCCGGAGGAAGAGCGGGGCGGGTCAGTCAAAGAAAAACAGGCTAATAACAATGTCTATTGAAGGGCTGTGTGTGAGCTTCTCCTGGGAAAGACTAGAACAGCTTTCCTGTCATAGAAACCTCCTTAACTCCGTGTGAGGGAATGTGTCGTCTGTCTGAGTAAATTAAAAGGCTTTTCTCTGATCTTATCTTATCAAGTTTGAAAGGCAGGGTCAGTCTTTTTGCCTGTTTGTTTGTTAGTTTGTGGCTATTTCTTTGAATCCCACACTTTCCAGTTTTTAGTGTTGTTGTGTCCTTGGCCAAGACACTTCACCCATCTGTGTAATTTTGAGAATCAATGCAAAATGTCAACTATAATATTGGAATAAAAAAAGCAGTGTTGCCCGTTGACAATGGCAACAGGACTAACCATTTATTTATGTATCTTCTTGCATTATCTGGGGTCAAGTCATAAGGAGAAAAGTTTAAGCAGAGAAACTCAGACTTCCAACTCCCCAGATACTTCCATTATCAACATGGTGTTCCTGGAAGCACAGAAGTGAAGAATGAGTCTCCGCAGTCAGATCAACTTCCAGCACCTCATGCAGATCCTCTAGTCTGCAAAAATATCCGACCAATGAGACATGGTGAGAGATAGCTTTTCGAAAGCAGGAGGGTCTGTCCGAACTCTGGCTCCGAATCACAGCTGTTTATCTGCAGTGTGTCTTACACAAGTGGAAGATAATCTATTAAAAATGATCAAGATGGCGTGGGCTAATACAGAGCAAACTGAATAACTTCCTCTGACCTGATTAACAATGTTTAGTGCTTTCGTTTGATTCTGCTGAAGTCCACGCTGTTTTTCAGTCGTCTGTGGGATTTTTTCCTTTGTGTTGTGACCATTTTAAAGTCTATGTACAACTGGCTTCTGCTGCTGTCCCCATTCAAAAATAAGTACAGAGTTGCTAATAATATATTTTAAAAGTCCATCCTTCATCCAGAGCCCTGAGGTCCACGTCTCTACTGCTGTTAGAGGTTCCCAGGGCCAGGCTCAAAATCAGGGGCATAGAGCGTTCTCAGTTGTGGAACAGCCTGCCTATTTCAGTGAGATGCCCAGTCTCTGGAACACTTCAACAAGTTACAGGTTACAGGTTAAGGTGAAAGACCTCGCAAAAAGCAAATCAAGGGAACCCTCTCATTCTTTCACCAAGGAGAACTCATGGCGGCAGGGAAGCTTTGAGCAAGCCCACACCAGCACAGTGGGCAGAGTGTTACCGACTACAACCCAGTACTCAGTGCTCTCGTGGTTCCTCTGGCAGGTGGTGGCCCTATCAAAGGATTGGTCCAAGTGTCTGGCATGGCTCCAGGGTAGGACTCTGGTTGTACACTATACTGATAGTTACTGGATACTCTTAAATATCACTTGAAAGTTCCAGCTTTTTGTGTGTTTTGCCAGTCTCTGAACTAACCATCACTCCACCAGTCATGCTGTTGAAGTCTCAGGTCAATGTAACTGTGGCTGTAACACCTCATAGTCTTTTTTTGTGGAGGAATGTACTGTATTTTCTGGACTATAAGTCTCATTTTTCTGGGGAAATTTATTTTACAAAATCTGACACCAAGAACAGACATTTCATCTTGAAAGGCAAGTTACAGTAATAATAGAATAGAGAACAACAGGCTGAATAGGTGTGTGGTTTGCTAACGTAACACATTGATGGTTATTCAGCTACATGAAGCATAAACAACAAACTGAATAGGTGTCTCGTATGTTAACGTAATATATTAACAGTTATTCACATAACTATAGCATAAAGAACATAATATAACAAGTTCACCAAACTCACCATCTCACTCCTAATCACTAAATCCTTTAAATTCTTCATCCTCTGTGTCGCTTCTGAACAACTCCACCAACTCCGGAGGTAGACGAAGCGCCGCTTCCTCCTCTGCGTGGCTGTCGTCAGACTCAGCATCAGTTCCATTTCCAATTATTCCGCTCTTTCTCAGTTGTCTTTATAGCCTAAGTTGTTGGCGGTAATGTTTACATTTTAAATTGTCAGTGGTACAGGTGCAGCAGATGCTGGTACACAAGCCTAGAGCGCCCTCTTGCAGCTGTCAGTGTAAAAATAACGAACATGTGAAATATTTTAATATATAAGTCGCACCTGCAGATACGTCGCACCCCTAGCCAGACTATGAAAAAAAGTGCGACTTACAGTCCGGAAAATACGGTAGACTATGGCAGGCTGCTGTTCTTTAGCATATGGGAGACGATGACAACTCCAAAATGGTGTGAATTTTATGCAAAGAAAGTCCAAAAAGCCACATTATTGCTGCATAGTTGGAGATTGCAATGCACTGTGCATGGAGAATGGGTTAACAGTGCAATGTAAGGCAAATCTAAAGTGAGTTCTTAAGGCTGTCTGGCTTTACACTTTTGAGTGACAGTCTGTGTGCATAAGTAAATGTAAGTCTGTCACAGTCTGTTTGGGTCCTGCTATGTCTATGAACAGTATGTGCCTGAAACACACGTCTGGTGAGGACACGTCGCAGTGTGCTCCGGAGAAGCAGCAGCAAAGTGTGAAAAACAAACAGTACTTCTGCTAACAGCTAACCACCCTTTGCATGCACCAACTGATGTTTATGATTCCAAGTAATAACACTGATACTCAAATATCAGTATGTAGGGAAAGGTTTTAACAGACAGTTGCTACCGGTAAACTGTTAGAAACCATACACCATGTAGGTCTATGTGATATCAGCATTGAAACTATTGTAAGGCATGACCTTGTATGATGATTATATTAATATTTCCAAACCATAAGAAAAAACAAATACACAGAGGCAAACAGATGGCACATGTAACTGCTAGAGCAAAAACAAAGTAGTCTTTAGTCTGATTATAATGACAGTATTAAACATTTTACTTCAGTGGCAGTCCTTCAGATTGAATTCCTGGATGGTGCATTGTTGGACTTTTTTTCCTGGCCTCATGTAATTAAGGTCAAAGAGATGTTAAGTACAACTCAGTAAACAGCAGTACAACAAACACAAGTCCAGTCTTTATAGCAATACTCAATTTTATGTTTTATTCAAATGAGCAATGCGTTTGTTATGCATTTTGAGGAGACATAGTTGCAAGTAAGCAAAAAAAAAAAAAAAAAAGATTTTGTTGAATGTGTTTTTGTAACGTCATAGGTTAATGTTTTTATGTATAAATAAAATGATTATTAGCGAATAAAATAACTTAACCCTTAAGCAGCCCTTCAAAAAACTTTAATCCTAAAAATGCTTACCTCCTAAAAAGTGTTATTTAAATTTAATATTTTTTCCACTTTGAATGACTCAGTTCTTCTGATCAACATTAATTTATATCAAAACTATGATATTTTAATTTCTATATTATTATTATTATTATTATTATTATTATTATTATTATTATTATTATTTAATCTGTTAAATGCCATTTTGGTACTATAAACCATAATTGGAAAAAGACAAAAAAAATCTATATTTTTTTACACATTACGTGCTATAAGAATTTGTATTTTTTTTTTAATTAATTCTTTTTTTTGGCAGGGATGATTTTTTGAATGCGACACTTGTTGCCTTTAGTACCATAGATATGTTATTGATAAAAAAAATGTTCCCGCTTTGAATCACTCAGATCATAACAATTCAAATTTTATAATTTCACACATAAGAGTTATACAGTGTAACGAAGAGTGCACGTCTGATTTTGAGTCATGGATATCTTAAAGCGACGTAGTGAGAGACAGTTGATAACCCAATTTTTGTCTCCCTTCAAACCCCTTTATGAACTCCTTTATAGTCCTGTGTATTTATTTACCTTTGCACCAGCTGCAAAGCCTGTTCACTCCTCCAGAACTTCGCATTGTCCAAGTGATGATCTCACATTACCTCTGCACTCCCCAACCTTCATCACTCACTCTGACCAGACGTTTTCTCCATCTGCGGCCTCACAAACCTCCAAAACACATCCACTTCAGGACTTCAAGAGTGTCAGGAGCCGCCAGAGGTAAACCGTCCCACCGTTTGAAGGCCGACACAGGAGGACGCCACACAAAAACTCGCTGGAAACTCAATCCCACCCTTCACCCGGATGATGTTATGACAAGCTGGAACAAAAGGCTGAAACCTTGCGAGGTTCTCGGAGAAAAGACGTAGATTGGGTTTAAAAGCGGACTGTCAGGAGTTCCTTGACAGAGTGAGAGCGTCCTTACTTTTAGTCATGAGTCATTTTTGCTGTTTTCATATTTGCAGTGAATGAGTCGTCCCGGCATTGACATTTCAGGTTCAAAACGTGAAGACAATTGGAGAATATCTGAGTGTCAGACGGAGATGGCTGAGGTGATTGACTTGTTTGTACAGTGATGGTGGAGATCTGATGAGATTTGATCAGAAAAGACAAGTACAAAGTGGTCGAGTCTGTTGTGAAGAGTCTTATGATGTTATCTGAGGGATTAGAGAGAGTTTTAAAACATAGTGGGTAGAGAATGATGGTGTAAAGTGACCATGACAGGCTCCTGTGCTTGTGTATGTGTTTACAGATTAAACAAAAAGAGAAACTGTCTAAAAGATGTTTAGAGTTCAAGTGTTGGCTTTGAAAAGGCTGCTGACTCTTGTATGAGATCATATTAGTCAAACACCTATGCAGCTTTTTGTGTATTTGAGGTAAACTATACAATTAACTCTGAAAATTTTAAAAAGAAAATAGTAAAAATAAAAAGAAATAACAAATAAAAACTGTTACAATTGTAGCCATGTTAATATAGGGTATGGCATTATAGTTATCCACTACTACAGTTGTAATAGTAGCAAATAGTAGTATTATTGCAGTTTATATTATTATTATTGATAATATTGGGTTTGTTATTATCATTACTGTTATTACTGTTAGTTCTTTTGTGGGTCATATATTTATTTTATTTTACTATGTTGAAAATGATGTGGATATTGCTTCTTGTTTGTTGAAACCAACCCTGCTCCAATGTACTGACACCCTAGCGCTATGAGTGTACTGCTCTGAGAACAAAGTAATAAACAAAAAAGAAAAAAAGAAATGTGTTCAGGCTAACTCACATTGGGAAAGTGGCTGTCACTGACTACACAGAGTAATAGCACTATAAAATAAATGAAAACAAAAAGTTACACTGCTATACATTTAGCAAAAATCGTCTAACTTTTTGGCCATTTTTAGACTTTATTGATAGTTCACTATAGTAGGAATTCATGAGAAGAGCGGGGACAGACATTCAGCAAACTGTTGGAGCCCGCACTTGAACCCATGATGCTAAGGCAGGCTGTAGTTGCCCTGCATATGCACCATAGCTTTTGTTTAGCTATGTAGCCAGCTCTTCATCCAATTTGACCTATTGCACTAGAACACTTTCTGATGGAATCTAGTATACATTTGGTATGATTTTATTGTATGACTGTTTTAATGTATGTGAAGAGCAGCTGATGAACTACAAATTTCCTTTGGGATTAATAAAGTCTGTCTGTCTGTCTGTCACCTCCAAATATTCTACTGTAAGTCTCTCCCTACAGATGTTTTAAACAGGAGACATTCCAGATTGATAAAACGTTGCTTACTTTATGCTAATGTTATTTCAAGCTGACTTTTGCCCTGAAAGAAATGGTGACTGCTCCAGGACTATGGAACCATGCCGTTATTTGTAGCTTGTAGCCTTTATCTTGTGCTAGCTGAACGTTTGAAAAGTAGCTAAATATACTCACACATAGTAGTCAATCAGCTGCCCTATAGTATTTGTTACTAATGTTCTTTTGTCCATGTAAATGTATTATAATTGTGCTTAACCCAACACTAAAAGACTCCACTATAACACTGACAGTTGAGTTTTGTTGTCACTTTACTCCATTTGCATGAATCCAATTTTAAAATCCGCAAAACTGAAATTAAAAAGACCACAGGATGGCAGTAGTGATCTGCAACAGGTTGTAAACATCTAACATCTGAACTCTGACCTGTCCAGTGCTCCTCCAGGTCTCCACATGAGCTCAGCCTGGTTGAGTATCTCCATTCATCTGGACCACTGTGCTCTGAGCCTCTGGGCGTGCTTGTACACAGTGATGTTTACAGCAGTTGTATATATGCATGAAGAGTGGTTTATTTACGACCCAGAAGCCCCCAGGACAACCATAAACTGTCGAGACTTTATGGCCCTGGTCATTAGAGCCATAATGGAGGACGCTGCACTTAACACAGTGGGTGTTTCTCCCAACAGGTCAGAGCGGGGACTGGCCCAGTAATGCTGTGGCCATACAGTAGCCATACCAGATTGCTACTGCTTAATTTTGTGTGCTTTAGTTTTTTGTTGTTGTTTTTTTAGCTAGAAACAAGATAGACCAAGTTTAGCTTAAAGGGCTAATTTTATGCTATTTGGAATAAATTTGGACATATTTGCATCAACATTTCACCTTTTATAATCTTTTAGGGAGCTGTTACTTTGACTGCTGAAAACACTTGGATTAGGTGCCTGTCACTTTAAGGCCTTTCTTTTACAAATCCCCTCTACAGACACTACTGCCTCTTGAGCTTCTCCTTTTGAGTTCACAGGTGAATAAAGTTGGGAGGGTTTGAGTTCAGACATGAGAAGAGAATCTTTGAGTGCTTGTACTGAACAGTGGGGGATAGACAGAGCAGGATATAATAGCCAATTAGCGCAGCTATTAGCAACAAAAAGCTAACATATGGGTAAATGAGCTGACTGCTTCATTGTGCTGTGAAATTATCAGTGCCAGTCCGCTGACGGTGTATGTGCTTCAGAAACAGCTGGAGAAGGCGGAGTTTCACATGTATACATAGAGCTGTGAGACCGAGCATTTTCAGCTCTTGAGAAGGGCAGCGCCTCAGCATACAGGATTACATGGTAAAAAGCACAGAAAAGTCAATTTAGCATAATAGGGGACAGTACAGTACTTTGGACCATGGTCATTGGAGTATGTATGACCAACTATATACTTATTCATTCTGAAGTACCTTTACTTCATTGCATAAAAGTACAGATTGTATTTTAAGTACTTTTTCAATTTCTGACATCCAGAGACCTGATCTGAACCCCTCCAAATGTCTTTCACTTAAAGCATCATTACACCCAATCACTATAGCTTGCAGTGTATGGCATGGGGCATCCCCAAAAAGTGTCCCGCATATAGTAGTATCCCTTTGGGTATGCTTTGACCAAATGTGTAGCATTCAAAAAAGATTGAGCCTCAGCTCTCTGTTAACTGCTGCAGAGCTGTTTCTAGACACTGTAGGGGTCCAAGGCGAGACTGACAAGGCCCTATATAGGCTCCATTTTTTTATTTTTTTTATTTTTTATTTGTTTGTAAATCCTACCTTAAACCAAAAAAAAAAAAAAAAAAAAAAAAAAAAAAAAAAAACATAGTAACAATGGGCAATTAATATAATATTTACTGTATAGGCATTATTTTAAGCTTTGCCTCATCCTGAAAAGCAGCCATGCAATTGCCCAGCAAAATCTGAAAGAAACATATGTGATTTCCTGTATTATGGTGCATTTTAAATGATAATGATCATATTTTAAGCTGGCTACAATGGTTTTACTTCTCTCCAGACAGCACAAGGAAGCATCACTTTAGTGGTTTGTTTTCTGTCACTGAAACAGGGCTCTGAACTGCCCAATGCACAATCCTCACTTGAGCAAAAAAGTAGCAGTGTTAGCAAGTCAAATGAACCTCACCATTGCACACTGGGTCTTATTTTCTTCGCTTTATGATATCCAATTAGCAGGGGCATCTCTCTTTCACAGCAGAGTGTGAATACGAGCCTCTTCATGAGTTCCTGAACCAAACTGCACCATACCGAGCTGACTTGGACCATAGCAGCCAGAGGAAACGAGGCTGCAACAATAAAAATGCCCTCTTCTCCTTTGCCACTATGACTTTCCCCACTGTAGACCTAACAAAAACACTATCTTATCTCATTTATCTCATGCACTCATGCGTTGGCCTGTCATTGTTACTCTTCCCTCTCGTCCCAGCCCTGCCTGTGGTTTTTTTCGGGGCTGCTGGTTGCGCACTATTGTTGGTGTGGCACATACCTCCGGAGCACTGAACGGTGACTTCTGGCAGATGCAGCCTCTCAAATGAAAACAGCCTGCTTTAGCCCCGAGTGTGTGTGACCTGTCAGGACGCCGCTGGGTGTGCACTGCCCCCCCTAGGACACCTCTCTGTCTGACAGGTTAATTGTCTCATCCAAGCCCAAACCGTCCCATCTGGGGATGAGTGTAAACCGTGGAGAGTTCTTGTGACAGTGAAGCGTTCCGGGCCGGTGCTCACCCCCAGCCCTGACCTCCCACTGTCCAGTCCCGTCTGGCCCCCAGCTGTTTGGGCCACAGATGGGCGGCTTCCTGTCAGAGGCTGCTCCAGATGTAAGGGCTTTTTTTTTTTTTTTTTGCGGGACTCTTTCTTCTCCTGCAGTGCTTTGAGTCTGTCCCGGATCATCAAAGCCTTCACCCCGAGTGTGCTCTGGGTCTTTAGACTGTGCCCTCTCCTGTTAGGCCCTGCGGTCGTGCTTGTATGTGTCAGTGCTTTAATGAGAGATAGATGGATGTTTAATTAAAGAACTTGTAAACCATGGTAAAAAAAAAAGTTCAGTGTTTAGGGAATACAATGACTTGAGTATATGGGGCACAGGAGCAGGAGTTACTGTTTAATTGGATTGATATTACAAATAAACAGAACATTTTTGGGGGTTCCAGGACACAAAGAGGCCTAAAGAGTCCAAAAATACTAATAAATCTGTAATAAATAAATAAAATAAAATTATAATAATACAATCAACCATCTATGGCGTTTAAAAATGTTAAAAGAAGGCTAAGTTAACTGCTTACTAACGCTAAACTAATACTGAACAATACTTTATAGAGTGTTATTCTAATGTGACTTACTGTTTGATTGGATTAAGTCAGAAAATGCCAATAAATCTGTAAAAAAAAAATGATAATAATCATTATTATTATTATCATACTACTTCTAACTATGGCATTTATAAATAATCAGCTAACTAGCTACAAACCCTTAAATAATAGTGAACAAGCATTAATAAATTTAGTAATATACAGTGCTTTGTTTGGGTTCCAGGACACAGCCGTGTCAGGATTAAAGAGTCAAGAAGAAAACATCATAATGTTACAATGTCCACTTACCTCAATACTAAAACATTCATTTATGCCCAAACAGTTACTCAGCACTAGAGTCATTTTTTTGGATGACGACTTTTTATTTTTTTCTACTTTGGTAATATTACTTTGAAATAACAGTACTCTTACTTGAGGAACATTTTTGGCTACTAGCCACACCTATATGCTACCTATGTAGCTTTACATAGGTGTGGAAATTTGTGCCTAACTTTGCTGTTCTTTTTATTTTTAACATGTAATTACTTATGTCATTTTTTTTTATTGTTTATTGCTTGTAAATACTAGAATTGCTAATAATAATAATAATTATTATAATAATAACAACAACAACAGTAGTTTTTCATTAAAATAGTGAATTTGCTTTTAATTGAGTAATTATTTAGATGGCTACTTTTTACTTCTACTTTGAAGTAACAATAATCTTACCTGAGTACAATTTTTCACTACTCTACCCACTGCAGTAATGTAAAATGTTAATAAATATGCAATTAAATCTTATTTAATAAATAAGCCTTTTAAGAATTAACAATTATTATTTGATTTTTCATTGACTTACATGAGTTTATAACTTTGAAATAAAAAATAGTAATATTTTTGTTATATTTATAACTATCTATGGTGTCTAATGTTGAAAGAATGCTTTGTAAATGATTAATTAACTAGTTACTAACACTTTATTAATACTTAATACTTTAAACTGTTATTCTAGTGTGAGGACTGTTTGATTTCATTTAAACAGTAAATTTTTTGGGTTCCAGGGCATTGGCTTAAAAAGTGTCTATTGCAGAGTCGAAACATGTAACACTTCTGACCTGAGGCACTGAGCCACACCTAAGAGGTAAAGGTAACTTAAGACTGAACCTTGGAGAAAAAGGCAGACTTCATTTCTGAAGAGACCGAGAAGTGTAGGGGTCAAAATCTGTTTGGATGATTCTGTCATTTAAACATGTTGAGTGCAAACATCAGTCAAAACCATAAAGCTGGGGACACACTACACGATTTTCTCAGTCGTTACAGATTCTGAAAAGACTAGGAGCACTCACTAACCTGAAAGTGCTCGACGACTGAAAGACTGTGCCTCACACACTACAAGATCTGTAACTGCAACTGATGCCAACCAAACACAGCAAACTCTTGCAAGGAACTTGCGAAAACTAAATGGTAAACAAACATGGACGATACCTGGGTCGCTGTTGCCGTTGTGTGCGTAGCTATCTGTTTGGAAAAAAGGAAAGAGGAAAAACGGCTATGTATCCAGTTTCGCTTGGGCAGCGCTCAACTCTCTTCGGTGTTTGCTATGGTTGTTTATGTTTTCTTCTTCTTTTTCAAATCTCCGCTTATATTTTCCTGCCGCTTCCTGTTGCTTCGTCTGCGTCCTGACGCTATTTCCTGTGTCCTATCAACTGTTTTTCATTGGCCGCTGGACACCATGAATTCCCAGTTGGATCTGTAAACAGCCCACACTACAGGAGTGTGTGTCCAGAGTCGGATTTAAAATTCAAACATGTTTGATTGCTTGCGACTGACGTCTGGCCGGGTGTTTGCGGCGCACACACTTGCCGACTTGAGTCTTTGAACATCACACACTAACGGATTTCAGGGCCGACTGGTGATTACAATTCCCTGCAACTAGTGTTGACTGGAAAAGACTCACCGCAACTGTGAATTGTTATAAAATCGGGCAAAAAAATCGCGTAGTGTGTCCCCAGCTTAAGTGTACCTGCATTTTTAAAAATAAATATTCTACAACTGTGACTAGAAAACGAATTAAGCCTAGAGTCAACTGTATTGCAAGGATGCTACCAACGAAGCAATGTTTTTTTATTTTTTTTTTCGGTTTCCTAGTCAGACAGTGTAACGTCATGGGTATCTATTTACAAATGACTTTTTGTTGTGTTGACTCAATTCTGAAATACTGAAGCGTGTTTGTCAAACAGTTACTTTCTGAACTCTGAAGTGGATTACTGTGGCTGTTTAAACAGTGTCTGTGATTATTAGGTCTTTGGTGTGTATCTGCCCTTGTTGGTGGCAACACGAGCAAATCTTTTGAATTGCTTGTTTTGACAAGCACAAAGCATAACATCTTCAAATCCAACCATCTGTGGACATACTGTATTCTCACTCTTCATGTGAAAAGTGAGATGACAACACGTGAATTTCCATAAGGTTTAATGGAAAATGCAACAAGAGGCAGTCATTGGGCTTTTAACGTGATTTATTGGTACGTTTACCTTTACAGTTGGTTAAAAATGGTGCAGATCTATAGAATCTATTACCCTCCAATCAAACTCTCACTCTGTTCTTCCTAAAAGTGGCCCAAGCTGCTTAGGCCCCAGCAGTTGCTCAGGACTCCACAGTGATGGGATGGGCCCTCAACTCTTCAATCATCATCAAAATAAACTTATCCAGGAGCCATATTCCCATGCCTGAATGCTTTCTATGTGTGTTTGAATGACTTTTATTGCTAATTCTGTTAATTGCATTTGCTATAGGTAATCATGTACTGTATGTATATCAATGGAGTGTGCTTTCTTGGTAGGCATAGAGGCACAGGCAACCTCTTACAGCTGCTCCCATTATTTCAGGGGTCACCACAGATTTGAATAAGTATTAGTTTTATGCCAAATGTCCTTTGTGACACAACCCTCTTCATTTATCCAGGTTTGGGACTGGCACAAATTTTGGCTGGAGTATTTGGGACCACATAAGATAATCAAATCTAACAGGGAGCCATACAAGTAGGTAAAAACATCTCCAAAAATGGAACAAAACAAAACAAAAACCCTTCAAAATAGAAACTGCCTTGTACCAAAAAGAGAGGACAATAAGAATAAGAACAAGCAATAATTCAAATTTCATGACTCACATGTCCACCGAGTGCCAGAGTAGAGAACATTAGCATCTAGATTTATATTCACTGCTTGATTACAGGACTGGTTAGCACTATGCAGGCTACCAAATGCTAATCCTGACAGCTAATCATGTATGCACAGTAAACTCAGGTAATTACTAAAGTTATTGCTAGCGTGCTAAGTCAAATTTATCTATTCATAGTTTAAATAGTAGAAATGTTTTGTCATTAAAAGCAAAGGTGAGTACTACAGACACTGTTAGCAGCTTAACAAGGCAATTTCATTTAAAGATGAATGATGTACTGACACGAGACATAGTTTTATTGTGATCATTTTGTAATATTACTTACTACTTTTATGAGTTGATTGAAGTCACATAGCAATTTATTCTGCTAAATTGAAGCATTTAATCATGTTATAATGTTTACATGACAAAAACATACCTGGAGTATTATTTGATTTATTCATGCAGTAATCCTGTTTTAGCCCGTCCCTTCTCAAGAGCTGAAAATGATTGGTCTCATTGCTCTACGCAGACAGGAACAAGGAAATTCTCCTGATTATTTTGGTGCTTAAATTGCAGTCACTATGAAGCAGACAGATCATTCATCTATCTGTTAGTGTCATGTTGCTCATATCCATGCTAAAAAGCTATTTTATGCTTTGTTCAGTTCCTGACGTTGCCAGCAGGGGGCAACGGACAGCTAATCCAAGTGTTCTTGTCAAAGTCAAATCAAAACATCTCCCTACCAGAAGATGTTTCCCATAGATATATATATATATATATATATATATATTATTTTAAGTTATAAAACATGAAATACTATTGCAAAGATGGCCAAAACGGAAAAAAAGGAAAATATAGAACCTTTAAATATGTTCGTAGCACATAGACTACGTGTGTACTTAAACAACTGCCACTGCTCGCCCTCCGCGGGAAGAGGGGGTCGTTTGATGGCACAAATCCACAATTTTCTTCTTGTCCTTGTGTTGATAGTCCGTCCAAAGGCACAACAACTAACTGGCATTTTTGCTAACTTGAGTAAACAGTGAATTCAGCTGACGGTCAGTATAGAAACGCTAAACCATTGCATCCTTTGGCAAAAATGAGCCATTTCTTATCAACTTTCTTATCCAAAACAACCAGCCATTGATCTCATTTGCCAAGCGTCTTAATTTAGATTGTTCACTCGCCAAAAAAAAAAAAAAAAAAAAAGAAAAAAATGAGAAAGACTGCTACTACCATCATAAGAAGATGTCACTTTGGATAGGGCCCATTACAATACATAAGTGTATGTTTTTGTACAAGAGATACTACATAGAAACGTCACTATCAGCTGATTGGTTAGATCCACAGACTTCTATGCCTCTCTTGTCCTATCCTAACTTAACTCTTCAGATCCCGCAGACATATGGCTCCACAATAGCCACAAGTGTTAAAATATTAACTGGTCGCGCAGCTCATTAAGCCTGTCTGAACCATAAAGGGTTAGTGTGAGAGTGTCCGACCCCCATTCCTTCCTTGTCCCCCATCTAACCCCCCTCTGACCCCCCTGTTGTCTGCACAAAGGCCAGCGTGGCATCGTTAATGGAGCGCGCTGGCTTCCCGATCGACCGGGGCTCCACAGGGGGCGCTGTATGGTATGGAGACTGTAGGGGGGCCCCACCAGCATGTGACGGTGGAGGGCATATGGGCTGTAAATGAGATGTGTCTATACAGGCTCTGGAGAAATGCGCACTGAGATTGTTGTTTAATTGTTGCCCATTAACTTTGGATTCAAGAGCCACTCACCTCTAATAGGCAATGTCCATCAGGATTCATTCAGGACACAGGAGACGGTGTTGATGACAGATGGGGGGCCTCAAAGTGTCCTGAGATCCATCAGTCAAAACAGAGAGGGAGACAGTACGTTTACATGGTGGTCTGGAAAATCTAATTACTGCATGGAACTCCATGGAAATAATAACCACACAACAGCAAATGGATAATGTGATTTATTACTTTTTCTGCATGAAAAAGGCATGCAAAGAAGGTCTGAGAGGTGTTCAGTAGTGCTTAGTGAACCAGAGAACAAAGGAAATGGAAGCCAATTTAAGACAATATTACCTTTTTTAGTGTACACACACAATGCACGCACACACCTACATTGTTTGGCTCGGTAAAGCGGACCAGAGTTCGCTTCCCCTATTAGTTTGTACTTTCTGTGCAGATGTGAATACACAAAAGCCTGGTCTGGACCAAATAACAGGACCAAGACCCATCTGAAGAGTTGGTCTTGATCCTCTTTGAAATGGACTTCGCTTCATTTTGCTTAAGTAATTCACAGAACGTCTAAATATGAACCGGTGTCGAGCTGGCCAAGCTTTTAACAGCATCAGGCCTTTTTGAAGATAATAAGCTACAGTAGCTGGGAAATAAACAGCAGCAGAGCAACTCATGCTAATAGCAACACCAATAAGCTGTGGACCAATGCAGCTGCTAGAGAAAACACAAAACAATGGTGGTGTTTAGCAAATTTGAGAAGATGAAGGAGAGGGAGTTCCAGCAGATTTTTTACCTGTAACAGAATAAATATCCTGATAAGTCAACAGTTATTTTCCTTAACATCCACATCTTTGATTTGCTCCACCCTCATCATTTCTGTCCAGTGGGTGCAACAATTGTCACACACATTTTGTTTACCCACTTGCAAAGAGTGCAATGAGAGTGCAATCCGAACCAAACAAAAACAAAATTTGATCCGCATTTGGGACGAACCAAAGCAAGACGGACATTCCTGGCATGAACCCAAAGTGATTCACAGAACGTCTTTAGGAAAAAAGTACATGGCTTAAGTTCTTTTTGCTTAACACTTACCTTCCACTGGTATTTGACGATACCTGACTATGCTAACAATATAACAATATAAACAGTGCACATAATAGGCATCTTCAACAGAAGGTCACACCGACTATGGATGAAAACATTATTTTGGTCTTTTTTGTGTGTTGTTACTTCCCAAAAAGTTAAGTAATTTAATTTCTATATACATCTGGCGAAATAGGATTGATGTAAGTTATTAAAAACCAAAAGCTGCGTTCAACCATTGCAAGGAAATGAAAGGACTTTTTGACCTCTTTGGTGCGTAACCACATTGAGCTTTTGGATGTTCTTTAAGATTTTCTAGAAGAGAAAAAAGGTTGCCATTTTTTCCCCTTCATTCAGAGGTAATAGGAACAGTGTCCATACACAAAGGCCATTGTTGCTCTCCGTCCAGCTCCAGCAGTCTGAGTGTGCTGTATAAATCCTCTCTGTGGTGCTGCTGTGTCTCTAACCCTCTTCTCCTCAGCCACTGATCCTGCTCTTTATCACACTCCGCTCTCTCGCTGGGAGCCGATGCACAGGGATTAGCTCACTGCTGTCAGTCAATACTGTTTTCTTTTCTCACACTCTGTATCCATAATTGTCTTTGACAGGTCCAATCAAACCTTCTGTCTCAGGATTGGGTGGTTCAGACAATTTTTTACTTAAAAGTTTTCTTAAAAGTTATTTCATTTCTGCACATCCAAAGAATCGGCTCAACATGCTCCACTTTTTGCTCCTTGCTGGTGACCTAGTAGCTCTGGAGCACTGATGAGAGATAAAATATAGATCTCCTGACATCCTCCATTTCAGGCAAATGCTTTTTTTGCCAACCTGCAGAGGACAAGCCACTCTTTTCCAACTGAGCTGTGCTGGTCCTGCTTGATAAGGCCAACAGGACAACATCAGAGCTTATGTGTTTCTGGTTGCCTTCCATAAATCTCCTTTTTGGTCTTCCCCTAGGTCTACACCTCTAACCTCAGCACCCTTCCACCCATACACTCATTATCCCCTCTCTGTGCATGTCCAAACCATCTCTATCTGGCCTCTTTGACTTTATCTCCAAAACATCGAAGCTCAGCTGTCCCTTCTCATCATGAACAAAAAGAACCCCAACATTTTCAGCTCTGCTACCTAAATCCCAAATGTTTCAGTGTCTTAGGGTGAGACGCTACAGATAAAATGTCTTAATTTTGAGATTTTGGACCAGTTTTTTTCCCTGAAAATACCTGGACTCAAACTTGTAAACCAATGACTTAGATGACTCTGACTAAAACGTGGGCCCTTGATTGCGTCCAGACTTGATTCAGACTTGGACTTCAATTTATTTGGACTTGACTTGATCTGATTTGAAGACTTAGGCATTACTTGGACAGTTTTTTCTCATCTCAAACTCACCCTAGATGACTCGACTCAGAATTTTTTTTGGTGATTCAACAGACTGGTCTAAAGAGTCTGTGCCATTTCTTGTAGCATCAAGCATTCTTTCGCTCCCAATGTGGTCCATTACATCTTTTTGGACCTAAGTTGTGTTTTCAATTCTTTCCCATGATAAATCTCTAAAGAATGACCTGTCTTTACAACCAGCACAAGCAGTCCTTTCTTGCATTTTGTCACCCCTGGAAGACAAGGTGTAAATCCCACAATGGATGCTCCATGTGGAAACTTCATTTTAAAAGGCGTCAAACAAAGGCTGGAACATAAAATATCTGACTCTGAATAAATTGTGTCCCTTTCAAGCCTGGTTTCCAAAAAGACAAATATTTACTCTCTCCTCTCCAAGGCCACTTCATTTCTCATTTTCCCACTATTTCACTTAGTATTGTTTGACATGCTTTTTTCCCTTCAGTCTGTGATGTTTGGGCCACAGACAAATATTACCATGGGCCATTCAAAAGGCCTTTCAAACGCTCTCTGAGATGTGTTTTCTTCTCTTTATCCACAAATGCTTTTTTAATCTGAGAATACACAAGCAATGCCCCAGTGTTTGGACTGTAACTGCTGGCACAAAAGCTTCTGGTAAAATAATGTTTGAGTGAAAAATAGAAAATGGGAAAAACTACAGTGGACCTTAGTGATCAGAGTTTCACACATTTGTTGAAATGGTTGAATGGAAAATTTTGTTGACCCAAATAATGCTATCACTGGGCTTCTTCTGCTATCCTTCTAACAAATTATCGGCCTCTTGGCATGCAGTGATTAGCATATTCATTTGCCATAGGTTTTATGCCAGATTGCCCTTCCTGACACAACCCTCTGAATTTATCTGAGCTTGGGAATGGCACAAAGAGTACACAGGCTTGTGACCACTGCTTGTGGCTGAAGTGATTTGAACTGAAAAACAGTTCGAACTGTAATTTGGATAGATTTGGCCCACATTGTTTAATATTTTATAAACTGCTACATTACATCAAGCATACAAGCACCAACTTTTCCAGTCTTATACTTAATTCTTTTTGATATATGATTTTTTTAATATATAATTTCAAGTAGAATTTATTAGGCATTTTACTCCTAAAACATGTCCAAAAAAAAAAAAATAAAAAAAAAATTCCTTTGTAGAAGAGACTTTAATTTAACATGTCAACCAACAGAACCACAAATGTTAAACTTAGCTCTACAACTATTCAGAAAAAAAAACTTAAAAAAAAAAAGTTAGCAAATTTTTTTTTTTGAGAAATTGACAAATTTGCATGTTAAAACATCAAATTACCCAAACATTGCAAAGCTTTTTTTTTTTTTTTTTTTTAAAGTTGAAGACGTTTTATCTGTCACCCAAGAGACTTTTCTCTTGAATACTAATACTACTACTACTAGCCCTGACAGGTTGCCCCAGTGGCATTGAGGGATGGGTCAAATTTTCCTACGGGTATCAATAAAGTATACCTTACTACTACTACCACTACTACTTAAAAATGTTACCACCAGTAGCGTCTCAACCTTATTTTAATGCCATACACATTCTCTACCTGTTAATTCAACTTAAAAATACATATAATTTCATTTATCAAGTTTCTAGATCCTTAACGGGAACGGTATTTCCTGCAGGTGCACGTCAGCTCTATCTGATCATAACTCACTTACAATGCATTACCTTATCTCCATAAATTCACTCTTTTTTTTTTGGTTTATCTCAGAGACATGCCCACTGTGTTTTTGTAAAGCCTCAAGTCTTATCAGCAGCAGTCTGGACAGGAAATCTACTCCAACAATGGCTGCAGAACCTGCCCCGAAGCCTTAACTCCACTCTCTGACCAGAAAGTCTTTAATGTGATTCGGACTTCACAAGCTGCCTCCTGCCACGTCCTAACTGAATAAATCTGCTCTGTGGTCTTTGCGATGTTGTTAAAAGAGGAGTAAAAGGACATTAGACAGAGGTAGAAACAGCACTCTGAATGAGTTTATCACAGTTGATCTGACCCGCCTTTGATTCTGGACCTCCTGCCACTTAGGCTCAGGTTTCGGCTGGTCTGAACATGTCGCCTTTCACTCTACAGCTGCCCCACCACACAACACGGTCCACCATTTTGGTAAAGTACTTCAAATGTACTTTAGTTGTCAGATGTGTGAGGAACTTTACAAATGTATTTCTGCAGTATTCCCTCAGTTTATGTTCATAATGGTTCAGATGAACATGATGGCAAAAAAACAAACAAAAAACAAACATGAAATAATAATAATAATAATATCAATACCAAAATGTACAAAAATGCAATAACTATATGTATGTAAATATGCATAGTCTGTGTTTGAACTGTTAATTTTGTGTTTTATATTTATAATGTTATATATTTTTGCTTTTTTACACTTCCTCTTGTAAATAATCCATATTGCACCTTTTGATTTTGATGCATGCGCATTTTATTTTCTTGCTTTCTGCCGTTTATTCTGTATTAAGAGCTGTCTAAACAAGTAAATTTATTCGCGATTATAAGCAAGGGAACTAACCACTTCCTGGCCTCCTGACTCACACCTGACTGAGGGGCCGTTTACACAACAACGCATTTTGTCAAAATGACAATGATTGTGTTATGGACTGGCCTTTTGTATACAGCGATTCTCAAATGTTTTACTCTGTGTACCACTAGAGAAGATATTTAGCTTTCCACCAAGTAAAGTATAATAGAAAAAATTAATCACAAAATATGAATTAAACTGTGCCTAAACAAGGAGTAAACCAGGTCTAAACTAGCTCCAAAAAAGGACAGAGGTCAATGTCTAACCCAGGACTAAGCAGACTATAGTCTACACTTCACTACGGAACAAAATGAACCTAAATCAGGACTGCAAATGTCTCCTGAGTACCACCAGAAGAGGCCCATGTGCCATCAATGGTACCTGTAATAATAATAAAATTAATTTTATTGATAACACTCTTTAAATTTGGGGACAAATCTCAAAGTGCAACAAAGCAGTTTAAAAACACGCGCAAAATTAGAAAGGAATACAGGAGGAAAGATGGCAGTCTCGCTAGAATGCTTAAGTCTTAAGGTGCTTTTTGAAACAGTCCACAGTCTGTAGTGCCCTTAGGTCTCCTGGTAGGGCATTTCAGAGGCGTGGAGCAGCAGCAGAGAAAGCTCTGTCCCCCATTGTGTGGAGTTTGGTCCTGGGGGGGCAGAGACGGTGAGTGTTGGTGGAGCAGAGGGATCTTGTGGTGTACTGTGGGGTAAGGAGTTCTTTTAAATATTGTGGGGCATTGCCATGGATACATTGGTCATTAAGTAGACAGCGTTTATATTCAATACGCAGGTGGATTGGCAGCCAGTTAAGTGTTCAGAGAATAGATGAGATATGATCATGCATGCGCGCCCCCATCAGGACCCTGGCAGCACTGTTTTGGATGTTTTGAAGCTTTTGAAGGCTTCTGCCAGGGATCCAGATGAGGAGCGCATTACAGCAGCCGAGCCTGGAGGAGACAAAGGTGTGGACCAAACTTTCAGCATCACAGAGGGAGAGGGAGGGATGGAGTTTAGCTATATTTTTTAGATGAAGGAATGCAATTTTACAGAGGTAATGGACATGTGTGTCAAAAGTGAGGTGTGAGACAAACTTGACCCCAAGGTTGGTAACAGAGGAAGAGAGGGAAATGTTGTACCTGTGCCATAGTTTGAGAACCACTGGTCAGCACTCTGATTGGTCAATACATCCTTTATCTACCTAGAACTAGAATTTATCAGGAATAATGTGAAGGAGCTATTGTTTTATTTCAAAATTCAAAGCTTATTCACAGTATTTTTATTTTTAATTTTAAAGAATTAAAAGCAAACTGCAGATCTCTGCCATGTTATTCTGATAGCTCCTGGCTTGTGTACATACTTCCAGGTTTGAGTGAGACTGTGATAGAGCGTCACATAGGAGCTTCATTAGGAAAGGGGAGTGTATCATTCAAACTCAACATGTTTTTAGACACATCACTTTTACAGTCACAAAATCAGGTAGTGCAGCTTTAAACACCCCCCCTTTTATTTTGTAATCTTGAGGCTGGATGTGTGCAGCAATGTGGCTGAAATGTTTTGCCAAGGGACGCAACGCTTCCAGCTTCAAGCGAGGTTCGAACCGTCAACCCTAGTGGGCAAACACTTAACCCACTGCACCAGTGTTGTCTTTATGTTTAAACTTCAGACTAATAATCTAATATAAACTGCTATAATTAAGGTTTTGTGCAACATTCTTTAACCTTCCATGTGAATTTTCCACACAGTTAGACTTTCCTCTGGTCTCCTAGCAGAGTTAAAAGCTGAAGACTTTGCAGTATTGCAGTAGAACTGGTTAGCTCTGATCCCAGTCAGTGTGGATCAATACAGATCTATGGGAGCTAATGGAGCGGGGGGCTCTTTCCTCCTAAAGGTCAGCCGTGTTTAGAGGCTGCTATCAGACTATCACCAGCCCTGCACCATTAACCCCTGCAGTGTCTCCTGGGAGACCCCATACCTGCTGTTAGTGCTGTCTATTGGATCCATACATCTGTGTGTTGGAGTTAGAGAAGGTGAAATGACATCCTCCTTATGTCATTTCCACACTTCAATGGTTTAAACTTTGATCATGGATTTTGGGCTCAGTTTTCAAGGATAAACAGCCCATTGTCTTCTTTCTATGCAAAATTGATCTGGACATGCTTTCTCACAGCCTATAGCTTTATAGACCCATGCAACAAAACATGACAATGAAAGATGGAAGGACTTCAATACATTTTCAATCACTAAAGCAGCAAGAGCAAGTTATTGAGCTGGTCTATTCAATTACAGACAAAGTAATCAAAAAAATGAAAGGCTGGACGTAAGTAGTGCACAGCTGACCCAAACAAACATGGTGGATTGCCAGTTTTCGCATAAAATACTAGAATACTTATTTCTGAACGGGGACAGCAGCAGAAACCAGTTGTACAATGACTTGCAGAGAAAAGCAGTTTGTCAGCAAGACTTTACTGTTGTTAAAATGAAAACAGGATGAAGAAAAAAAATCCCAAAGAGGACTGAACAACAACGGGGAGTTCACCAGAACCCATGGATGCTGAAGGAAAGCAGGTCAGAGAAGTTATTAAATTAGCTTGGTAGCCAGCCTTGGTTAGCTTCTGCATTCATAAGATGCGCTGCAGATAAATGGCTGTGATAGACCATTTCCAAATCGACAAGAGGCAAACGCTTCCCTCTGAGTGAGGAACCAGACTGTCCTGCTATTGTAAAGAAATAGGAGAGGCTGATTTGCCAGGCTAACTTTATTCATGGGTGGGAGAAGTATGCAAAATCTATGTGTACTCAAGTAAAAGTACTGTTTGTACTACATCATTCATTCATTCATTCATTTTCTACCACTTATTCCCATTAGGGGTCGCGGGTGACTGGAGCCTATCCCAGTAACTTTGGGCCGTAGGCGGGGTACACCCTGGACAGGGGCCAGCTTGTCGCAGGGCTGACACAGAGACGAACACAGACAGACAACCATTCACTCTCACATTCACTCACTAGGGTCAATTTAGAATCACCAATTCACCTAACTGTTACTACAAAATAATATTAATTAAGTAGAAGTATTTGTACTCAATAAATGTAAGATAGTATTCCTCTTGTTCTTTCCAAGCTAGTACCGAACTCAGAACCTCAGTCAAGCCAAGTGTGCAATCCATTTGTCCACTGAGATCAAAAAATACTTTCACTTATTTATAGAATTTAAAATTTTAGTAAAAGGTGTTTTTTTTTTATTCAAAATCTTCTCTAGTAAAAGTATGTTCTACAAAATTTCAATTACTCATGTCTTCATCTCCATGTCCGCTTTCACTAAATCCATAAATCTACTCTAGTCTTCCTCTAGGCCTCTAGCTCTAACCTCAGCACATATATTCACTATCCCTCCTCTCTCCAAACCATCTCAATTTGTCCTTTCTGACTTTATCTCTAAAACATATAACATGACCATCCATCTATAGTCTCCCTACTGTTTTGTTCGCCTTTTGTGATTCCTGTTGGTAGAATGCAATAAGAGTCAAACAACCGCCTAAAAAGAAACTAGTCTAAGTTTTCAGAACTTAGGTTAGTGTGCAAGTCCATCTTTTCCTTTGCTCCCTTCACTCAGAGTGTTAACATCATTTTTATATGATCTATCATTCATTCATACATTCATCGTATTCTCTTCCACTTATTCCTATTAGGGGTTGCAGCCTATTCCAGTGACTTTTGTCTTTCGAAGTATTCTAAATGTTACAAAAAGGACATTGCCTAACTTGGACAGTTCATTGTTACAAAAGACAACATTTCTGCAACATATATTTCTTTTGCCAATTTTGTTGTGATATCACCTCTAATTGTGTAAACTTTCAGAATACTGTGCAGACATACAGTATCTATCAGTGGAGTAAATGATCATGTCAAAATAAAAATGCAAACATGCCAGGCCAAAAGATGCAGTGATGATACAAAGTAAAATCCATCCACTATATCCAGCTCTTAGCAAACCAGAATATTCCTTTTACCAGCACTTGTCCCATTTATAAACCTATATATTCCTAGTGATGCACCAAACATGAAAATGGATAACAGAAAGACAGCACAGAGAGAAAACAGTGGCTGACCTCAGCAAACCTCACTTAAACTGCAGCACCGGCAAAAACACAACTATATACCAAAAAAAAACAGTACAAGAGCTTGTGTAGAGTTCTGGGATTGGAAACGTCAGACCTGCTGCATTTACAGGAAACGCTGGGTTAGAGACATTCACTTCAAATGATAGGTTTACTCTCCAACAGCAAGATATTTGTGAGGCGGCCTCAATGATCCTAGCAGAACTTCTCAGTGTGCACGCAACAAGAAGCAGGGAGCTAGCTCTTTAAAAGTCAGATGCTTCTTAGTAACTTAAAACCTATCATAAGTTAACAGAATTTCTTTTGATTGAAGTGGAGCAACTGTATAGCCTGGTTCATTGTCGGACTACTGCTGCATATACTAAATCTGACTAAGCTAGGAGAGGCGTTCAGTTGCACTCAGTTCTAAACAGACAGGACTGCACGATATGGAAAAAACATGTGATATTCAATACATTTGTTAGAAATTACGATAATGATGTTATTGCAATATTTTATAATAACATAAGTCATTTAAAATATAATAAGTTAAAGTCACAAAAAAACTGTCTCTGTATTCACAAGTCAAAATAAATAATTAACACATACTAAAACAGAAATAAAACTGTGACTAAATTAAAGAAATTACCACTAAATCTGGACTTTTAAAACATCTTTATTTAGTTACAACACATTTTCTCTTAAGGCTGTAGTAGGAAATAATTCTGACAGTGTAAATCTCTGTCAGATGGAAGAACATAGCTTTGTTACGATATGTTCAGATTCTTACGATATGATTATTGCGTTTGCTGATATTGCGATAACAATAATTTCATGATATTGTGCAGCCCTAGACAGAACAACATTAATCCAGTGTTTAGAGACAGTAAGTTTTCTTTAGTAAAGTAAAAGTGTTACCGCTTATATTTATTGGTAAAACTATTATTACAGTGTAAAAATTTATTATTCTGATGTTTCTAAAGGAGAACTATTTTACTGCATCTTTTATTTTTAGCTGTATGTCTACAATGAGGGCATGGCAAAACCCCGATTTTAAACCAAAACTCAAAATACTTTGCATTTCAAACCAACTCATATATGTAGTGAAGTAAAAAGTACAGATAAATGCTCTAAAATGTACTTAAAGGTATTGTAAGCAGCATGCGCTTGTACTGGTTTGAAACGGTACTGCAGTCTAAATCTAAACAATGGTCTCTTTTCTGATTGGACAATTGGCAATGCAGTTTTAGAAATGAAAATGTAAACAAAAACAACTTTGCCATTATGTAAAATATATTGTTATTTGTGCATAAATTAACTGTACAATTGTTATCAGTAAAACTATTTGATTTAAACAGGTTTACATCAGAACTGGGGATACTAAAAACATATTAAAATACATATACTACAATATTGGACCTATAGAATAACATGAACACACATATGACCTATTTTATTTGAAGAGTAAAGTGTCTGGTTACCCTCTCCAGTCCTCAGGTGACTCCTGGTTCTCTCTGGTTCCCTCAGTCTGGATTATAGACTGGACTTCATTAGTGAGGTGAGGACCTGACAGCTCTGTGTTTGCCTGTGTGTGTGAGGCGTGAAGGTGCTTAACCCCACTTTTCACCCACCGCACTGTGTTCAGAGCCTCAGCAAACAGCACAAGAGTCTGCAAACACAGCCGCCACACCGGCCTCACACGGAGGAAAATCTCACAGAGTTCAAACACACCAGGTACAATGGACTCCCATAGGTTTATCAAAGACGGCCACTCCTGTTGACATGGCCTGTGAGGTTGTAAGGACCATATTTACCATGTTATTGCAACACTTCACACATGGGTATTTAGGAAGAAAGGTGTTGCTTCTGTAGATCCCATATAAAGACAAGAGTTCAAAATAAAAGCAGTCCAACATTACGAAGCTAAACAATCACTGTTTTTGGTGAAAAATATATTTCTACATGGCAAATAACTTACTAGTAGGTGTAGTAAAGTAAAAGAAAACCAACTGACCCAACAGTCTTGAAATGCATTCTGCTGATTCTTTTTTGTTTGTTTCTTTGTCAAAAAAATCAGAGTAAAAAGGGTCGTTTGAGACATTGTACAGAAGAACAGCGTACTTTAATTAAAAAGTTGACTAGAGAGGGAAAAACATATAAAGAAGTGCAGAAAATGATTAGCTGCTCAGCTAAAATGATCTCAAATGCTCTAAAATGGCGACCAAAAGCGGAAAGACATGGAAGAAAATGAAAAATCATCATTCATGTGGACTGAAACACAGCCAGAAAGGCAAAGGCTAAAACAATGAACAGCTCCAGGGAGATTAAGTTAGAGTATGCCTTTGTGAAGCAAGAAGTCCCATTGTTAAAAAAAAATAACTTGCCAAAGAACACACTGACTGGCCTAAAGAGATATGGCATATTTTGTGAACTGATGAAAGTAAGATTGTTCTTTTGGGTCTAGTGTCCACAGGCAGTTTGTCAAATGATCTCCAAATGAAATAAATGAAATGAAAAGTTGTTTTTGACAGAGTGGGAGCTAGAGCAGGGACTGATTTTTTTTTTTTTACCAATCACACGCTCAGAACAAAGGGGGGTGGTCTTGTTCAGATTAGGGACACTTTTGGTCAAAGCATTTGTGTCTTTATAGACTGGAGTAATGGTGGCGGCAACTCCAACTGGAAAGACATCAGTTCCAGCACAACCAGTAGAATAGCTCTACTAGACCAACTGGTTTACTGTTGTTGGCACTTGAAGCTTAATAGTTAAGGCATCTAACTGGACTTCTGCATCTGACTTTACATAAAAAGAAGGCAATCAAATTACTGTGTCCCCCAAATATGGCTTTCAAGTGGGTATATAACAAGATTCAGCCTTTGTTAAAAGACAAAAAAAGCTTAAACTCTTGAACCGTTCATCTATTAAAAGTTGTGGCTAAGCTCCTGAGTTTGTACAAGAAGATGGCACACAACACAATTCAGGAAAAAAGCCTTCCTAACATGAAAACTAAACTTTATAAAACAATTGGAGGTTAACATAAGCTGACTCCCTTTCTCTATCTAAAAAACTAACTACATACAAGTTTAGTTAGCGGTGCAGTGAGTCAAAATATGTGTTGTCTCTGGACCATGTTACGCTTTCGGACCTTGAACACTGAAAATGAACTGTGATACTTGATTTAGGAGAAATTCAAGATTTCTTTTTTATCCGTCAACACCTGAACCTTTAAACCAGCATTCCATGTTTTACAACCTTTAAAAACATTGTGACTAAAACAAAATGTTTTTTAAAAAAGTACTCTACTGGTGCCATATAGAAACATAATCAAAGAAAAACAGCAGTTCACTTCCTTAAAGTTTTTGTATGGTGCCATTTTACTAGAAACCGAGCTGTACAGCGTTTTTTTTTTTGATAAATGAATGAGAGGAGACTGGATGGAGAGGGCTGTTGTTGATTGGTCAGTGCTCCAAAAAGTCAATTTTACATAATATAGCCCCTTTAGTATAAATGCACAACTTAATAATAAACTCCTTCCATTCGTCTCAACCAGTTTGACCGTAATGTGCTCCTTTTAACCTTGCACATATAAGATTAGTATTGATCAAGTGCAGTTAATGCAGGTCTCCCTGACCTTGCTCTTTAATGCAATGTGCACTCACACTGAACTGCAACAACCCACCTCCCCAAATAGTGGAGCTTGGTGATGATGAGCGCAAACTGAGATTCGGATTTTCCACCGCCTGGTCTCTGTGGACTGTTGATTGGTTACAGTTGGGTATGAGGCCCCTTTCCGTTGCAGGTGGAGGCAGGTCTGATAGAGAAGACAAAAAGAAAAAAGACTTACTGTGCATCTGTACAACCATGACCTCAATGTCAAAACACATAAAATGATGCTCAACTGTGGATGATCAAACACTTAAGAACAGGCAGGATAGGAAAGTAACTTCAGGCATTATATCTTTGATTTGTTGTGCAGTGCAATGATTCTCAAACTTTTCACTCAGAGTACCACCTCAAAAATATCTGGCTTTCCAAGTACCAGCTTTAATGGGTTGAAGTGAGGACAAACCAGGACAAAACCAGGACTTAAACAGTGCAAAAACAGAAACAAAACAGGACTAAACCAGCTCTAAACCAGGACTAAACCAGGGCTAAGCTACTATACCAGGACTTATCCAGTGCAGAAACAGAAACAAAACAAAACCAAAAAAAAAAAAAAAAAAAAAACTGAATTAAACCAGCGCTAAAGCAGGATTAAACCAGGGCTAAATCAGGACTAAATAAGATGAAAACCTGGACAAAATCAAGTCTAAACCTGGACTAAACTATTAAACCAGGACTTAACCAGTGCAGAAACAGAAACAAAACAAGACTAAATCAGCTCTAAAGCAGCTCTAAATCAGGACTACACCAGGGCTAAACCAAAATTAAACTACTGAACCAGAACTTAATCTCAACAGACGCAAAACAGGAAAAATAGAAGTAAACCAGTTTTAAAGCAGGACTAAACCAAGACTAAATCAGGTCTACAGTTAAACCAAGGCTAAACCAGTACTAAAGTACTAAACCAGGACTTAAACGGTGCAAAAACAAAAATAAAACAGGACTAAACCATCTCTAAATCAGGACTAAATCACAATTAAACCTGGACTAAACCAAGATTAAACCAACTCTAAACCAGGACTAAATCAGCTCTAAACCAGGATGAAACCGGAGCTAAGCCAAAATTAAACCAGGACTAAACCACATCTAAACCAAGAGTAGACCAGGTCTAAATAAGGTCTAAACCAAGAGTAAACCTTTGTACCAGAACTTAACCATTGCAGAAACATAAACAAAACAGGACTAAACCAGCTCTAAACCAGGACTAAACCAGGGCTAAACCAAATTAAACCTGGACTAAACCAAGATTAATCCAGCTCTAAACCAGGTCTAAAGCCAAGACTAAACGATGACTAAACCATGACTAAACTAGGACTAAACTAGGTCTAAACCATGACTACCCTACTAGGTCTAAACACGTGCAAAAAGTAACAAAACAGGAAAAAATAGGACTAAATAAGGTCTAAAACAGGACTTAAGCAGTCCAAAAAACTAAACAAAACAGGATTAAACCGGGACTAAATAACAGGGATGCAAAAATATTGGCAATATTGTGGTATAGCAATATGAAAAGTCTCATAGTATTGTCGAGGACTTTTACAATATCGAATGGTAAACTCCTGGGGCTAATATGCATTGTATGGTCGCTTCATTGTTTTCACTGCACATCTTCCAAACCAACCGGCAGCACATATTTATCAGTCTCCACACCAAATAATGTCCTCAGGTGTGTTTTCTTCCCACAAATCCTCTGCACCAATAACTCACCAGCTGCAGCACTTTGTGTTTTTTCTGCAGCGTGCTAAATGTACACTGGAGAGGAAAGCTCTGTTTTAACTTTGTCATCATTTGAGCGAGCTGGTTTTCACAGTGCGCCCATTTGTTCTGACGTCTGCAGAGCAACACATGCCGGGCTGATTGGATCCAGGCTGCGCTGATTGCGGTGATAAACGGGCAGAAGTGGGATGACGCCGCGCTGCGAACATAGCATTTTAATAAAGAAAGGTCCCCAGCTACAGCAGAGTGGGATTTATACAAAGAGAGAGAGATGAATGGGGAATGGCTCGATGATAATATGGGAACATTAAACGTGAATTAGTATGGCCCTTAAGAGTTATTTTTACACATTTGGCTGCGATTATCCCAGTGCCGTAATGTGCGGAGCTGTAACATGTCACCAAGCAAAAGAAACACTTAAACAAGCCAATATTTTAGAATTGGGATTTGCCGTTGAGTTTAGTTTTTAGTGAGTGAGAAGATTGTTTGGTTAAAAGCTCCAAAAAAATATTCAGATCCAGACAGATGAAGCAACTTTACACACACTTTCTTTTTCTTTAAGATTCAGAAATGATCCACTGGATTTTCTGACATTCTGTTACCATCCTTCCATCTTCTACCGCTTATCCAGGGCCAGGTCATGGAGCCAGCATCCCAAGGTCTTCCCCGGGGTCTCCGTCTGGTGGGACAAGCCTGGAGCACCTCCTCAGGAAGTCATCCAGGAGGCATCCGAAACTGACTTCCTCAGCTGACTCCTCTCGATATGGAGGAGCAGCGGTTCTACTCTGAGCTCGCCCAGGTGATCGGGCTCCTTACCTTATCTTTAAAGGAGCGCCCAGCCACCCTGCAGGGGAAACTCATGTTGACTTGTATCCAAAATCAAATCCTTTTGGTCATGACCCACAGCTCTTTCTGTTACATGGTGACTCAATGGCCCCCAACCAAGCTAGGGCTAACTACCTCTACTTGCTGCAATTGACCAGTCAACTGATAGTGGGTTAACCAATGATGTAGCAGTATTGTCGCGAGAAGGCAGGTTTTAGGTTTGCAGACAACAACAAATGCCCTTAGGAAAACTTGGTGGTGATGCTGAAAAATGTTACAAATGCCACTATACATTTACTGAAACAGCAAAAATCCTTAGACAACAATTTTGTTATATTGTTTTGCTGTCATACAACTATTGTCAGGGCTATTGTTACTTACTTGTAAAGCAACTTTTAGGGTCTAGAAAAGCACTATATAAGACTAATGCATTATTATTATCATTAAGAATATGTGAAAAAAGAAAAAAAAATAGACATGGGGGTATTGCTCATGTTGTTCAAAGATGAAGATGTTCAAAATGTGCTTCAGTCCTTTCTCAACTTGCATTATTGATAGCAAGAGTTTCACTGAGCTGCCAGATCTAGTGGACATTAACCATTTTCTTTTCTGTCAGGCTCTATATAGTATTGTAAATGACTCAGTGAAGGATTCGAACAACATAGAGACCAGGGGGCTGTCCCATAAAACTCCAAAGTCTGGATTATTTTATAATTTCTGTTCTATAAAACACACTGTAAAATTAACTCAAAAACTCAAGGCAACAGAATCCCTCCCCTTAATTTTAGGTTTTATATATTTTTTTTACTAATCTTACTGCCAACTGACAATCTATTGTTCAGAAAAAGTATTATTATTGATAATAACTTAATATACTAAATTTACATTTTTAATGTTTCTGAACAATGGATAGTAAGTTGGCTGTAAGATGAGGTAAAAAAAATCATAATAGTGAGTAAAAACTTTTATATTGAAAGTTTTTAGACATATGAACGTCAAATTAAGTGAACAAAAAATATTAGTTGTTGATTCTGAGTTGGCCCCAAAACTCAAAAATCTTGAGGGATCGTGTTGCCTTGAGTTTTTGAGTTTTTGCAGAACCCTCGCTCCACTTCAGTGGGCTGCCGACGCACACGAGCTTATTCAGTCTGACTTCCGTTAGCTTGGCTGTATAAGTTCAAAGTGCTCTTTATGAAACCGATTAAGCGTTTATTTCCATGTATACGTAACTCTAGAAGTCAGGCTATGAGCTCTGCTTTTCTGAGCAACTTTTCTGAAACAGCTCTCAGTGTTCAGCAATACTTAGACCATACATGTTGTTTTGCCTCTGATATGTGCAGTTGCCAAGTAAAAACGCTTATTTTGTAAATTTGAAATGTTGAGCTAGTTATTTATAAATAAAAAGTTTATCCACCAAGTTTATGAGCATTTACTGCTACTGTATTTTCCGGACTATAAGTTGCTCCGGCGCATAAGTCGCATTAGTCAAAAAATGCGTCATCAAGAGGAAAAAAACATAAAGTTGCTCTAGACCATAAGTTGCATTTATTTAAACATTTATTTCACAAAATCCAAGGCCAAAAACAGACATTTAATCTGGAAAGGCAAGTTATTCAACTACACAATAGCACACAGAACAACAGGCTGAATAGGTGTCCAGTATGTTAACATATCACATTTACAGTTATTCAGCTACACAACAGCATAAAGAACAGACCTGGGAGGCTGAATAGGCTAAATTAACATAACAAGCAAGTTACCAGTAAGCAAGTTCACCAAACTCCTGATCTTATTCTGCATCACTGGTTGCCACAAGCCTAGAGCGCCCTCTCGCGGCTGTAGATGTTAATGTTTGGTTCATGGACCAGCCAAACTATGAAAAAAAGTGCAACTTATAGTCCGGAAAATACGGTAAAAGTACTTTGCACTACTGGTAAATACCCACACCAATTAAATGCACCTTCAGATGAACGGAAGAGTATGGTTCTTTCTCGTGCATATATGCCTGGACAAAGTGAGAATTCCAGCTGTGAGGGCTTAATTGAGCTGCAAGCATAGTCTGAATACCCTGTCCATGTAAATGCTCCACATTTCAAAACTTTGTGTCACCCTTACTCTATTTCAAGAGCTTAAAACATGGATTCATCTCAAATCTCATAGTCTCCAGAACTTCATACATTACCTTTCCCCTTTTTAATCTTTAGTCATAGGGCTTACAGCGTTTGAGACGTGACTGAGTGAGATTTCGGGCCGGACATTTATTACTCTCTTCAACATCCGTACAAAATCTCTTAAGTTTTCAAAATGTGGGCCAGGTTTGACTCTCTCTGTGCAGTTTCCCACATTAGCGCTGCTTTAGCCAGTGTTATGATAACAGAGGTGACCCGACCCGACCCGCGGCCCCTGCTTCCAGCCTTCCGTGACGGGAACCTTTGCCTCATTGTTCTGGTTCCTCTGCAGGTCTTTTTTACGACGTGTGTTTTTACCTACAGGGTTGTTTGTGCTCACTTTTCTCTGCCTGCTCAGCTTCCAGCGTCTACGTTTATTTGGCTTGGCATTCTTAGAGCGCTTGTGTCTGGTAAGGTCAGTCCAATAGTGATATGACAAGATCCTGCTTTGAAACTTACCTCAGCTTAGTTCTGATGTGGATATAAGTCATTGTTTTAGGTCTAAAGCATACATTACATTTGCAATTACAACATACAAAATTGCCATTATACAGTTTTTCTTAATTGCTTTTGCTCATTTACTGAAACCTGGTTCCAGTCGATCTTCTTCTTCAAACATATATTGCAAACGTATTCTTGGTTTGCAAATTATTAAGAACATTTCTTATCATTTCACACAGTTTTCAAACTGTTTCCCAAAACTCTTCACACAGCTCTCACACAGAAACACACAGCTTCACTAAATCCACTTTGTTTGGCCAATACAGTACTTGTTCACACAGAAAGTGAAAGGAAAGGGATTTTGGTGGAAAATGCTGTCTCTTTAAATATAGAATCTTAAACGTAGCTGCAAAAATTTAACTTTTCTGAGCACTCAGCATCTGATTAGAAGGAAATGACACACATGACTCAAAGGGAAAAGGGCAAAACAGTATTCCTATTGAAAACTGTATTTTTTCTTAAGGTCTGAGGAGCACCGTTTACAGTGAGTTTGGATCTGTTGCTCAAGAGAGTTTTCCTAGCAGCCATCACAAGAGATATACATACTCTCTTTCTCAGAATAAATATATTTTCATTACTGACTGTGTTTGCATGCACTAAAATACTCTAATCATAATCAGAATATGAGCATACCCCAAATATGATACTGTCATGTAAACACTGTTTTAGAATTACCTTAAGATTAAGGTCATATTCAGACTAAGCCTAAATTGAAATAAGACACCTGGAGTATTCTGATCTTAATCGCATTATTGCTTGTTCTCACCCCTTTTGCAGAAGTTACGGTGGCTTTGTGATTTATAAAAACTTACTTCTTAATCCTCCTGCAGCCCTAACTTTTTAGTCACACCTTTCGCCCTAAGCACAAAAAATGCACCAATAAAGACTGCCATAGAAAAAATTTCTAATAGTCAATAATTCCAATTTTTTCATGGTTACAATGATTAACTTCAGTCCTCATCATACATAGCAAAATTTCAATCTGTTTATGAAATTTAACCCCTTAAATTCCAGGTTATGTGGAGCATACACACATCCAGCACAAACAGAAACATCTGCTCAGTCTGGGCACTTTTTTTACTTTGCCCTGATGTGTACATCTCTGTAAGAACTACATTTTGGATTTGTGCTCACGCAAACATCAATTTATGACAAACCTAAAACACACCCAAATCATTTTAGTTCAAAAAATATTTTTTATTTGCCTTGTAGGCTTAATAATTTATACAAACACTAATGTGGCCATCTCCAAATTTATACCTCTGTCTACCATATATGGGGAAATGGCGCCACCTAGTAAAAGGATTAAAAAAAATAAATAAATAAATAAAAAAAAAAAATCCTGAAATCTGAAAATTCATCCAAAAATACACAACTGAGGCAAAATCTATGCCATTTGAATCAAATCAGCAAAAGTTATCCTAGCCGTTATTCTTCACAAAACAAGTTAGCGATTATCAGCTGTTATTAGCAAAAGCTTTTTCCGGTTTTAGACGGCACCGCGGGGCTCTCCCTTCGTTAAACAAACATCGCGTTGATTTTTAACATTATATTAATATGAGTCAAACTAGTGATGTTCTATAGTGAATGGTTAAAATGTGGGATTGCACAGTTGCAACACAGACAATATATTCACAGAAAGCTGGAAATAAACAGGAAAAAGGAAGTGTACTGTAGTGTTAGCATTAGCTTTACCTCCAGCCTCTCACCGCTACACTCCAGGATTTACTCTTGTCCTTTGATTAAATACTCACAACGCAGCATGTTTTAAATATCTGCTATGAATACATTTTATATCTCGTATATTAAAACAACATTTAAAACTCTAACTAGCTCTAACCAGAATATGCTCTTAATGTGTAAACAGGAATATTCCAATTCCAGTAGCTCATGTAAACACCTTATTCAGAGTATGAGCTTAATATGAATATGGACCTTAACCAGAGTATGATGTTCCATGTAAACACACTCACTGTTACCAGGCTCCCATTGATAGTGCTAAAGATGTCAGCGTGAAGAATAAAGCTAATGTTCCTTGCTGCAGTTTGCTGTTACTGTAATGGTTATTTCTGACCATTGGCCTATACAGACTGTAAAGAATACACCACTGCCAGTTTACAGCACATTACTGTAACCAAAGACTGTTGTAAAATATTATACAGCACAATACAGAATCTGTACTTACATAAATACATTTTATTGTACCAATATAAAAAGGGTTTTAGGTGAAAATATCCACAGTCTATTTATTCATTTGTGTAAATTAGTGAGAACTGCAGTTACTGAGACCAAGAATGGAAAATATCCACAGTCTCCTGTTCATTCATTTGTGTGAAGTATGAACCCTAAATAATGGCTGCACTAAATCAGGAGAACTGCAGTGACTGAGAGCAGGACTCAGAGTTTTGAGCTGCAGTGTGAAATGAGTGAATGTGCACAGGAATTGCATTTTGATCATTTTGATGCAAAAACTTGGGGGATATTTTAGAGTTTCAGATTTTGAGAATCTGAAAATATGTGAGTGCTGTCACTGAGTGGATAGCTAACATTAGTAAAAGGCTCATTATTTAGCTCATTCTGATTTTTCTATAAATGAGCATTTAGATACATGTCACTGGAGGCTTACGGCTGTTATGTCGGACTTGTACAACAATAGATCACACTACATTAAGGAGCCAGAGTAATGGAGATTGTTTAGGACCTGAGATTCCTTTTGAAAGACAAAATTTTGCATAAAGTTGGTTTGGAGACAAAAATGAGAAATATGGTGACTAGATTGCTTGAGAATCATGATGCATTTGAACTCACCAAGTAACAAGAAACTTTTGGAATCCATACAATTTTCTGTCTATAGGGCTTGAATTTTGAATATTTATTGACATTTATTGGTTTGGGAAAAAAATGACCTAAGCATAAATTTAGAGACTTAGATACATACCTTTTAGTTTCCATTTTTATTGATTAGAATAGGGACAACTGGGGCGTGGTTTGTATAAAAACCTAGTCAAAACCAGGGATAATACATAGCAATTTTTTTTTTTTTTTAAGAAAAACTATGCATTTTAAAATCTAATAGCTTAACAAAAAAAAAACAAACAAACAAAAAAAAAAAAAAATAGCAGGACTTTAACTATATGACTTATTGTCTAACTTAACATAGATCTGAAGGCACCCATTTTCACTAAACCTGAGTGACTAGTTAAGTGCAGTTCAAACAGCTGCTGATGGGAATGCTGAAGTACTTCCAGTGACATAAGAGGACTAAGTCTACCTTTAAACACACTCTTATCGTGCAGTATTCAGTTTCTGTCTCCTGCACCTGATCCCTGTCTGTTTGTGTTCGCAGAGAGCCACGTCGTCCCCTCTGCCTCCTGCAGGACTGGGCTGAGGTCCAGGTGAGTCTGGACTGGTAACTGATAGCTTCTAATGTGGATCACATGACCGAGCAACAGCAAAGAAATGATAATAGCATTCAATGGAAATTATAGTTACTTTATTAAACCTTATCTTGTTACATTCTAGTGTGAACATAGTCTAGATCCAGTCTAAGCCATCTGGGGATCTATGTACTGCAATCTATCTAATTCTAACCACATTCCCTGTGTGTTACCTTGATTAAAAACATTGAAAATATTAAATATAATTAGTTAGTATTTTGGCCCTCAGGACAGTCGCACAATATATTTCTGCAAACTTCAGAATACTTCAAATATTCACATTCTTTTAGACTCTACTACAGGCCAGAGTCCTACAGAATTTGATCTTGGATGCATGTCCCATCGGCAGGACGCTCCATGACTCTGGCGCTGGTCTCCCTGTTCTCCTGGAAGAATATGAGGAAGTGTCTGGGGAGAGGAAGGCTGCTGCTCCAGTCACAAGCTGGAGATGGATATACAAAAAAAAAATGTAATGGATTTTGAAATGGAAATTATGATTTTGTTATGAAAATGAATGAATGAAAGCTCACTGGCATAGTTAACTCTCAGTTGAGTCTTTATAGAACATTGACCAGGACTAAGCCATGATTTAACTCTAGACTAAACCAGGACTAAACTCAGAACTAAGCTTGGACTGTATCCAAGATTAATATATCCAACCAAGAGACAGACTAACTACTCCAAATCCTTGACTAAATACAACTAAACTAAAGCAAAAATTAGTGTATTATAGCAGAGGTGTCCAAACTTTTCTGAGGGCCACACACTGAAAAATCTCTGCAGACGAGGGCCACTTGCTAAAGGTGACATTCTGTATTTTGCATCACTAAAATAGTATGTCCTATGTGGTTGCTCCCTTTCTTTCCAGGTCTCCTCCGTAAATCATTTACTTTGGAAGGGGCTTTACTCTAGATGCCCTTCCACAACAATACATTTATCCAGGATTGGGACTTATAGGTGCAATTTTTATTTTGGCATCACCAACCACCTTTTTCCAGTTTTCTTCCTTAATACCTGTTCCATCTCTCACAAAATGTTTGTTATTGAGCTGTAATTTTTTTTTTTTACCTGTGACAATTTGGGCCAATTTGCAAAAGAAGCCTGAAAGCCAAAAAAGAAAAAGAAAAAGATCAATGGACTGTAGTTTGAACACCCCTGTATTATAGGAACTGTACATTAAGACAATTAAAAGCTCTGAATTGAAAGATTTATGGCCTCAGGTATATGCGCTGGTCACCATTCCAGGAGAAACCCCTTCCATTTATCTTGGCTTAGGACTGGCACATTACATGGCTGGAATTTTTGGCGCCCCATTGTCATTTGATATTCAGTCAGCCACAAAAAAATGTTGAGAAACCTGTAATTTTCACTCATTCTGACGAAAGTTTAACTATTTCTTTTTGGGCTTTGATTCATTTCTGTGTCATCGCTGAATCAAACCTAATTGCTTGATCCTCTGATATTCCTGTATATAAACCACTCTAGACCCTCATTAGGACATGAAGTCAGTAGGTTGCGTCTCTTCCTGTCGGGCTCCAGACTTGGGGGGATTCTTTGCGGTGACCATGACATCTGTAACGGGTCAGTGCGGTTAACCGGAGGAGCAGCCCAATCTCTCCCCACAGCTGCTCCTGCTTTAACACGCTTCAACTTAAAAGCCACTCAAATACCCCTAATCCCGGCCCGAGTAGATCCTCTTTCTCCAACCATAACTCCCATGATTAAAGACCTGCGTTATTAGGCCCCTTCTTCTTATATTTGACAGAACGTTCGCAGGGGGAAGTAATGCATGCTTTATTGTCTCTGGGTTCGTGGCAGACGTTGGTCATTGTAATGGGAAGGCAGAGACTGGCCTAAGGCTCATTGACACAATAGGTTATTAGCCGCGATTGGAAGGCGCTGTGTTAATCCGGCGGTGCAATGCTCGTGCACGCTCTGGAGCCATCCCTCTTGCTGCAGCAAGCCGTATCGATATCCGCACCTGACGCCTGATCGGAGGAATAATTCATGATCGGAGCTGAGATTAATGGATGGGAAGAGTTTGGAAAGGGTTCGTCAGCTAAGAGTTTTAAAGAGTTTTCTTGCCTTAATCACATAGAAAGTGTTATTCGTTAATTTTCTGCCACTTATTCTGATTTGGGTTCACTGTGGCTGGAGCCTATCCTAGCAACTAGTGCTTTACTTGTCATTATACATACAAAGTGTACAACAAAATTGCATAGACTGTCAGATGTAGGGTTACTCTTGAGGCACACGTAACAGGACTATGAGCCAACCAGACCCACATGTTTTATTAGTATTATATCCTGCACAGACACGGAAAGACCTTGGAATCTCCACACAGAAAGGCTGGGAATCGAACATGGGACCTTCTTGCTGTGTGGCAAAAGTGCTAACCGCTAGGGGTGTGACAAGATCTCCTGATCTTGCAAGGTCAAAATGTCACAAAATTCTCGTGAAGGTAAAAATTGGTCTTGTGATCAGGATCAGTTTGTGTTTGCAGAAGCTAGTCAGTTGAGTTTGTGACAAAACGTGGCAATATATGTTTTGATATTGCATATAATTAAAAAAATAGAAGTAAATACCATTCATTTCAAGTTGAAAATTGACCTAAATAGGTTTGCATTTTATTTACTTAGGCCTTGAGGAGGGATAAACCCTGGCCGCCCTGTTAGCTGCATGACATACACTGACATTCATTCACTATTGGCACTTTAGAGTCACCAATTCTTTAAACACAGGCATGCCTTTGGACAGCGGTGGGAATAAGCTGAAGTACCTGAAAAGAACCCATTGTAACAAAAGGACAGACAGACAGACAGGCTGTTACCACCAGAAAATATAGAATTTAACAGCAAGTTAAACGGTTGCCAACAAAAAGCTGATAGGATGCAACTTTGATCAGCAACAAGCAAACACTATGTGCAGACTCTACAATGGCATGGTCATACTTGCTCCCCATTTTGTTACAGAATATAACATTTTTGAGCTAAATGGAGCTCAACAGTGACTGCCCATCTCTGGTTCCAGAAGTTTAAAAAAAAATAAAAAATTCTGAAATGTATAAAAAGGCAAAGCTACAAACATATTTTGCCACTTTTTAAGTTGAAGCTGAATAGCCTTTGTCTCTTTAAGTGGAACTCTGTAACTTTTTTTTCACCTTAAATAAACAGTTGTGGAGTCTGTGTGATGGTTAAATGATTTGTTGTGGCATGAATAAAGATCCTTGCATCTCCCCTTGCCACCTGTAGGCCAAATATGACAATTTATTTGGCTTTATTTGATTTGATTTTCATCATGGCAGCCAAATGGCAGAAAAACCTTTGTACAGATTCAAGGAGGGGAAAACAAAAGTAAAGCCAAGTGAGGGATCATGCAGGAGATTGGACTTGTGAGTATTTACAATAGTGCTTTACTCTGAAATGTAGGGTGAGCTCCAGAGAGGAAACTAAGACAACAACAGTGAAGAAATGAGAAAAGTTACTGAGTTCTGTGTTTTTTTTCGCATAAAGTCAATGGATGCGATGAATGGGAAATTTACTTCCAAAATGGGAGGTAGCAGGTCACTGTTGAGCTCCATATTTGGTCCAGTTGTTGCTAAAACTATTGACAACTCGATTAACATTATGTTGCACAGTCATGCAGTTTTGTAGTGACCCGACAACTCTCAAAGCTATGTACTCTGAACAAGGCATAAGCGTCAGCCAAATGTGAATATCCAATCATTGTCAAGGATGCACCTGGTCTCAAAGCCAAAGCAACTAGGCTTAAGATGATATTTGTAAAACGTACACCCCCAATAATTACAAGAGAACCTTGCTTGAGTCTTAATGGGACAGCTCATCATTATAGTACATCAATGGGATATTAAATGTACCTCACCTATTTGTGGTGGCGCCTGTTTGAGCATAAACAACATGTGGCTGGACATGCCTATTACAGAATCCTATTGTGATACTTATCTATCTCATTATGTACGAGGGAGCCAGACAGAACAGGCCGCAAGCTGATTTGGGGATCCTCTATCAACCTCAGACTCTCATTATAGACTAATAGGGAATCTCTGAGATGTTAAAATACTGCTGATGAATCAGCAGACTAACTCTGTTGATAACTTACAACCACACAATGAAAGAAAAGCCAAATGAAAAGTTTTAGTCATGGTTCTTTGAGTCAGAGCTCTGTCTCCAAAGCTCTTATAGTTTCTAAGTTATGTGCCTGACTAATAGTTCTGCGCAAATTATTATCAAAGTATCGTTCCTTTCGATACTAGATGATATAATTCGGTATTGATACCAATCTGCAAGTATCAATACTTAAGTAGTAATGACAAATAATGTTAATACAAATTATAAGGAACCACTTCTTCCTCTGGATCCTTCATGTGTGCACTACTCCACTGCCAGGCCCAGACTCTGGAGCAAGCTGCCCCCAAAATGTGCACCATCACAGACTTTGATCTTTTAAATCCAGGCTTAAAACTTATTAACTCAGACTGGCTTTTAACACGCAGTAATGCTGTGAAATACTACTTAAATGTTGTTGTGTTAATAAGTTTGTTTGATTTTTTTCTCAGATTTTTTTGTTTTATTATGATTTCTATTTGATTTTATTGAAAAGAACTTTGGTCACCTTGAGTGTTGTAAAGGGCTTTTAAAATACATTTTGATTGATTCAGGCACACCGTAGCCTGAATTTTTAACATGTATGCATAATAATTTGATAATTTACCATAATGCAATTAATACAGAGAATAAAAAACAATGGTTGTCACTCGACTGGTATTAAGTTAAAGATGAGAAAGCTAGTGTCGAACAGAACTACCAACTAGTATTACAGAACCTTTTATTATACCAGGTTCAAGGAAACATGCAAGAATCTGACAAAATAACACATGTCTGGTCAGTGTCCAGGGCAGGGCTGTGCCGCTGCGGCTACAGAAGTAGCATCACCACCACTGAGTGTGACAGAGAACTGCATGAATAATGCAATGTAAAGCACTTTGAGTATCTAGAAAGGTCCTATAGAAATCCTATGTATTATAATAACATAAGAGTGATTTGTATATTAATTAGGCCAATGCTTTATGCTAAATACTATTGTAACAAGACTTTACATTTCTCTGGGCTTGGGACTGGCACAAAAAATAAACTTGTTTTTGAGCTCCACAGACAGTATCATCTGCACTGCAAATTTTCAATATTTACATTAGATAAAATTACTTGACTTCAGATTATTAATCTTGATTTGAGCAAAAATTCAGGTCATCAATCTTGATTTGAGCAATTTTCACTAGACTTATTTATTTATTAGGTAACTTATTACTAGATTATTTGCCTTGTTTCAAAGCATTTTTTCTCTGTTTCAAGCTATTTTACTTATTTCAAAAATTTTACTTATGCAAAATTTAGTTTGAAATAAGTAAAAATAGCTTGAAACATGGAAAAAATACTTTGAAACAAAGCAGTAATAAGTTACCTAATAACTAAATAAATCTAACTTAGTTATCTTTTGCTTAAATTATGATTGATAATCTGAATTATTGCTCAAATCAAGATTAATAATCTGAATTCAAGTAATTTTATCTAATGTAGATATCAATTTTGTGCAGTGTGTCTATTAATGTTTGGTCTAGAATTGGAAAAAACAAAAACATGCCCATTAACTGTCAGCATAACCTCTATAGGACACATCTTAAAATAGCACAACTGTCACTGACAATGCACTGTCCTTATTAAATTATATTAAAAACGGGCTGCTCTGTACATAAACTAATGCCTTTGAGCTTCTGTGGTGCTTTTGCCGTTATCATTACCAGCTAACTATGTGACCGTCATGCTTCACACTTCCCTATATCCTTCTGGCTCCATAAACCCGACACAGATCTCAAAGAAAAACATCTCAACATCTCTTTCTGCAGCTCAGTTTTTGTGTGGGATCTGCAGAGGGCAGGCAGGACTGAGCGCGCTGGCAGCCGCTCGTTTGGCTGCAGCCGCCGTGCATGACCAGGCATCCAAACTCGGGCTCACATCGAAACTAAGAGGATTATGGGCCGCCACGGACCTCCAAAGTCAGGGTCAGAGGTCGCGCAACAGTTACCGGACAAACAGAGGACAAACGGGACAGTGACTTTAGATATAGAGCGCTGTCTGGTTGTGTATTTATTGGCACTGAGGCTTCGATTTTTGAGATTTGGCTCTTAAACAAGGTTGCACCAACAAGAATTAATGCTAAAAACAGACTCGTGGTTTAGATTATGTTGGAGAGAGTTTAAATTTGATGAGGAAATCAAGAAAAATTGCACACAGTCACTTGTTTGTTGCCAGTTTTTCTCCTTGGCTTTGGCTGAAGCAGCTGTGGTGCTTTTAGTCTAAGTGACTCAGATTGGGCTAGATTTATAAGTTGTTAGTTCTAATATGTATACATTTAAAAAGCCGTCCGCAGCAGAGGAACAATTTGAGTAAATCCGTGGATAATTGGAGACTGGTGGGTTTGAAGACAGCTTGTGAGGTTGAGTGTGTTAGCTAAAGTGGTGCAAATGTAGCCTATAGTGGGATTGCACAGTTGTGATATAGGAAAACTTTTATTTTGGTTTGGGCCTACTCTAGAGAGAATGTAATTTGGCATATTTTGCAAGATGTCAATGCAAAAATGAGTCTTAAGTCTTAAGTAGACTTTTGTTCTCAACTTAAATCAACTAAAATCATTGTATGACATTATTTTAATTGCAATTTCCATTTACTTGAATGTTGTAGCAAGTAACCTACCAGCTGCACTGATTGTACAAGGCTCAGTTAAATGCCAATGTTAGTATTTTTAATACTTTCTGTTTATGTGTGTCTTATAATGCAGCAATATTGCACTTTATACCAAAAGCAAATTTTCCTTCACAGGACAATTAAGTTTATCTTATCTTAAAAAATAATGATGAAAAATGAAGTTTCATTTACAGAGTGTTGAGGCTGGGAGACACACCAAGCCAACCTCCAACCGCCGTCAGAAGAGGCAGGACGACTGCTCTGCCACCTCATGTCCTCCCAGGTCGGCACAAGAAGTGTCTTCAGACGTACCAGGGCAACCCAGTCCAAAGGTTCTGCACATGCACAAGATGTAAGAAATATCCTTAACAGCAGGCAGCACTAGTTGCTTAACTCTGCTGATAATGGGCCTCTGTAAATAAACCTCTGCAGCATTCAAGTGGTTCCCTAAAGTATTTAACAATGAATAATCATCATCCATGCTGCATTAAACACATCTTATCACATTAACAAATAAAAGAGACTGGATTATTGCAGCTGTTTGCCTCAGAGGGAGGTTTTTATATTTTCCCCTCTACAAGGCTACAAGCCAGGGCTGGACTGGGACAAAAAAAGGGGCCGGGCATTTTTGGCTTAGACAGGCCACTCATAATTACCGGAGCACAACCGACTTCTAATTTATGTATGTCCTCCCTGGCTGCTTACCTGCTGTGCTACACTTCTCCGCTCACTCTGTCCCTCAGGTTCCTTTTCAAAAATCCCTGGCTGCTCCTCTCCCTGTCCACTGCTGCTGGCTTCACCTTCAACCTGCACCGTCACAGAGGACGTGGGGGCTACAGCAGCCCCTCCAGTGAATAAGTCTGTGATTTTGGCACATTTTGCAGCGTCTGCTGTGAGATTATTTCATTTCTTTTCTCGCAACCTCTCCCACACCCCTTTCCACTTTGATTTCTCCATCTTTCCACGCTCAACACTATGGAAACTGGCGGAGTCCGGAACGCCCCTAAAGCACGGCACGGTTGCCTAATGTGAGTGCTCCACAGCGCGCCCAGGCGCGGTACGCTTCAGGACTGTGGCACGGTTGGAGGAGGTTGGAGGAGGTTGGAGGAGGTTGGAGGAGGTTGGAGGAGGTGGGCCACGGCGCGGTTGCTCATGCATGCGCATCTGTCATGTACGCAAGTGTTCTTCTCTCAGTAAAAAGTGAAAAAACTCCATTATCAACACTCGTAACAACACCACTGTGTTGCACTCACCTTTAGGAAGAAGAGAACAGACAGCAGGCAGTAGTTCTGAAGCCTCTCTCATCGTCTGCGATGCCTTCGCTGCTCCTCGTATGTGGTTTATTCCAAAACCTGTGACAGAAGACCGCGTTTCACAAACGAGACTCAAAGCAGAATCACAATAGCACAGATACTTCATGCCGCTGGTCTCACGTTTTCCACTACACCGGTTTTAAAAGTGTTAGCGGCTCGCTCGACTTGTAAACAAACTGCGCACCACGATGACGTAGCAGCCTGTCGCCCTCAGAGCTGATGACGTAACCGAGCCGCAGCACGGATCGTTTGTGGGCCGGAGGGGGACTCAGACCCCTCCCCAGTCGTACCTGGGCACAGCACGGTTCAAATGGCCCTGGTGTGAGTGCGCCCTAACTTAAAATAAGTAAATAAAAAAAATAAGTAAATAAAAGGTGGGCCTTCAGGCCACCAGGATTTTGCCCGGTATGCCAGATTATCAGTCCACCCCTGCTACAAGCTAATGTAAGCTAACTGCAGCACAGATGCTTTACAGATGTGGGAGACATGCTGAATAATTTTTAAAACTAAACACACCAAACAGACATCGCCAATTGTGCCAGACGGCTGATTATTGTCCCAGTGTGTCCGTCTTTAGGAAATTAGAAGGTAGGTCATACCTTTAATTACCTCTAACTACAAGACACACATTTGTAAGATTGTTCTTTTGTGTACATGAGGCCAGAATTCTCACTCTACAGAAATACAAACAGCAATGGTGAAATTTCGTTTTTGTATTCTAAAAAGTATATACTGAATCTATACCATAATGTTAGCAATACATGTATAATACTTTGCTAGCGCTGCTTCAGAAAACCACAGGATTAAAATGGTTTGTTTCAAAGAAGTACCAGTTATTTCTTCTTATGTGACTTTAGCAGTGAAGCAATTCTCTACTTTTTTTGCAAGAAAGCTGAGGACAATTTTGTTTCTGAATCGATTGCGTTTACTCATCGCTTTTGATTAGTTTTGGTTATAGCCAACAACATGTTCCATTTGGGCCAGCGTATGTGCTCACAGGCTGAAGATAAGACCCATGATTTTGTCTTTCTTTTGCATTATCGACGAGTTAAAATAGTATGTACATAGATGTTCATTTGTACCAACCACTGCTAGAACTGCATTTACCTTTTCATTGCAGGTGTTCATGATAGATTCCTTATGTTTCCTGATTTCAAAATTGCGTTTCATCAGCCAAACTTATATGATTGGAAGATGAGTCTTATTATTGTCTTTTTAGGGCAAGGTAAATTCTGTGCAGGTGCATGTCTCTGCATTGCCAAGATCCTTGACGTCTCTTTTAATACATGTCGACATTCAGGACAGCCTTTCAAAATCTTAATATCATCGCCTCTTGTTCATCAATCAAACTGCTTCCTCCATTCTCTTCCACTCCAAAACTTTCCTTATTTTTGATTCTTCTATAAAAACAATCACATGAAGTTACATCCTCCTCGTTGCAACATCGTGAAACACTTAAGCCAGGAGGAAAAGCCACTTCTCCCTATCATCGTTTATCTGGACATGGCATTTGTCTGTCCAATCAGCACCCTGCGGCCTAATGGACATTCTTCGGTTTCATCAAATGGGAACTTGAGGGGAGTTTTTTTTAATCTACCCGATGACTCTGTATCTCCTGGTAATACAATCAAGCCGTGGCAAGCCTTCAATGAAGGCAAATCAGAAACAAATGGCTGGAGAACGGCACGCTGTAGTGCATTGTCCGTTAAAAAAAAGAAGAAAAAATCCCTCTGATGAAGGAAACGATAAAAAGTCTTCTTGGAACCCAGTACCACGCCGCCATGAAATAGGATTTTCTGCCCTGAATGGCTGGTTTAATTTAATTTGAAGCTTTTAATGGCAGTAAGGGGGAAGCAGTTAGGGTTCTGGATGGGATATTGGGGCGGTTGTGTTTAAGAGAAGTGCTGGCTTAACGGTGCAAGCAGAAGTGAGGGCTTTCAGTGCTAAAAACTTGACACTTCATCTGGTGAGTCATGTGGAAGTTGAAGCCAGAACAGTCATTAAAAAGAGGAGTGTGGAGGAGACGGTGAGTGAGAAGGGAATCAGGTTGGCAAAGATTTTTTTATTATTATTATTATTATTTAATTTTTTACAGGAGACTAGAATAGACCTGGAAGATGTTCTAAGCTCTGCATTCAGCTGGTTTCAATTAGTGTGGTCTACGGATAAGTCAGAATTTCTGGTAATTTCCTATTGGTGCATCTACTATGAGCCCAGTGATCAGGAAAAGTCATCCAAAACATTGAAAAAACATTTAAAAAACGAAAAATAAATACACCTATAGTCGCCTGTGTTGCCTCCTTCAGCAATAAATGAATATGTGCCCCAGTGAGATAACATAAGGCCCTTTCTCACTGTAGGAACCTTTTGCAGTTCCAAAACCTTTTGAAGAACTACCCCATGTTGTTGGGTGTTCGCACATGCTAAGAACTGAGGACCGCAAACATGGTTCCTGTAACCTTTTTAGCTCCTACTTCTTTTTAGTCAGTGCAAAAGCAAGCTTGAAACCTGGGTCAAGGGGGTTCCTATAACAGAATATAGGTCCTATAACTAGGTTCCTATAACTGTTCTGTGCGAGAGTGCCTATATTGCTGTATATGAATGAATGACTGAACATTTCTATTTGAGTGTCATACACTAGTGCAGTGATTCTCAACTGGTGGGTCAGGACCTAAAAGTGGGTCGTAGAACTATTTTCAGTCGGTTGCAGGCCTTCGCAAAAAAAAAAAAAAAAAGATGAATTAAAAAAAGTTTTGTTACTGTTACACCTAAGGTTGAAGTGAGTGCTTATTAATTCTCCTTAAAGCACAATGTCTTTCAGTATTTACCACTGAAAATGTCATCAAATTTTATTTATTTTAATCCTTTTGAATTGCACTTTTTATTTCATGTATTTTGGTTTTAAATTCATCTAATTCATTCATTTTAACTTCATCTAATAGACTGTAGAAGGTAATAGTTCCCTCTCTAACATCACCACTGGCTTAAATGTCATCTCTTTTATTTAGGTCAAGGCTTGCCATTTTAGGATGATGGTGGGTTCCGAAGCTAAACCAGTTGAGAACCACTGCACTAGTGTACCCAACCCATACAAGCTTACATGACACTATCAACATTTATGAGAACGACGACCTCCACACAAACAATTACACAGCAACAGAATTATGATAGCAATAAGCTCACTTTAACTGACAGGATACTAAGGTCTTTGTCTAAGTGTTCATGCCTTCTCTAGAGATTTTGCCAAATCAAAAGTCTAATTTTTTAAACAGCCAACTCAACATATCACCATCAGACAACCAAAACAAGTCTGGATTTTTACACAGAATTTTCTCAAATAGAAGAATTAATCCTCATACAGTGTACAGTGCTTACAAAAACAATAATAATAATAATAATAAGATAAAAACAAGAGAATAGCAATGCATCTCAATTTTAGAGTCAATTTAAAAATACCACAATGACTTTTAATACATTGCTAAAATAAAAATAAAAAGTCAAATGTGAAAAGACAATGTGAGGGATAAAGAGGAGCTCAACCGTATCCATGGCGATGGTGGCACAGCTCCAGGTGCAGCTAATTGCTCCCATCTGTCTTGGTTAGCTCGACTGCTAACTCGTGTTAGCACAGGCCTCGGAGCAGTTACACAGTGGACAGAGGAATAAATAAACTGTGGACTCACAGTCTGCTGCTGTAGTAAGGCCCACAGTCTATGGGCACTTTGTCATGGGCAGAGGACAAAAACAACTGAAACTGGACACTGTGAGTGAGGGGAGTGTGAGTCTGACTTACTTTTTATTTCCATTGCATGTGTATCCGCTGCACTGTGTGAAAATAGCAACATAATAAGTGGGGCTCTTGAAAACACTGAGCTCAGATGTGGAGTTAATATGACGAGCAGCTCATATTTTTGGTGCAAACGTGTGGCTCATTATGACTGGATTAACACAATTAAAAATATATTAACTAATCATCATGCTGCCACAAAGTTGAGTAAAGCCTGAGTTATCTAAGATTACATTCACACCTGCGCTGTTTGTTCCAGACTTTCAGACGTTCCTTTTCGGTTCGGACCAAATCCTCAGGGACCACAGTTTGGACCAAACAGCTGCTCTTTGGTTCACCAAAAAGCGGTGGTGTTGCTCCGGACAGATGTCTGGTTTGTATGTATTGTGAAAGCGTGATCGTTGTGATAGTTAGCAGACTTTTGGACCCAATTCAGAAAGTGACACGTGCATAAACATCTAAAGACGCGTGACGTGTGAAAGACAAAAACAGTTCGCCATATGGTTAAAAGAAACTGTGATTCTGTGCAACTCTAAGTTTGGGAGTTCTAAGTCTGGACCTTGGTGGGCCCTAAGTTATCCAAAATTGAAATGGTTAACACATCACCACAGCATGCATTATGATCTCTCCTGCCGCTCTAACCACTACTTTTTATGACGCAGTGTTGGAAACCACTACAAAATTGCATCATCCCTATATTTTTTCTGTTTGACATAAAACATATTACAACTATTGTCACTTTGCCCAGACATTTTTGTGGAATTAATAGCACATTTTACAGAAGGTCGTGATTCGATTTGCTCAGCATTCTCATGGCAAACCAAGATCCTTACGTTTCTGCTAATAGGCCCAGTTTGTTTTGGTACATCTGGTAAGTGGTCAGTGGTCCCCATCTCTAAGTGGGAGGTGATTTATACTCGGTACTCCGCGGTTCGAGTTACCTCAACAAGTTCAGCCGAGGTCAGAGGAAACACGCCCGGGCTTCAGAATGATTGAAACCATGTGATTGTGTGTAGACAGACCTCCAAAAGGTTGTGTTTTCTTACATTATAAATGAAGGGAGGTGTTGCGGCGTGCAGAGATACAGATCTTTTAGCGGGCCGTCCTGGCAGGTATAGTGGATGTTATATTGTTGGGTGTTCCCGGTCCACATTAACTTTCATTAGAGCTGCAGGGAAATGGCTGGCGTTTACGAAGACAAACTCCTCAGAGCGCGGTCCACACACAAACATCGCACAGCCTCCAGCGAGCAGAGCATATTAGGTTTTTTACAAGAACACAGCAGCAGCCACTAATTTACTAAACAAATACGAGTTGTCGCATAATCCCATAATGCAAGTCTGCGAAGAGGGCAGATAAACGTGTACTTTGTAGTATTAGAGCATTCAATTCATCTGTCAACACATTATTTTTGATATTTTTTGGACATTCTCATGGCTTCATTAGACAGGGCAGTTGAAACATGACAGATAATCATAAAGGAGACACTTTTGGTAAATTGTCGGAGGCCAACTCAAACCCACAATGTCCAGGTGAGCTAAAAACACTCTGTTTATGTGCTGCATGCCATACCAACTGAGCTATGATGCATTTGGATGTCATAGCAAAATAAAAAACTGTTTCTTTCTGTACAAGTTGCTGTAGTGGCCCAAAATGGACAAACTGAGCATGACTGAAGAAGCGCTCCTATGTTTTTTGCATGATTTCTTTAGATTTGTGAACTGAATTTAATAATATCACTACTGAGTTTCCTTATTGATAAAAAGTTTCCATGCAGGGCTACTAAAGCTATTCGCAATTTTGTGAACCTGTTAGGCTGAATTGACTTTTCTGAGAGTTTAACCATGTTATAATGCAGTTTCCTGCTCAAATACATTGGGCTGAAGAGGTCAATAGGTCGTTTCCCAAACACATTTAACAGGGTTTGGAGCCAACACTCTACTCTTGGCTACACAGACCGTCTGAACAAAGCACAACTAAGTTCCGGTGAGAGCAATTCTTTTATTATTTTTATTGTATGCACCTCCACTGCAGCACTGCATTTACCTTTTTTCGCTTTTGTTTAGGACTTACCTGTACTTTTGGGATTTATATCAGGATTTGACTTAATGGACTTTATGGACTCCTCATGCAGTAGTGGACAAGCCTAAGATGCTGCGTGCATTAAAAAACCAAAAGGCAATTTTTTGTTGGGTCGTAAAAGTGTTGTACCTCTTTCCAGTGGGAATCACAGTTTAATTTAGGGCTGCACAATATGGAAGAAAACATGCAATATTTGATAACTATGTTGAAAATTGTGATAATATTATTGTGATATTTGAAAACAGAGCCTACTTTTTAAACATAGTAAGTTAAATTCACTACATTTCACAAAAATGTAAGTTCCTGTATTTACAAGGCAAAACAGTGACAAAATCAACACTTAACACAGACTAAACCAGGAATAAAACAAGGCTAAGCTGTGACTAAATTAATTAAATTACCACTAAAACTGGACTTTTTAAACATTTTTATTTAGTCACAACACATGTTCTTTTAAGGCTCTGGTGGAAAATGATTCTTCAGTGTAAATCTCTGTCAGATGGAGACCACAGCGTTATTGCGATATATTTAGATTCTTGTGAGACAGATATTGCGTTTACTGATATTGCGATAATGCTAATTTTCCGATATATTGTGCAGGCCTAGTTTAATTAATAAATGCTCTCTGAGACTAAAGACCTGAAAGCTGTACACATGATTAGCTCTGTTTTGTTTTGTGTTTGGCGTGGACTCTGGACAAACTTAGTTGTCTCAAAGCAGAGAAGCCACTTGAGACTGACAGGAGCTGTCCAGTCTGTGTGTGGGCAGTGAGTTACATTCTCAGGCTGGAGATGAATGAACAACACATTCATGTAGGTTTGTCGATAACTATTGCTCCCTTGTGTGGTAGAAAAACAAACTTATTTAAGGAAGATAGGCATTCTTTCATTTTTAATTCATTTTACGTAATTTTCCACTGACAATGCACATATTTTCAGCATGCAAAAAAAAAAAAAAAAAAAAAAAAAATGGAACAAGTAGGGCAAATGGTTTGTTTGATGCATTACAGCTTCACCATTATGATGTTTAATTTAATATACAATTGAATGTAAAAAAAAAAATTAAGGAAAAATATAATGTATAATTTAATATAAAATAATTTAAGGTAAAATTTAATATACAATTTAGGTCAAATTTACTGTAAAAGTTAATGTATGTATAATTCAGTGTAAAATTTAATATCAGATAATTAAAAGTAAAATAATTTAATGTAAAATGTAATGTACAATTTAATTTCGAAATTTAATGTACATTAATAAAAATATTATTACATAATAATTTATTATCTTGATGTTGTTTTTTGTTTTCTCAGCCTTGTGTTTTGTTGTTGGTTGCACATCATGAACTACTCACTTGCTCAAAATAAATAAAATAATACAAATGCAAAAAATACAAAATTACAAAAGTACAGTTTATGTACAATTTAATGTAAAATTTACATACAATTTTATGTATAGCGTTTACATACATTTTAATATTGTGTGCCATGGATTGAATGTATTTGATCAAAGCATTTTCATAATATGAAAGATGTTATAGTTTAAGGTACATCATACAAGCCAACCTTTCCACATTTTACAAACAAGTTAGTGTTAACACAAAGGTAGAATATGCAAAATATTGAAAGCAGTAACGTGGTACATTTGCTGTGTGGTGAAATGAAAGCTGTTCTGAAGAAATAAAAGCTCATCTCACAGACCAGTTTGTTTTAAAATTGACAAAAAACTATAAATGACAAAATGAAGACACAACTCCCCGGATTTTTTTTTTTTTTTTTTCACTTTGAATGGTATGTCACAATGCTTTATGCAGTTATTCATTACAGTAGTGTCAGTTAGTTTTGGTAGACACTTAGTCCTTTAGCTTTAGCATGTCAGTATCAAATATAAAAAGCATTCTTGCTAAAAAAAAAAAAAAAAAAAATGAAGGTAAAGGGATTAAGACAGTAAAGACATGCATGTTGTAAAATCCGATTAAATGTACTTTTTATTGAGTGAGATTTTCAAAACTATTAAGCTCTTCAGACATGCATGATCAAACCCTGTACACCATCAAACAAGTCTCTTAAATGCAGTTTGACATCAGTGAAAAGCCTATAGAGCACCATTGTACATACATCCTCTGAGGAGACTTCTTTAACTACATTCCAGTGCTACTTAACTCCAGCCCTGAGCGTCCCGGGACGTTTTGAAGTGCCCGCCCGCCCGCCTGCCCCAGCTGCCCCTATTCAGGCCTCTTAAGTGTTGCACCAGGTGGAGACAACAGAAGAAGAAGAAGAAGACGACGACGGCGGCTGTGGCGTACTGCTCCGGTCGCTCACAAAAAAGCTTTAGTGTGTCGGAGCGGTGAGTTAGGGAGTCCGCTCCAGGTCGGGGTCAACGGGGCAAGCCACTGAGCAAACAGAGAGTGAATAAAGTCAGGACGAACAGGCAAACATGACGAGTTAGTGTTCACAGATGTTGTAAATTTCACCTGTCAGGATTTAAACAGGAAGACAAAGACAGGAGTGTAGGGTGTGGAAGTGCCAGAGTGGCTTACTTACAAGGCTGAATATACTTATGCTAATAGCTGCAATTCTGGAGGGTACTTTTTGGCAGATCTCCTGAAACAATCAAATGACCCCATGCCTATTACTGGTGGTCATAAGGCGCTTTTCCACTAGGCAGAACGGTACGGGACGTGTCAGTACCTTAGTGTAGCCCCAAAACCTGCTGGTGTTTCTATGACTCTGGGTCCAGGACTTACATCTGTTACGTAAACTGAGGTCACACAAAAGCGCAAAAAAAGTGTTGTTAATAATGAGGTAAAAAAGTGTATGAAACTTCCTTTAAAAACATAAAGGCACTGGCAACATTTAATAAAAGGAGGAGCAGAAATCCTGGTGTGTGTCTGTGTGAGGCCAGTGTGTGTCTGTGTGAGGTTGGTGTGTGCCTGTGTGAGGTTGGTGTGTGTCTGTGTGAGGTTGGTGTGTGTCTGTGTGAGGTTGGTGTGTGTCTGAGTGAGACCGGTGTGTGTCTGTGTGAGGCCAGTGTGTGTCTGTGTGAGGTTGGTGTGTGCCTGTGTGAGGGCGGTGTGTGTCTGTGTGAGGCCAGTGTGTGTCTGTGTGAGGTTGGTGTGTGTCTGTGTGAGGTTGGTGTGTGTCTGTGTGAGGTTGGTGTGTGTCTGTGTGAGGCTGGTGTGTGTCTGTGTGAGGCCAGTGTGTGTCTGTGTGAGGTTGGTGTGTGTCTGTGTGAGGCTGGTGTGTGTCTGTGTGAGGCCAGTGTGTGTCTGTGTGAGGTTGGTGTGTGTCTGTGTGAGGCCAGTGTGTGTCTGTGTGAGGTTGGTGTGTGTCTGTGTGAGGCCAGTGTGTGTCTGTGTGAGGTTGGTGTGTGTCTGTGTGAGGCTGGTGTGTGTCTGTGTGAGGCTGGAGCTAAAGCTGTATTAACTTCAATAAACAAGAGACTACTTCTGGTTTACTGCCAACTTTTGGTGAAATAAATTCACTTCTCTGCACCACTTTAACATATTTTACTAACTGAACATATAACAGCATAAGTTTAACTTGTGTTTTATCCAGTCTAAACTAAAAATGAAACGTTTAGATTCTCAAAGCGAGGGCCGTACTTCTCTAAACCAGAAACAGCTGTTGCTAATATATGCTAGCTTTATTTTTAGAAAAAGTCGCCTCAACATTAACTTGTCCTCTCTGAATACGGCTGTTTATTACAAGGACATGCACGCGTTTGATTCAAAAAACATGTTCAGTTTTATTTCTGTTCTTTGGCTTGATGTTTTTGCCTGAGTAAGGATTCTCACTCGTCCAATCAGCTCGCAGCAGTGCCCACCTCTAACCATTCCAGACGCTTAACCAAGCTGTACCCCATCAGGGAGGAGTGCCAAAAGTAGAATGGTTTAGACTGCTTTTTGGGAACACTTTGGAACGCTTTTGGAAGTGGAAACACCCCCAACCTGCCCCGTTCTGCCCTGTTCCGCCCTAGTGGACACCCAAGGACACCAATACATAAAAAATAAAAAAATAAAAAGGATAACAGAGTAAACAGTTTTGCATTTACGTAATTTTGAGAACCCTAACCTTAAAACCAGCGGAGGAGTGTATGTATGGAGCAGAATGGACAGCAAGGAGGAGGAGCTTGTATTAAATTCTGTGGGTTATTGGGAGCCAGTGGATGTAGACTAGTGTGATGTGTTCTAAGGATTTTGTACAGGTGAATATTCTTGCTGCCGAGTTATGAACATTTGGGGTAGACCTGGAAAAAAAGCATTACAGTAACTGAGGTGTGAAGTGACAAGGGCAAGGACAAGAACCTGGGTTTCAGAAACACTATGGCTATTGTCCTGTGCAGTCTGTAAAACAAACAAACAAACAAACAAAAAACAAACAAACAATAATACAAAAGTCAGTAACAGGCCTGTAGTGCACCGTTTAAAAAAGAAGGGACATAAAGCAGATATAATAATATTAATTAGATAATATTTCCTGTATGGCCAATTTAAAGTGGAACTCAGTAACTTTTTACCTTAAATTATAAATTATAAATTGTTTAAGAGTCTGTATAATGGTTAAATAAGTTGTTGTGGGGTGAATAAGGCACCCTGCAACTTGCCCTGCCTGGGCCAAAAATGACACTTTGCAAGTCTGAGCACTGCCAACCCAGTATCACGAAAGTCACTAAAGTACCTAAAGTACCACACTCACACTGACTGACACTGGTGATGACATTTTCAAAAGACAACTGGATTAAAAAGAAAAAGTTCAAACAATACGTGCTGATATCAAAATAGTGATTTCTATAAAATCAAAGGTGGTATGCATAGCTGCTTTTAAATTAGGACAAATGCATATTACATAGTTTCTGCCTGGCCTGAGTCCTTTACAGTCACGTTGGTATCATTTCTTGCTGTCCCTGTATCCTGCGGGCCTACACCACTAAACCAGTCCAGAACCTGATCTGGACTTCACATGGTGGCCCAACCGCAGCTCCTCTGGGTGAGCTCACAGCTGCTGGAAACACTACAGAGTCCTGTAGACTTCCCGTTCTGACGCAGCGTCTCCACCTTTCACCGAAGATCCATGAACACATGTGTTTAATGACCTCACTGTCCCCCTCTGCATGGGTCTCTGGCAGAATCTGGCACTACTACAGTTTGTGCCATTCATTTTGGTAAAGAAAGTCTGTGCTTTTGTCCCACTTTCACCTGCTCCGGCATGTGCGTCCCCAAAGGCAGTTGTAAAAATGTCCAACGATCAATTGATAGACTCTGAGTTTATTGTACTTTATTGCGGTTTGGGATTTGTTGCTGGCATGTGTCGCCCATTGTCCCGGGACAGATGTTTCCACCCAGAGCCACCCAAAGAGCGCAACACAGCCAACCATAGACCCTTAAAAAACCACCAAATCTAGGCCGTAAATCTGCGCAGTACTGCAAGCCACCATTTGCACCTGAATGGGACGGTCCTGACAGAACAATGGACTTCGTGTGGAAGCCCTGGGACCACCCCCACCATGTCCCGCTTTAGAATGGTAATAGAAGGACAATAGTTTGGAGTTGTAATTCTTGTCCAGAGGATGACGTAATGAGGCATTTGGTCAGCTGCTCCGTGGAGGGCCCAGAGGAGAGATCGTAAGGGCCCTTAAAGAGGGCTTAGGGGCCATTGTCGTGGGACAGGGCTTTAGAGTGGAGAGCGGCAGAATGAAGAGGGGATTTTAAACGAGTTAAAGACTGACATTTAGTAAAACAAGCGGAGACGGAGGAGAATGTGTGTAGCTGACATTACGGCAAATCTAACATACTTGAAATAATGATGTATCAGTGTAAGGCAAATACACACAACACACACTGACACATTTAAGGTAGGGACAAGTGTTTCCTACAGAAGCCAGAGGTAGGCTGAGGCAAAGGATAAGACATTAATGCATAGGTCTGATAACAGTTGTTTGTTTTTGTTTAGCCTCTGAAGGTCAAAACAAAAGCACACATTTTTAAACTTGAAACCCAGGGAGCAATAACTCAGCTCAAATTGGCCCAACTCCACACGTTACACAGAAAACAACACCATTTTCTGCCTTTGAAACACCAGTCAAAACTGAAAGACTTTCTTTGTTAGGTCCTAAAACACTGTCCACCAAAGTCCTGAGACACGTGAGACAAAAAATACCACAATGAAATCAGAAAATGAAGGCAATTTTGCAGACCCAGAAGGAAAGCAAGGAACAGGTTCAATAAAAACAGAGGATCTACAGGAAAGATCACTTCTTCCAAGTCTCAACAAGGTTCTGATCTCAAACACTCAAAAGCACAACTTGTAAAAACGTTTATATTTTATAAACTATTACGTTGTATTATGCTGCATGTGTTACAGCATTTTTCTTGTTCTCCAACCAAAACAGATTCCTGACACTTGGTCTTTGGGCCTTTTACAATAAAAGGATAAATGTAAAAAATGTTGTAGAGTTCTCAGTACAGTGTTTTGTTGGTGATGGACAGATTTATCAATGTTCATTGTGTTTTATATTTAGAGTGTCATTTTTGCAAGAGTATCTACAGTTTTTCACATAGTGTTTGAGTTTGCACATGTTCTGAGATATCTGTGAAGACTCTCACTCATCCAGGCTCACCAAATAACAACAGAAGGTTTAAAAAGAAGTCATCTAATTTTAACTCTCTCCAAAATTATATAAAAGTCACACTCACACGACCATGCACCCACAGGCCTCATAAAACTTTCACTCCAAAATGAAAAAAATGACTTACTCCTACACTTTATGAATGGAGCTGTTGTTGTTCTTTCATCTTCCTCGTACCTCCTCCTCCTCCTCCTCCTCCTCCTCCTCCTCCTCCTCCTCCTCCTCCTCCTCCTCACATTGGTGTTTACCCTGCTGCAGCTTGGGGCCCTGAACGCCACATTACCTCCAGTCTGTCACTCATCGAAGCAGAGTGTTAACAACCTGACCTCTCAACACCACACCAGGACGAACCATTAGAGGAACACAGGCCGCTGCATGGGCTTTATACGACCAAAAAAAAAAAAAACTCCATAACCCCATTCTCTGATCATTTATGTATAACAGACTCTCTAATGTTGATAAAAAATGAGCATTCTGCTACCAAGATCTCACTTTAGAGACCCATTCAGGCTGACTTAGAGAAATATATGCAATTTAGAAGGGAAATCTGCTTTTTCTCAATGGGTCTATGAGCCTGCCCAATATACAATCTTTTAACACACTTTTGTATACTGTGCTGTGTCAAATTATACTATGGTATACTATGAAAGTCTAGCCAGACCTACCCACTTTATTTTTGAAAGCAGGAAAGTGTAGTTCCCCTGCCATAGAGAGCCGTTTCCAATCGCTTGGGTTGAAACCGACCTATCAGACCTGCAGTGTGTCTTACAAATGCAGAAGAAGAAGAAGAAGAAGAAGACAATACTACTACTTAAAAAAATAACCAATATGGCACCAGCTAATTCAGAGCAAACTGAATAACTTTTCTCACCTGATTAACAGCGTTTTGTGCTTTCCTTTGTCACCTGTCGATTCTGCTAAAGTTTGCGTTGCTGTTCATTCCTCTGTGGGAATGTTTTCTTTGTCTAGTTTCCAAATTAACAGTAAAGTCCTGTTGACATCTGATGTAACGACCACATTTAAAATAAATAATAATTTTTCATAATCACCATGTTTGTTTTGGCTACGGGTCAGCGGCATGGTGCGTACGTGCTGCCCTTCGTTTCTCTGATTGGTTACTTCCAGTGCTTTAGGTGGGCAAAAAGAAGTGTCGGGTCTCTAATTTGCCTTGGTCAGTTATGATTTATGTAAAAGAAATCTGTTTCACCATTTCATCTTATTAACTCAGGCCCTCCTTTAAAAAAAAAAAATCATGTTTTTCCTCTTAAAGCCGTTTTAGATCAGTGTGTGTCATTTAAAAATATAAAAAATGAAGAAAAAACTTTTTGTTTTTATATTATTAACCCCGTCCTCATCAAACATTGCAAGTTTTATTGATTTTCATATTTTTGACCCCATAAATGCCAGTTTGTTTACATAATTCCACATGTTTATGAACTAAACATGAACATTTACTTTTTAAAGATACAAAGTGTTTTTGTTTGTGCAGGGATTACCAATCCTGGACATGTCACTGATTAGACCTAACACTGATTTTAATTCAATTTTATTTAACAACAAATAAAAAGTCAACAAAAGAAAGTCACCTCAAAGCTTCACAAACAGTTAAACATAGACACACAATCAGACATAACACATTATTATTATTATTATTATGGGAATATTTTAATACATTTTTACTTTTGTGAAAGGACACAAACTCACATTCTTCCTTTTAAAGCCCTAAAAGAACTGAGCCAATATTGGAATTATAAGGGAATTATTTTTCACAGTAAAATGAGAAAATGATGGATATGGTGGTGATTTTTTTGCTTGTGTATTTTTTAGCCTCTGACTGACAGAGTTACAGATTAATTTACATGATTGAACTTTTTTGTATTGCAATTGCAGCAGAGTGAAAGTAAGTGATTTTAATGTAAGTCAATGGGACCAAAAAGGGCTTTGAGAGGAAGAATGTGAGTTTTTTCTTATGTAAACAGTAGAATATTTAGTTGTTTTTTTCTGACGCTGAAATTCTAAAATTCACTAATAAATGTGTCAAATCTTTGTCAAAAATAATCAGGCCAGTATAAGAAATGCTAAAATGACAGCAAAAAATACATTTGAACAACCCTAAAATGTAGTTTTAGGGTTGTAATGTAATGTAATACTCTCCAGCATGTGAAGTTACAGGAAATGACAGAAGACCTCCAGTGCGTATGATTTCTTGAGGCCTGTTCTACTCTCATTATGAAGAACATGAGGTTAAACTCACTCATAATATTTTCATTTATTAAACTGCATGATGCTCAGACCAACACAAAGTCTACAGTTGAAAACTCACCGGGGGATAATAAGAGCGCGTCCAACACAAGCATCTCATTTTAATATTGTCAGGACAGGTCAGTGTGAACGTGACTGGAGTGTGCCTGACCAAAGGCTGTTCCTCTTCCTACCTCAATTATCAGATTATTAAGTCTAGGATCGCCACTAGTTTTGAACGTGCACTAGGATACACTTTTTTTTTCTCCGCTTTTGAAAAACTTTCTTTCTTCTTCCCTTTGTTCTCATTTTCATTTAAGAAAAAACTGAGCATTTCTGCTTTCTTTTGCAAAAGATAATTGGCAAACAAATTGTGCTGTATGCATTTGTGTTATGTTCAGTTTTGTCAACATTATGTCAACATAAGGCCAGTTTGTGAAAAAAACTGTAGTTTGGGCAAAATGCATTGTTATGTACACAACTAACTAGTTACCAACAGAAAATTTCTAAGAATATGTTTTAATTTTCATTTGTTCAGGTTTCATCAGGATTTTCATTTGGCATGCTATATAATGAGGAGTTTCTCTATGTTCCCACAGCCCTATGTTCCCACATTTCTAAGATATTTTTTTAATTAGGCCCTATGTTCCCACAGCTCTATGTTCCCAAAACCCTATGTTCCCACATTTCTAAGATATTTTTTAATTAAGCCCTATGTTCCCACAGCTCTATGTTCCCACATTTCTAAGATATTTTTTTAATTAGGCCCTATGTTCCCACAGCTCTATGTTCCCAAAACCCTATGTTCCCACATTTCTAAGATATTTTTTAATTAAGCCCTATGTTCCCACAGCTCTATGTTCCCACATTTCTAAGTTTTATTTTTTTTAATTAGGCCCTATGTTCCCACAGCTCCATGTTCCCAAAACCCTATGTTCCCACATTTTAAAGATTTATTTCAAAATTAGACCCCATGTTTTCACCACCTTTTGTTCCCGCAGCCCTATGTTCCCACATTTCTAAGTTTTACTTTTTATAATTAGGCCCTTTGTTCCCACAGCTCTATGTTCCCAAAACCCTATGTTCCCACATTTCTAAGATATTTTTTAATTAAGCCCTATGTTCCCACAGCTCTATGTTCCCACATTTCTAAGATATTTTTTTAATTAGGCCCTATGTTCCCACATTTCTAAGTTTTATTTTTTTTAATTAGGCCCTATGTTCCCACAGCTCCATGTTCCCAAAACCCTATGTTCCCACATTTTAAAGATTTATTTCAAAATTAGACCCTATGTTTTCACCACCCTATGTTCCCGCAGCCCTATGTTCCCACATTTCTAAGTTTTATTTTTTTTAATTAGGTCCTATGTTCCCACAGCTCTATGTTCCCACATTTTAAAGATTTATTTCAAAATTAGACCCCATGTTTTCACCACCTTTTGTTCCCGCAGCCCTATGTTCCCACATTTCTAAGTTTTACTTTTTATAATTAGGCCCTATGTTCCCACAGCTCTATGTTCCCAAAACCCTATGTTCCCACATTTTAAAGATTTATTTCAAAATTAGGCCCCATGTTCTCATAGCCCTATGTTTCCTATGAACATTGAGGTGGTGGGAACATAGAGCCTCGAGACATAGGGCTGCAGGAACATAGGGCCTAATTTTGATTTTTTTTTTTTTAGAAATGTGGGAACATATGGCTGTGGGAACATATTGCTGAGAGTACATAGAGCCTAATATATATATATATAAAAAAAAAGAAATGTGGAAAATAGGGCTGTGGGAACATAGGGCCTAATTTGGATATATTAGATTATATTAGAAATTTGGGAACATAGAGCTGTGAGACATAGGTCCAGGCGAACAAAAGGCCTAATTTTGAAAAGTCTTAGAAATGTGGGAACATAAGGCTTTTGGGAACATGGAGCTGAAGGAACATAGGGCCTACTTTTGAAAAAAAATCTTAGAAATGTGGGAACATTGGGTTTTTGGGAACATAGAGCTGACCCCATATTATGTTAATAAAGATCAGGAGCAGTTGTGCTAATACAAACTTGTACTACCAGCTATAATAGTATTTTTGCACTTGTAAAGTCATTGTATAACATGTAGCATTTACCCCCTGACTGACAGTGTTTAAACCTCTCTTTGTAGCTCCGTGTGGGAACCCAGGCCTGAGTGGTTCCTCCCTGTTTTCTCAGCAGCAGCGATTAGCAGTGCGGAAATGCTAATGGCTGTTTGGACAGCCACGGAGTGAGGCTCAAGCATTTGTTTTAGTATGTAATCCTCGTCTGGGCCGCTCTGCCCCAGGCCTGTTGCTCTAAGTGATGTGGGGGATATTGCAGCCTCGGCAAAAGTCACCTAAAGTCTCCCATAGTGCATCGCTCTTCCCCAAAGCTGAGTGGAGTGAATTAGGAGAGTCCTAAATGTTCATGTGGGGGAACAGCTGATTTATGTGGGAGGCCATCTTATTTGGGAGCTCCGGAGCAGGACTTACGTACGGCTCGTCTGGTTTTGTCGTTGTTGATAAATGAGCTGCATTAGGGCCAGGTTTTTAATGGAAAACAGGTTGGTGCTTCGGGGCGATCCATGCTAACTCCAGGTCCCCAGAGAGGCTAAGTGCTAACTCTGCTCCGGTGCTCAGGCATAAACTATCAACTGTGACAACGTTTGAAAGTGAGACACTGCATTCAGCCACAGATAACTTATTTTTTCCAAAGTTAGAATACCAACAGAATTTAACATTAGCTTGTATGGTAATTGTTTTTTGGGTTAACCAGGTACCAACCATCTTTTTACTCTTTCTCCATAGCAGTGATTCATTTCAAGTTGAAAAGAGGAAAAACTGTGAGCAAGGCCTAGGAGGTCATTCAAGCTTTGTTTAAATGTAGCTTGCAGGTATGTACTATATTCCTTTTCCTTTTTACAATGTTTCTAGGTTAAAATGACTGGACATGGTTGTAAAAAAACAACTTTCAAATTCAAGTTGAATGATCTAGTCATCACTTCCATTCATTAGTGTTAACTTTACTTTTTTCTCACACATGTTGTTGGGTTGCGAGCTTGAGATTTTTGTTGGCTAATGCTATTTCTCCCCTTATTGTTTTGCTTATCCATACACAGAAACACCACTACAGGAAATGGCGCTAACTTCCGAAAAACCAGCACTACACACTTTGTACAATGCCTGAAATTTGCTAAGACTACCTTTTGGTCATAGAAATGTTGAAACATGGCTTCCACTACCTTTGCTCATAGCTATGATTCAACTTTTGAACCATTAAGCAGTGTGAACGAGCGATTATTTGCGATTTTACCCATTCCACGTCAGACAGTGAGCCTTTCATTAATTTTATAAGACTAAAATCTTCACACATGTTGCTTACATAAACTAAAAAGATAGATATTTTCATTTGTAGGAAATGTGTTAAATTTGGTTAAGTTACACAGACTTCCACTATTTACTTTGATTTATACATTTATTGAACTAAAATGTATAACATTTTTAGTAATATTGTAACGATACACGTGGTTGTAATGTATCATTTTGGTATGACATGTTCGGTTTGGTCCATAGTTTTTGCAATTAAATTTAATGGTTTAGGGCAAACTTAAGCGCGGTGGAACAAAATTTCACGCGCGAGTTTCTGCACGGATGCTATTAAGTGATGGACTGTATATATATAACCATGACAACGCGAAGTGGCCGTCTATGGTCCCCTTCTTTGTCAAAGTCAATGACGGCAAAGACGTGGATAAGATGAGAGTCGCGTGTCAACACTGTTCTGCGGAAATTTGGTACAACAGGCAACATGTCCAATCTGTTAATGTGCATAAAACAGTATTACCTAACTGTAAACGTCATGGCTACGAGGAAAAACAAATATTCAAGTAATTTCAATTGAGCCAAAGCATTAACACAGAGCATAGGTGCTTTTATAGCTTGTTTGGTCTTGGATTAGTTCTGGTATAGACCTGGTTTAGACTTGGTTTATTCCTGGATTATTTCTGGTATAGACCTGGTTTAGACCTGGTTTGGACTTGGATTAGTCCTTGTTTAGACATTGTTTAGAGCGGGTTTAGATCTGAATTAGTCTTGGTTTAGACATGGTTTAGACCGGGTTTGGACATGGATAAGTCCTTGTTTAGACCTGGATTAGACCTGGTTTAGACCTGGTTTAGACCTGGATTAGTCCTGGTTTAGACCTGGTTTAGACCTGGTTTAGTCCTGGATTAGTTCTGGTATAGACCTGGTTTAGACCTTGTTTAGACCTGGATTAGTCCTGGTATAGACCTTGTTTAGACCTGGATTAGTCCTGGTATAGACCTGGTTTAGACCTGGATTAGTCCTGGTTTAGACCTGGTTTAGACCTGGTTTGGACATGGATAAGTCCTTGTTTAGACCTGGATTAGTCCTGGTTTAGACCTTGTTTAGACCTGGATTAGTCCTGGTATAGACCTGGTTTAGACCTGGATTAGTCCTGGTTTAGACCTGGTTTAGACCTGGTTTAGTCCTGGATTAGTCCTGGTATAGACCTGGTTTAGACCTTATTTAGACCTGGATTAGTCCTGGTATAGACCTGGTTTAGACCTGGATTAGTCCTGGTTTAGACCTTGTTTAGACCTGGATTAGTCCTGGTATAGACCTGGTTTAGACCTGGTTTAGTCCTGGATTAGTCCTGGTATAGTCCTGGTATAGACATGGTTTAGACCTGGTTTATTCCTGGATTATTTCTATTATAGACCTGGTTTAGACCTGGTTTATTCCTGGATTATTTCTATTATAGACCTGGTTTAGACCTTGTTTAGACCTGGATTAGTCCTTGTTTAGAAATTGTTTAGACCTGGTTTAGACCTGAATTAGTCCTGGTTTAGACCTGGTTTAGACCTGGTTTAGGCCTGGTTTAGACCTGTATTAGTCCTGGTTTAGACCTGGTTTAGGCCTGGTTTAGACCTGGTTTAGGCCTGGTTTAGACCTTTATTAGTCCTGGTTTAGACCTGGTTTAGACCTGGTTTAGACCTGGTTTAGACCTGGATTTGTCCTGGTTTAGACCTGTATTAGTCCTGGTTTAGACCTGGTTTAGGCCTGGTTTAGACCTGTATTAGTCCTGGTTTAGACCTGGTTTAGACCTGGTTTAGACTTGGTTTAGTCCTGGTTTAGACCTGGTTTAGACCTGGATTAGTCCTGGTATAAAGACGTAGATGGTTTGCTGTGGTGACTCCAAAAGTGAAAAGATGAAAGGAAAGGAGGAGGATACGATGATATAGTTTTTAAACTCTGAATGTATAAATGTCACATAACAGCAACAAGAAAGAGGCAGTTATTTCACATTTTGCCAATGCCAAGCCATTCTAACTTTAATGAGCCATGTTAGATACGACACTATAGTCAGCCACAAAAGATGAATAAAAGTCTAGACTGTGAGTCAGCCATGTTTGTCCTGTCTAACATATGGAGGCGTTTAGTCACTGGACACTGCTCAGTCAGACCTGCCCCGGGGCTGATGGGAGTTCGAGTTCCCAGGGGCAGATCCAGTGTTCAGGCCAAAAACAATTAGGCTCCAAACATTGCGAGGAAAAGGGACATTACCGGCAATAAACCAGTGAAGGAAATGGGATTAGCTCAACAACAATAGCAGCCCTCTGATATGGATTGGGCAGTGTCCTGTCGCTTAATTGTGAGATCTTAAGATGTTAAAAAAAGGGTTTGTGGAGCGAAGTACGGAGGCCTGGAGAGGACATAAAGGTCGAGATGGAGTGACCTCAGTGATGGAGCACAGGAAGAGGCTGTAACTTCAGACAGGACATTTAAAAGAACTGAGGGATTCAGTCTGGTATTTCACTTTTGCACGTGTGTTTCTTTGGTCATTAATCTTCACTCAATAAAGTTCTTTTAATCTAGTTCTAGAGCTACATTTGGTTTTAAACAGGAGCTACTGCCTTAATGTCAGAATCCTTATCCATATGTACACAGGTATTTGTATAAGTATATATCTTCCAAATAGTGTAAAAATGTCTACAGAGGTGATAAAGCATGCACATTTTAACCACAAGGGGGCAATAAATAATGTGTCAGTAGAGGCTGAACAACTTTAGACAAATTTAAAACAGTTCTTTATGGGCAAAGTCATTACCATTCTTACAATTGAGTCTTAAAATAAGTTATCATAGCCATTATGATTGTTCTTACAGTACCAAAAGCCTGTCCGGGCAGACTAACTCTTTTCCTTTTCCTTTTGTCTTGAAACCTTTTTTTTTTTTTTTTTTTTTTTTTTTACAGTCTTGGTCTCGTCTCTGCCTCAGCAGCAGTTTTACTCGGTCTTGATCTTGAATCCAATTGTACTCGGTCTTGTCTCAGTCTTGTATGTGGTGGGGCTCAGAGATTTTACCAAACATTATAAGAAAATGCTATTCTTCATAATTTTGTCGTAATTAGTTTTCCGCATTAGAAGAACCAGGAAAATTATCTTTTTTTTTTTTTTACTTTTCCTCTTGATTTAGTGTTATTTAGTTTAGCGACCTGGTCTCTGTTTGCCTTGGCCTCAGTCTCAACTTGGTCTTGGCCCTTAAAAGTCTCAAACTCGACTCGATCTGGAACTCGCAAAGTCTTGTATTGATTTAATCCACGTCACAATTTGCATGATTTTATTATCTTCAAGGTGATTTTATTTATACATGTCATTATTGTTTCTGACTTAAGCATAAATTCTCACTGACATAGCAGATCTAACTCTAAAGGATGTAGAAGGACAACTGTGATATTTACTTCCTTGGTCCTGGTCCTTGGATTACATCTGAGATTAGGCCTGGTTTAATCCTAGAGTACTTCTACTACAGCTTTCAAATACCGACATCCAGTTTCTTTCCATGCAAGAATTACAATGTACCAAAGTTGCAGAAAACAATAGAAACAATAATCTTGGAATTCATTTAACAGATCCAAACATGGCACCTGTTTCCTATGTAAACACAGTTAAGTCTATGCAAATGTTTATTACCAAGTCCTTAGCGTTGTCCTAGCAGCAGCAGCAGCTCTTCCCAGCAGCAGTATGAGAAGTGGTATTTGCAGTAATGTTCACGTTCAGAAACAGGTGTGAAAACAGGCCCCAGTGCTCCTGTCACTCCAGCCTGACAGACCAAACCCAGGGCTACAACCCACTGAGCTACTTTGAACTGCTTAAAGGCTAATTAGCTCTGTGTTTCCTGCTGAGCCAGCCTACAGCACTTTGATGATGATTAGTTTTGAAGATTGTCGGGAAATCTTTGCTATCAGCTGTTTGTATTAGTCAAAGCGGTTTCCGAAAGTAAATAGTCCTGTAACGAGAAATTAGAAAGAAAACAATCAGGGTTGGAGTGTTTCCCGCTTGTTGTGTGACAATGTAACAGCTTTTTGTGTTTTTTTTTTTGTCCATCCCAGAGCGAATCTCAATCCCAACAACAGCATGCATACCTTTTTTGATTTTATATCATTAAAACAAGTAAAGCTGGCTTAATTCACCACTGCAAAATACTAAGATTTCCAGCTCGCCTAAATTCCTTATGGTGTTCCCCTGTGCTATTCCCAAAGTCCGGAGAGTCACAGCCTCCTTAAATTTCACAAAATCCCATGCGGAGCCCTAACTATAAAACTTCCCTTTATTCAAAAGATTATGTCATATTTTTTTTCCATATATTTCTATAAAAACATTACAAAAAACACAGACACAGTCAGTTGAAAAAAGTAAAATTTTCAAACAAGTATATACTGTAGTTCATTTAAACTCAATTTCTTTTTATGTACTTAATATAGACAGCCGTTGGGGGCCCCTCTGCAGTACCTTCAAGGACCCCCAGGAAGCCCCGGACCCCACTTTAGAAGCCACTGATCTAGATGATTGATTTATTAATATGATTCTTACAATGTGTTATTAGATAATGAAAGGGTTTCTCTAAAATACATAAAAGTAACAATCATGAGGTGGATTATCTTGGCTTTTACTACAGCAAAAAATATTTTTCTTGAGACATTGGATGAAAAAAACACCCTCCTCCCTACTATATAAGGAGTGGCTAATGACAATTGGTAAATTAGAAAGTAATAGACTTCATAAATCACTGTATTTTTCCCAAATAAACAAATAAATGGCCATTTATGGTTATGCGCTATCTATTTTTATCTATTTTTTTGTTGTTGTTTCTGTTTGTTTTTTTGCAGAATAAATTTGAAATGTGAAGTTATTTTAGATGGTCAAGTTGTTGTTAATGTGTTGTTACATGAGTTTTACCACTATTTAAAAAAACAAAACAATTTGTAAGTATAAAATAATTTTTGCCTCTACAACAGGCCATAACATGAAATTTAAAAAATGGTGTGCCACAAGTTTTACAAGTCAAAGATGTCACATGTTACAGATTATTGTCTGAATTTTTCATTCATCTGGCACAAGCTGTTTGAAAGTTATGGCTCTGGAAACTTTGATATTTTGCCCTGATATATACTATATTAAGCCTTATTTAAAAACTTTTACTAATAATTATTCATTCATCTTTTTCTTATTCCCATTAGGGGTCACAGGTCATGGACAGTGGCCAGTTAGTCCCAGAGAACATTCACTCTCACATTCATTCACTTGGAGCAATTCCCCCTTCCCCATAAAAATGATCATTTAAGCAAAAACACATCAACTCCAGCTGTTACACACATGCTACTGGTTGGCCACTGAGGTCTAAAGCCAACTCAAGATGGCCGCAGTCTGTAGTGGTATGTATTGAAAACAGACGGCACAATTCATTTTGATGACTCGGCACTTTACCAATAAATACTACTTAGCCAAAAAGTTGCAAAACAGTAAACACAGACTAGAGTGTGTTGAAATAATAAGTCTGCATGAGCCTTGGAGGAAACAGGCTCTTAGCAACGATAACTTCCTCCATAAACAACTTGAATAATTTGACTTTTATGTTTAAGTGTTGTCCAGGTGCAGACTGACATGTGGGTCACGCAGACAGTGGCTCTTCAGGAAGTTGCTCTGGGATATTTCTGTCTGTATTAATCTGTATTTAGACTGTGTTTACATGGACACGTCTCCCTGTTCCATTTGTATCACAGCGCATTGTCACCAGTGTTTATTTCATTAATCAAACACAAGTCTGAATTTTCCTCTAAAACAATTATGCCTGTTCCTGCTCCATAGTAAACCAAAGCAGACTCCTGCTCTGTTACCGAGACAAAACTGTCAGAGGAGTATTGTTGCATTGTGGGATAGTATCATGGGAATGTTTATGTTCTATTGGAATATAAATGATGCATTCAGGGACTGTTTACACGACGTCAATACGCAAATGCTGGCCTGTAACATAATCAAAATTTAGCGGTTAAAAAAAATACTTTTGTGCATATGCCAGGCCAGGGTAACACTTTATTTTACACTACACTTTACATTGTATCTACCTCATTAAGTACAATGTAACACAGTGTGTAAGTAACTGTAATAACATGTAACTACATTGTACTAACATTATGGAATTATGTGTAATTACAGATTGTAAGCACAAATGTAATAAGATGTACTTGTTACACTTGTGTAATTACAAATTTATAGGTACAAATCAGAAAATTTTCCATCATTGACAGATTATTTATAGCTTTGATGGTAATTTTTGAAGAGTGGAGTTGGAATTCCCAGTTCTGTCCAGGAGATGGCAACAGCGTGAGTTAATTATATTACTATTTGCCATAGTTTCTCTTTGTCTCAGCTTCATACACTGTACTTCTTAGATTGGACTGGACTTATCTGTGTGTGGGCACCATGGGTGACTCACGCTAAAACTAAAACTAAAACACCCAAAAACCCTAAAACGCCATGGACTGAGGCTAAGCCATGCTCTGCAGTCTGTGGCCTGCAAAGTCAAAATGACAGACAGTAATTATCCCTGTCAAAACCTCTGGTACAAATGTAATAAGATATTCTTGTTACACTTGTATAATTACAGACTGTAGGTAAATAAGTAATTACAGATTGTAGGTACAAATGTAATAAGACACACTTGTTACACTTATATAATTACAGACTGTAGGAAAATATGTAATAAGACACTTGTTACACTTGTGTAATTACAGACTGTAGGTAATGTAATTAGACATTCTTGCTGCACTACTCTACACTTCCCTACACTTTATATAGTCTATCTATCCCCTTAAGTACAATGTAATGCACTGTGTTTTCAAACTGTAATAACATGTAAATACATTTTTCAAGTACACAAACTTTAAGTGCACAAAATTATAGTGAAACAAGTATGTCTTATTACATTTGTACCTACAGGCTGTAATTACACAAGTGTAACATGTATGTGTTCTTACATTTGTATTTACAATCTGTAATTACACATAATACCATTATGTTAGTACAATGTAGTTGCATGTTATTACAGTTACTTACACAGTGTGTTACTTTGTACTTAATGAGGTAGATACAATATAACAAGAGTAGTGTAAAATAAAGTGTTACCCCAGACCAGTAGGGGGCGCTGTGTTCTCTGTGTACTCTGGAGCATTGTTGAAGACTATAGTACTAGGGTGTATATATACATCTTAGTTTCGCATAGGTTTTACGCCAGATGCCTTTTCTAAAGAGCAACCCTTTTCATTTATCTGGGCTTGGGACCAGCAAAAAGAGTACACTGGCTTGTGACCCCTTCTGGTTGTATTAGTATTTAAAGAAGGAGTTTTCTGACTAAAAGAAAGTGTTTCCAATAATTACTTTACTGACTGACCAGCAGAGGGCAGAAGAGTGCAGAGCTGTTTGAGGGCTCTTTTGAACATTTACAAAGAAAAAAAAAGCTCAGCCTGTAGAGGGCTCAGGGGAGGGTTCATTTTGATGACTCAGCACCTTACCAATAAATACTGCTTAGCCAAAACGTTGCAAAACAGTAAACACAGACAAGAATGTTTCAAAATAATAAGTCTACATGAGCCTCGGAGGAAACAGGCTCTTAACCACGATAACTTCCTCCATAAACTCAAGCACAGGTTAGTGAAGCTATGTTTGCGATGAGGGAAAAACATTAGAAAATGGTGGAAAGCTCAAATTATTTTGCATAATATACCCCCTTTAAGTGTAAGCTCAATGTAGTTAATATTGTAGCCTGCAGCCATTATCTTTTTGATAGGTGGATGTTAGGTACTTGTTTTTTTTTTTTTGTGTGTGTTTTTTTTCATAAGGTTTCTTCTTTCTTTTCCCCACAGCTGGGTTTTTTGAGTTTTTCCTTACCGAGAAGGAGGGTCTAAGGACAGGAGTGTCCTGAGTCTGTTTACTTTAGTGTAGTTATTGTTTGTGTTGATTGTGTGTTATGTCTGAGTGTGTGTTTATGTTTGATTAACTGTTTGTGAAGCCCTTTGAGGTGACTGATTGTTGTGATACTGGGCTATAAAAATAAAATTGAATTGAATTAAATTGGTTTCACAGAATACAAGTGCGGAGTGGCAGTCAAAATGAAACAAAAACCCCTTTTCGACTGGATCTAAAAGTTAGCGGTTTTGTGAGGTGAGGTGAGCATGCTGGCCTTGGGGCAACCAGAAGCATTTTCCCTACCAAATGCAAGATGTGGTAATGGCTATTAAAGATCTTTCAGATGAACAGTGACAGTGGATTATGCAAAACTGGAGTTGTAACAACCAATAATGTAATAATGGCCAAAAATGTAATACCTGCAAATGACAAAATTATTTTGTCATTTGTAAATGTAATAAAGCCAATAACGTAATAACTTGCTAATAATGTAATAACATTTTTCAGTCATTAATGTTGACTCTGCAACATCCATCAGAGACAAAACCAAACTGTTCAATTAGAGGACCCCCTTGAAAACGAGATGCTACATCTCAAGGGGTTATTCCTCTTTAAAATGTAAATAAATAAAATAAATAAATAAAACAAAACATCTAAAATTCTAAAAAGTCCAGCTGATTTATTTTTAAATGTGATGTAGATAGCTTCGATGACTCTGGCAAGCTTCCTGGCAAAGTCCGTTTCGTTTGAGCAGCTGTGAATGCACAGTCAGACTCAGGTGCACACCAACTCTGGACCGCCTGAAATCAGAGGTCTCAATGCGGTGCACTTTGAGCCCTGGAGCGCTCCTGGTGTGGTCCTGGTGACGCAACGCAGACCAAAACTACAGACTAACGCCATGGAGAGGACTACACCACTGTTCATCCAGGGCAGAAAAACATAAGTGCATCTAACATGACTATGACATGACATGTAAATAAAGGTATTTAAAAGGTTGCTAACATTAGCAAACAAATGTGAAAACTCTGCTGAAACAACACAGATTTCATATTAATGACAGAGAGAATCCACAGCTGTGATCAGCCGAGATCGCTGCTCTAAACGTAAAACTTCATTAAATATTATTTAAAGTGCGCCGTGTGATATTATTGAGATATATTCAGCTGAGGCAGGGTTTCTTCTTCACCAGTTTCTTTCAGTAAATACTGGCGCACTGCTCTCTACAGACGATGTTTGTTACTGCTCTCTCAGTTCAGTTCAGTTCAGTTCAGTTTGACAGAGCTCAGTGTGAACTCAAACCAGACCAATGACATCATCAACACAGGTGTGGACTTTCAGCCTGAAGCTCACCGAGTCCTGTGGACCAGCAAGTGTGAACACACCCAAAGAGTCTTCAGAGAGATACATAAGCAAATTAATAATATTTTAAATAAAACATTTTGTACAAGAAAAAATTCTCAAACTGGCTCTTACAATTATAATTAACTATGTCATCCACTAAACCTATTTCTGATGAGCAAACTGCACAAAACTGCAAATAAATAAAAATAAAACACCTTATTTTACAAGAAATGCAGTCCAGTTGGTATTATTACATTATCAGCTGCAGTTATTACATTTTGAAAGGATTTTTTTAATGCAAGGGCAATAATGTAATAACTTATTATTGGCTCAAAAACTTTATTACATTACATTACATTACATTATTGGTAAGTTATTACGCTATTGGCTTTAATACATTTAAAATTGCCAAAATAAGTAAGTTATTAGCAGGTATTACATTTCAGTCTAAGCCCATCTTGAGTCCTCAGCGTTCCAGGCCAAGTCTCTAAAGACTGGTCCAAGTCAAAACTGAGTCAAGTCATTAGTGCTTGAAATGGAAGTTTTTCCTAGTTTGAGTGAGTTCAAGTCAAGTCTGAGTTCAGTCCAAATCAGTTCAAGTCAAGTCCAAACTTAATTGCAGGCGAGTCCAAGTCTGACTGGAGTCACCAAACAGATTATTCATGTGACAAAGGCTCATTTGTGTCATCCATGCTGTATCTGGTAACTGAACTACCACAGCATTTACCCAAACCAATTGTGAACCTTTATTTTAAAGTGACACAGAATGACTTACTCAGAATACTGATAGAATAAATTGTTGCAAATATTATGGAAAGCAGCTTTAAATGGACTAATAACTGACTGTGCCTTCACAAATCCACTGTAGATAGAGCAGAGTGTGTGTGCAGATGTTGGGCTCACAGCAGGAGGCCGCTCTCAGCTGCAGTTCATCAGAGCAGTGGGCGCAGCAGAGGTGCACAAATGTGACAGGTTGTTGCCGTGGGAGACAGGTCTGGACACGCCCACGTCCTTCTGCTGTCTCTCACCTGAGCGGTGTGGATGACACTGGAACAGATGTGAGATGTTATACTGCAGCTCAGAGAGATAGCAACATTATGTAGAAGTCAGCTCAGAGGTAAGTCAGCTGCGGAAGTGGTTTAAAGATTCATGCAGTTTCAGAAGTGGGAATTCTGACAGCGCACTCACATAACACCAGACTGCAAACACTGGTGTTTATATCCTTTTGACTGACAAAATTTGTTTTAAAAGATATTTTTGAGGCCTTTTTATTTTGCAGTTGAGTAGTGACAGGAAATCATCAGGGAGCGAGTGGGGTGAGACATACAGCAAAGTGTTGGAACCCTGACTGAGCTATAACACGGCAGGACTGACTCAATTTTAACATTAAAGGTACTGTAAGCAGCATGCGCTCGTAGTGGTTTGAAAACGGTACTGCAGTCTAACTCAAAACAATGGTCTCTTTTCTGATTGGACGATTGGCAATGCAGTTTTAGAACCAAAACAAAAAAATGTAAACACAAAAAACTTGGCCATTAGGTAAAACATTTATTTATTTTGTGACTAAATCAACCATTGCTTTCAGTAAAATTAATATTAGAGTTAAACATGTTTACATTATATCCTCTTTTATGAAATATAAAACCTATACAGCTAACAGCACATTTGATTTTACCATTTATCCTGGTTCTTAGTTGGGTTCATCTACTTCATTGCAGTAGAGTATGCACTAAATACCTATACTCTCATATTCACATACAACATATACATTTGTAAGGTAAGCTTCTTTTATTCAGACAGGAGTGTGCATTATCTACATAGAGCCATGAGGTTATGATGCACTGTTTCTGGCACCTTTCTATCAGAACTATCATTAATATCTTCAATTTGAGCTAACTGCAGTTTTGGAGATGCAGTCCCAGTCCCCTACAGCCATCACAGTTTGGCCCTTGTCAAACTCCTCCTCAAATCTTTACACTTGCCCATTTTGTCCTGGCTGGGGCGCTGAAGAGATATAACAAGAGCCCTATCATTGCAAACTATAGGCTCACCTTATATTATTATTGTACAATTTTCCTGGGCCCCTGTCAGTCATGGGCCCTTGGAATCATCCCAACCGTTCGCTCCCCTAACGCACCACTGTGTCCTGGTGCTAACACATCAGCTTTGAGGCCAAAAAAAGCCAAATATATCCCTCCTACTAACATTATAAAAAGATCATCTGTATTAGTCACTTCACCTGTCAGTGGTCATAATGTTATGGCTGATTTTTTTTAGCACATGTAATTTTTCACGATATGACTCACTCTGTATCAAAATATTGGAATATCTATGGAGCACACATTAGAATTGAAAATTGCGATCTCTAGATTTCATGTTAACTTTGTATCTTGACTTTCACACAGCATCCCGCTGAGTTAGAAATGCGACCTTAGACCCCTGCGTGTCTCTACTGGCCCGTCCTGTCTGAAGTGCGTCCAGTGGGAACGTCAGCCTCCTCTGCTCTCAGCTCCTTCTTCATGACCTCACTCCTCCTCCACAATATGGCTTCCTCCCGCGGCCAACAAAGGACTATTTCTGAGCACAATGATCTTCCTCTCAGCAGCAGAGACAGTGGGACGGTGAGGTAAAACCCTTGGACACTCAGCCAACATGTGTCTCGGCATAAACAAATAGGAACAATCAACAGTAAACAATTACGGCCAAAATACAGATTGGGAAAAAGTGAATTTATGTTTTTGGCTTTGTGAGCGCTGCAGCTGTGTTCTTCATGTGAGATGTGAGAGCTGTCGAGACGTTGGATTTTGATCTATTTGTTAATTGTCTAAACCAGAGTGGTTAGCATTACTCATCCCCTCCACACATGGGCTTCATATGCAGCCATTGTTTGATATGCAAATTGGCATCTTCCTCTGATTGGCTGAAACGGTGCTTTCCCAATTGTCACTTTGAATCTATATGAAACTATAACAAGATTTTAAACTGACGTAAGGTTTGCATTGCGTGATTCCTGTACAAATGTTAAAGGTCTTCTATTGTGCTAAATTGACTTTTTGGAGTTTTTAACCACGTTATAATGCTGTTTGCATCTCAAAAACATACAAATAATAAAAAGAAACTGCAAAATCTGAAGCTGAGGAGTGGAAAGTTTGTGTAAAGTTAGCAGTCTAGCAGCTAGCAAATGCCATTTTGATTCTTGCACCGTCTCGCAAGAGTTTCACTAGTCTGCATGTTTCTAAAGGCCATACACTGCCACTATTCTGCCTTCACTAATGTTTGGGAACTAGCTTTACAGATAGCTAACAGTTGCTCCAATAAACACCCAGGAAGCCTCTTGCTGTTTTGGACATTTACTGAAGTCAGTATATTTTTTGTAAAACTGTAACATACAAAAACAAACGCAAATTACAATTATGTTTCTGATTCTCAACAGTACAGAATATGTACAGCTACACAAAACAATGCAGTTGTAGCCTTAATATATGTAAAATGTGCACAAAATTAACCACAAGTTAGCTACAAATACAAGTAAACATGTAAAAGCTAGCGATTAGCATGATGCTAAAATGCATTGAAAATCTCACAGACATGCTAGCGCTATTAGCGTCTTTTATTCTTATGCAAATGTAGGGTTTAAACAACTTAAAACGTCTCATGTGAGTATCCAAGGTAAGCTAACAACTCGTCACATAATATTACTTACAGACAGATGTTCATTAGGGACCAAATAACAACTGAGAGGAGCTTAAACACTGTGGTAAGTAGCTGAACTGAGAGCATGGAGCAGAAGCAATGCGTGAACTATGGTAAGTCTAAGTGGACATAAAACACAAAACTCAAAACTTAATATTCTTGCTTTGCAGGGCAGTACAGCCACCGGACTCAATCTGGTAATTTCAGCACTTAAACTGTGGCTACTACAAAGCATTTAGCTATATCTGTGAGCGTCATGTTGCTAATAGTCATGCTAAATAGCCTTTTTATCCCCACTGTTATCAGCAGGGTGGCAAAGTCAAAAGTAGCTCCCGAAAAGAAGACGTTTTCCATACATTTTGGGCAGCACTGTGGCATAGCCTTTAGCACTCCTGCCTCACAGCAAGAAGGTCTGGGGTTCGATTTCCACACTGGGTGGGGGCTTTCTGTGTGGAGTTTGCATGTTCTCCCCGTGTCTGCGTAGGTTTCCTCTGGGTGCCCCGGTTTCCACCACCACTAAAAAACATGTACAACATGCCATGGGGCCAAGGGGCCTGAAGTCAAAGGAGAACTAGAGCCAATAATATCCCTGTGGTCTTTCACTGCAGCAGCTCTGCTATAAACTACAGTGTTTGCAATGGAGTGGAAGCTGACAGAGAGAAGTGGGCGGAGCCAACAGAGCCTTAAAGTGACAGGCACCTAATCCAAGTGTTTTCTGTAAAAAGAAAGTAACAGTTCCCCAAAAGTTATAAAATGATAAATGTTGAATGAATGCATAATATGGGCCCTTTAAAAAGATATTAATAAAAACAAGCCACAGGGTGTAACAAGCCAGTTTATTCTTTGTGCCAGACCTAAGCCTGTATAAATGGACAAAGTTGTAATGACATCTTTTTTCACATAAAGGCTATGTAAAAGGCTGGTTTAGTTGGGCCATAAATCACCACACATTTCTCAAGGACGAAATAACTATTTGGTTCAGACTGGGTAACAACTTTTATTTTTGTAATAATATGCCAGTTCAAATAGTAGTTAGTTAATAGTTAGTTGACCCTCTTATCCCAGCTGCAGATGAAACCACTGTGAAGACTTCCGATATCCACTACTTCACATCACCATGACGACAGAGGTGTGTTTGTTTGTTTCCTGCTCAGGACCACTCGGCTGCTGGCTCGGTAAACTCCACTGAAGGCTGATAGTGATCTCAGAGTCACCCAGACTTTGATGTGACTATTCACACATGGGTTTAATACAGAGCATCGTGTACAAAGAGTCTGCGCTGCTCCAATCAGACGGCATGGGCTGAAAAAGCTTTATTCCAGATAGCAAAGGCTAACTACAGTGACCCAGTTTAGATACACAATAATCTAATACTGTGCAATGCTATTTTAGTGAATTAGCATGGATATAGCCTAGAAAGGCAGATCATTTGGTGTGGAAATCCTGGAAGGAAAGAAGATTTTATTTTATTTTATTTTATTTATTTTATTTAGTGAGCCAAGCAGAGATAGTGGTAACTATATTTGGATAACTTTCTGTCTGTACTAACTGAATACGTCTCAGTTTGGTTCATTCAGCAGCAGAGGTAATTTAGTTTTAGTCTTTGAACTAAAATGCTATTTAGTTTCACTCAAGATTTAGTCATTCAGTCTTAGTCTTAGACGATCTTAGTCGACTAAATTTACTTTACATGTATTTGTCTTTTTTTAATTAATATTTTATGTATATATTTTTAATATAGAATTAAATGTTTTATAATGCCACTGGCCTGCTTTAATGACCTTATACCAAAGTTTGCAGTTATATGGCCATTGCTTCAACATAAAACCTAATGCAGACCCTCTCCATGTGATATTTTTGCTACCCTTTTCTCACACATTATCTTTTAATTTGTGTATACCTCGCTACAAATTTTACTGACATAATTTTTGGTTTGTGAACAATGGCTGTGCCAAGTTTGAGGCAAATCCCAAAAGGTTCAGTGGGATTTTTTTCCCTGAAATTGGTAATTTTCCTGAGGAATGGTCTCATAAGGATTGTATGGGCAAATACATACATATGTTCCATACCCCCTCGGTCTGGGGGTATGGAACATATTTTTTGCTATAACAGGAGACCTGTTTAAGATACAGAGCTCATCTTGGGCTCAATCTGTAGCTAATGGATTGGGGAAGTTTTCTTGTCAATTTGTCATTGAGGTGGCCATTTTTTCATATTTTTGCCAATAACTTGTTTGATGTTTTGAAACAGAAAAATATAAAACCCTATGATGTTATTTTGCCATGTTTCTCATCATGCCAGCATTCTTTGCTCCAAATTTCATGACCCTGTGACTTTGTATGCAACTGTAGCACTACTTTTTACACACTCACATTTGTCCCGAAAAAGTGTTTTTTGGGTACCAAACAGGGCCGAGTTGGAAAAAATTATTTTGAACTCATATTGGCCCAATGGCTGGCACTATGGGACGAGTTGGTAGAGTTGTTCTGACCCACCTAAAGCCTCGCTTGCAAAATATTAACCTTAACAGTGGTCTTTGATTGAAGAGGTATGAATGAATTCATTAGTATCACTCATACCATCTGTTCATTTTTGTTTTATTTTTGTTCATTGACAAAAATGTTTATGCGTTAAGTCATAGTTTCAGTCCTCAATCATCACCCTTTATTTAGTTTTTGTTTCATTTTTTCTCCTGCAAAAATATGTTGTTGATGAAAACTATGACAAAATATATTCATCAACAAAATGAACACTGCTCAACAGATGGATGATTTTGTCTTCTGTGGTGTCATGTAAATACCCAATGTTTAGTCAGTCAAATGTTACTAAACTAACTAAATCTGAACTCTAACAATGGAGATTCTGACTCAGTACATTTACGACTTTTTAAGAATTGAACTGAGCTTTTCTCTGTGGAAAACAAACTTGTGAAGCTGCCTCTCAGAGATGGATGTGTCGTCATCAGCTGGAAGTGATTCAGTGTCCAATCATCCCTGTGGGCTCCTTTAAATGTTTGTAAAATCTCACAAAGTCCCTGCTCATGAATCATACTGGTGTGAACACAGGACAATGGGATTAAAAGTAATCTCTATGGCCCACACTTTAGGAAAAATTAACTAAATATTTTAGTCAACAGACTTTCATTTCGAAGGTCTGTGTGTTAGATCAAAGGAGCAACATCTGGCTTGTGTATATCTTGTAAAAGGATCAAATTTATTATTTACAGTTAAATTCTGGCAACAAAAGCTGACAGTTTTCTATTAAACTTCCAGCTTTTAAAAAGTTGAATTAACAAGAGTAATTTTTTTTACTGTAATATAAAAATATTTTTACTTTATAAAATGATATATTTCAGTATATATAAATACAGCTAAACTTTGTTTTTAAAAAGTAAATAAAATTGTTAATTGTTAATTGTTTGATAAAATTATTATCATTATTATGTGCTTATCAAAAGGTAAAAAAATGAAATAAAATCAACAGCTACCATAATATATATATATTTTTTTTACAATTTTGTATTTTTATAAGTAGTTTTCAGTAGTTAACACTTTTTTAACAATTTTTACTGCCATGTACTGATATAAAATATTTCTTTTTAATTGTTAAATAAATGAGGCTAAAATATCTTTACTGTAAAATAAACATGCATTTTTCAAACATTAAAGAAAATGACGAAGAAAAGTTTTTTTGTTTTTTTTTGTTTGTTTTTTTTTTGGGGGGGGGCGTAATTTTATTTGTGGTTAAAAACTCAATTCAGAACTGTAAAACAAACAATGCGTTTTTTTTTTTACTGTAAATTTAAAAAACATCTTATTTTTACAGTGAACTTCTATCAATCCCAGCTGCTAATTTTTACAGTGTACTACCACTATCCCACATGACATAATTGTACTGTACGTATGCCCCCCACATTGTCCCCTGTCTCCTCTCCCAGCGTGCACCTCTTCTCACACAGGAAGTGCGCAGCTGGGCGTTTCTCCTCCAGCCAAAGATGGACGCTGTGTTTGTATTCTTTTTCCCAGAGCGGCTAAATTTATGTCCATTGTTTGCTGGGGGGCAGAGTGGGCCTGGCCTGGGTCCAGTAATGAGAAGAACAGTGACCAGAGGATGACCGCTCAGACAGCACCTCTCTGTGTGTCTCTGTCCCGTATGTGTGTGTGTGTGTGTGTGTAGGACTCCCAGTGCTATAAACAAGAGACATGTTACAATAGAGGGACTAGGTTAGCACGTGCACACTGGAAACTAGTTTAAATGTCTTAGAAAGCTGCAAACATAGATTTAATTGTTCAAGATGTCAATAATTTTTCTTGCAACTTTCAGAGATGTATTGAGTTTGACCTGTACAAGATTCCAATGCCAAAATGACAAGATTTGCACACAATGTATGTATTACAGAAAATATGACACAGCCTATTGTCCCTATTTAATGAGACTTTCATGTAAAGAGTGCTCCTAAAAAAAAAAAAATGAGGCACAGGTTGGGGCAGTGGATGGGCACACAATAGCCCATAGTCACTCAGCTCAGTTCACACCATTTTACTATTTCCTGGATGACAAAAGCCTCTTTTCCACCTGAGTGCTACAGCATGGGACATGTCAGGATAGGTCAGTTCCAAAATTGGAACTCCTTATCAGAAACAAAGCTACTGTTCATGAGCAACAGCTGTTTTCAGTTTTTTAGAATCTGCACTTTATTCGCCGATTACATTCCATTAAAAAATACTTACACCAAGTCTGAATCAGAAAAAACAATTATAATACTTCTACTAATCGCAGCAATATTCGGCTCTGTAGGGGTGTCCAATCTTTTTCTCAGAGGGCCAAAATAGAAATGTATTAGTGGGCCAAGGGCCGTACTCAATATTTAGCATGAAATGAGATCATATGAAAACAGATGTGTGATTCATCTTCCTTTAATGATTGCATTATTAAGGTAGACAGACATGGTAGACTCTCTACCGACCACTGACAGTCTATTCAGTGCACAATAGAATCAAATAACAGAACCCAATTATGAGCCAAATTAAACCCTTTGAAGGACCAAATTTGACCTTGGGCCCCACTTTTGGCACCCCTGCTCTAGTAGTTCTAAATGTTTGTAAAGCTAACTCAGCTACCTTACACAGAAATCATAAAAACAACACTCTGGCTTTAAAATATGACAATAAAATCAGAAATACACGAAACCAAAACGACCCAAAAACTAGTCAGCCGTTAGCCAGTGGCAGTGTGACCGAGACCAAAGTGTCTTCGCTGGTTCAACACAGGACTTGAAAGGAGTCCCTTCACCTCTGTAATGTCCTTGTTTAGATGTGGCAACAGTTTTGCTGAAACAAACAGCCTAGCGTGTGATATACAGCACAAACTTACATACTTTGTTTATGCAGTGTAGCTGTGTGTTAGGAAACTTTAGCCACCTTTTAACAAGCTTTCTTTTGCAGTATAAATTATAATAGACCTGGCCTAGAAGCAGAGAGGGCTTAAACTAAAAGACATTTATAATAATAATAATACATCAAACTTATATAGCGCTTTTCTGGTGATTTATGTCACTGTGAGAGTAATGCACACTGCTGTTTTTTAACTGTTGTTTTGTGCAGACATTTAGCATCAACATATGTGTCAAATTATATCTGCTAGGCTTTATAACTTTGCAATAATCTCATTTTAAATTAGTAAACCTACATTTTAATACTTTGTTATGTCAACAACTGAAAAAAAAAAAAAAGCTTACATTTTGAAAGCGGCTGAAAGGTGAAAACAACAACTGAAAACAAAACAAAAATAGACATTTTGTTTTTTAGCCACATTGCTCAGCCCTAGTGGTGCTAAACAAGTGTCAAACCATTTTAGGTGTTTTTTTTTTGTTTGTTTTTTTGTTTTTTTGGAGGGGGCTTCAAAATAGTAGGTTTTTCCTGTTGTACACCTGTCAGCTGATCACATACTGCTTTACATTTGACTGAAACTTTGCAATCAGTTTGATCATTTTATTCTTTATTCTTTACTTTTCAGTGTTTCTGCAGTCTTTACACAGATTTATTAAATTTGTGACGTGGAGAGAATGTGCTGCGGGCTCAGGTTAACATCCACAGATAGAGAGCTCAGATAAACAGATGGAATATGAGAGCCACAGCAGCAGCAGGAGAAGAAGACGAGCTGACCTTTGACCCCTGCACTGATACATAAAGGCTCGGGGGGGTTGGAGGATGGAGGTGAGGAGTTTGAACAAAGTGTGGACATAAAAACAGACAGCGATACAGAGGAGGAGCACTTAGAGTCTTATTGTCCCGGTCCCAGGCAGTGGGCCACACTTCTGCCCACGCCTTCTGTTAACTCCGGGACACTGATGAAACTGGAGAGGGCTCAACTTTTTCAACAATATACAAAAATCACTATTTATCTTTCAGAGGTACTTAGATAGTGTTGTTGCTTTAAAATATCATTACTTTAGTAAAAGAAGAAGAGCTTTATTTTTTATGATCATGATGTCACCTTAAAAATAATGATAAAACACATAAATAAACAAAAGACTGCAAGCGTATTAGCATACACTTCATGGAAATTAGCCAAGGTTATGATGGTATTGAAAAGAAAAGTTTGGTTTTCAAAAGATCTTAAACATTGTATGGTTGTGTACTTTCTTCTGTAATCATTTAGAATCAGAATCTTCATTGTTTATTGTGCCAGAGGGAGATTTGTCTTAAGCTAAAGTGCTATGCAGCTTTAAAACACCACAATAACAAAGCTATTAGAAAGAAGAAGACCACATGAAATACACAATGGAGGAGGACAATGTTGCAAAATATGAATAGTGCAACAGGGGACTAATAGTACTTTATCAAATTCAAACAAATCAGTTGCTAATCGGTTATTTTCTGTTATATTGGTTCCTGTTTTTAAGTCCTATTACACTTGAATGCAGCACGGTCATGTATCCTGACGCACACTGGGATCTGCTTATGCTGCTTCAAGCTCTGCGGGAGGTAAGACACACAAAACTTTGGGTCCTGATAAACACATTTTTCTCGTCTAATTAACGGTTCCCAAATGATATGTTTATCTATGAAGTGTTAAATGTGGCATTTGTGCAGAAATAATTATTTTACTCCAATGTTTTATGAGCCAAGACGAGCTGGTGTCATACAGTTGTACTACAACTCTCTTAATTTGCGCCACTTCTCATGGGCTGTTTATACTAAGTTTTATTTATTTTCTACCTTGTTTCCTTGTGAAGGGAGATGTTTTGGACCCAGGTTGTGCAGCAAACTCACAGCATTTTCTGTTTTGTGATCTCAAACAGTAAACGACAGTCAACCCAGACAGAATCTCAGAACACAACGCAGATCAACAACACCAAGGGTTACATAAGGACATAAATAAAGTGATATCCACAGTATATCTCTTTAATCATTAAGAGTGCTACTTAAAATAAGTGCTGCTGAAGTTTTTGCTTGTTCAGCAGAGAGATGGACATAAAAATGGTTTTAATCTGTTGGTTCTGTATTTAGATGCTCTGTTACAGAACACTCATTCTGTATGAAGTATAAAGATGGAATTTCATGCGTTTCTATGGCCTTCATCGCTGTTTTCTCCAGGTTGACGAGCTTAGCTTTGTGTTGAACAGTCATATGACCAAACCAGACACATATGGTGTATCTGACTCAAGCTCCACATAATTTTGGTGCTGCTGCCAAAGATCCTCAGTCTGTGAAGAAAGTGCAGCCTTTGAGCCATGCAGCCACAAAGAAAGTCGGTGTGTGTGTTCCAATTCAGATCACAGTCTACTTGCATTTAAGGATATTTAAGCAGGTTCTAATGCAGATGTTGTTTATTGTAACTCTTGTTTTCTCACTTCTCTCAGGTGAAAGATGATCTCTTTTTTTATCACATTAAAGATAAGGTGATGGCTTTCACTGCAGTCTTTAAAGGAAAAGATCTCATCCATGTACACTCATTTTTACATTGTGCTCTTGCCTTTGGGTCTGGTGTCTTTTGAAATTTAATTGCAATGCAATCATATCTGGCTTGTTGCAGAGAAGACCAAGGTTAAAACACAAATAAATATCAAAATTAAGACTAAATGAAAGACAAAATAAATATGTACATTTGTTTGGGAAAAAAGTTATTTTTAATCATCGTCAGGAAAAAAATACAGATGTTGGCCTTATGACAAATGTTGCAGCCCCACTCTAGAGGGCAGTGGAAAGGAAGTGAGCTCACAGTCCTCTGCACATTACAGGACATGAGCGCATCCATCTACAGACCAAATATTATTGTGCACTGACTCCATTTCCCTTATGAAACAAGCTTTTTCAACTGTCGCTACTGCTAACTGTTGCTACTCATGTTGCAGGAAGTTGTTTCAAAAATGCATGCAAACAGCTCATCACATGACCCAAAACGTAACTGCTTGTTGCACAGATTGATATTGAGCGGAATACATTTTTCTCCACCTCAAAGTCTTTTAACCGTATTCTGGAGGAAGAAGCCTTTGTTGATACTTGGATCTCCTCCAGCTCGATCTTTGTCCGTGTTTATAACCGTTTCCTGTGGTCAGTGCTCTAAGCCTCTGCCCAGAGTAAAAATAGTTCTCCAGGTCACATCCCCCCCCTGTGTGACCACTAACAATGTTCTGTTACCCTTCACAACACAGGGATGAGTCTACAGCACACAAATACAAATATATCCAGTCACTCTTGCAACATTTTGAGCAACTCCTAGTTACCAAATTTCTGCTTACTTACCCATCACTTTGTATTATTTAAAGGCGTTGCTTGAATGTCTTGGCTAGATGTCCAATCCAGTGCAGTGCAATGATAATAAACATGGATTTTCAAAACTGCTGCAACAAACTATTCACATAATTCTATAAATCTCAATTTTGTCTTTCATTGCGTGATCTGACAGCACATTTTTGGTTGGATTTTGAGTCATAATTGTTCAGGATGAAAATGGTAGACGATGGCTAGGAGCTGAAAAGTTCTAGGGCAGGCAGATATAAATGTAAACTTTCAAAATTTTACAAGTAGTAAGGCAAAAATACTCCGAATGTACACAGTGGAAATAGTTTGGAAAAATCAGCTTTTTATGAAGATTAGTTTGAAAATGAATACGCAAATATGAATGTTTGTTTAGAATCTTTGCCAAGGAGACAGCAAGTAAACATTTTAACCTCAAAGTCGATTTGTTAGATGCAGGAAAAATGGACAAGTGTAAGGATTTGATGCAGTACAAGAACCAAATTGTGATGGCTATCGAGGTCAGAGCATCTCCAAAACTGCAGCTCTTGTGGGTTAGGGTTAGGGTTAAAAGGTTCATGCTGGTTCAGATAGAAAGGTGTAACAGGTGTTGACCATGGAGCATTATAGGCAACATAGCATCATGATCAACAATGATAGGCAGGTGGTCATAATGTTGTGCTTTATTGGAGTACTTCCATGTATAAATGTAATTGGATACTATAGATACTGGAGCATGTGTGCCCACTGTGGGCCTTCCACTTGAAAAGTCAGAGTGGTAATCTTTATATATCTATATTTAAATGTCCCAAATATACAGCAGCATTACTACTACTACTACTACTACTACTACTACTATTAATAATAATAATAATCATATTTTTTTCTTTCAGCTGCTTCCTTACTAATTCAGGGTCACCACACTGAACCAATCACACAGAAATTTAGCAGGTTTTTACGCTGGATGCCCTTCCTGACACATAGGCAACATGGGTGAAGTGTCTTGCCCAGGGACACAACACCTGTGCTTCAGGTGAGGTTTGAACTGTTGGCCTTCCAGTTGGTGGGCAAACGCTTAACCCACTGCGCCACTGTCAACACTTTATTAATTAATAAATAAATAATAATAATAACAAGGTCATTATCCTTTTATTTATTGCATGATACAGTATAACTACAATGTAACTACAATGTAACACATGCTGTAGCAAGTTGTAATAGCATGTCCTTATGTTGTACACACATTTATGAATTGTATGCACTCAAGAGGTCAATACCCTTTTAGCAATTGGCAAAGCTTAATACAGTGTAACTACAGAGTAACTACAAAGTAACATACTGTAACAAAGTGTAATAACATGTAGGCCTACTTAATGTTGTATTTACACAATGGAATTGTATGTACTTAGAAAACTTGCTGGAGGTCAGTACCACTTTATTTAATGACAAAGCTTGATACAGTGTAATGTAACTACAATGCTGCAACAAACTGTAATAACATGTACTCATGTTGTACTTATATAATAGAACTGTAATAAAAATACTTGTAATACTTTACCAAAGTGCATATTACCACCTAATAAAGTAATTGTACTGCACTTTGATAGTTACACTGTACCAAGTGTTGTGTAAAATAAAGTGCTGCTACATAAACTGATAGTGTATTTTAATATTATTTACTACGACTACCTTTACAATCATCAACGAAAAAAGTACCATTGTCCCTTAAACTTAGTATCATGCAGGTTTATGTCCTGGTGGTCAATATTCACCAATAGCCAGCATGACCACCCACCTTGTGAGATGGGACCAGTTGAAATGTCCTGTCCGGAGGAGTGTTGTGACAGTGGACCTGTCTGACCACCAGCAGGATGAGGAGGAGGAGGAGGAGGAGGAGGACCACTGTGTGTTTGTGGAATTCCATGAAGCTAATTGTTCCAGAGCTGAGAAAACAAGTGGGAGGACCTTCAGCTGATCAGGCGACTACCACCACAATGGACACACTTCAGGAGGAGTCAGGAGGAATGTGCTACACCTGCATTAGCATGTTGTTACAGTAGATAACAGGGTTACTCTTAAGCTGATGATCTTCTGTAAGCTTTGTGTTTCAGCGATGGAAAACAAACCACTCAAGTGACACTGCCTTGCAATTCTCCTAAAAAAGGGCCCCATCAAAAATGAAGTTAGACCCTAAATTGTAGCCATCTTAAAGTATTAACCATATAAAATGCACCAGAGGACAGGACATCACATATGTTTTTCGTTCTTGTGGATCATTTTGGTCCACTGTGTTTAAAAGCTTGATTGCTGTAGTTTATATATGGTTATGGGGCTGTTTAAGACGCATTTACTTTGTGAGGAATGCATTTTTCTAACTTTAAGTTTTATTTAGTAAAAGTAAAAGTGTTAACGTTTATATTTATTGACAAAACCATGATTACTGTGTAAATTTGCAGAATTTATTAGCATTTAGTGCTACCAAGTTGCTGGTAAATCTCCAAACTACTTGAACGCCTCACGTCGTGCACTGCAAAAAATCATTATATAGCATTAGTTCATTATTAATCTTGATTTGAGTACTTTTTTTTTTACTAGATCACATTTATAAATTATTTGTCAATGTGATAAGTGGAATTTTCTTAGCCCATTGACAAATTTTGCTTGAAATAAATAAAAATGGCTTGAAACAAGACAGAAATAATTTGAAACAATTGAAATAATCTAGCCATTTTAGTAAATAAATCAAATCTAGTAAAAAAACAAACAAAAAAAAACTCAAATTATGATTAATAATCTGAATTTAAGTAATTTTAACTAATGCTAGATGATGTTTTTTTCCCATTGTGGTGTCCTAATTTTTTAGGCTTTGTTCTCTCTGTGTAGCTGTACTGAGAAAAGAGTGCTCTGACCAGTTCTCTAAAGAAACTGGTGTAAAACCAGAGAATAAGCATCGTCGGAGTAGGCTCTGTATGTAAATGTAGTGTATTTTGGACACAGCACAACATGACCTACGCCTAACTAATAACACACACTCTTATGTCTTGTTATTTCCTGTGCCTTGAATGCACCTCCACACCTTGCAAAGGAATACATTTCTGTAATCCTTTTGTGGAAATTCATACTGTCTTCTTAAGTAAACTACTGTTCAAAAGTTTCTTTTAGTCAGACAGGAGTGTTTGTTTACCTGCTTTACTAGTTTAATGTGAAAAGGAAACATTAAACAGACAAACAAGAGCGATCAAAGAACGAGCAGAACAAGAAAATCTCAAATCAGCCATATCCGACCACTGTAAAAGGGAAAATCATGTCATGGACAGGAACAATGCAAGGGTCATCTGTGCTGAAAGCAACAAGTACCACCGCTGGATCAGGGATGCCATTGAAATTAGGAAACGAGCACCAGGGACTATGAACCGGGACGAGGGAGCTTACACCTTATCCCACACCTGGGATGCGGTCCTGGAGAGGGTGTCAGACAGTAGGGGGCGCAAGCTTTCCCTACTGTCTGACAAAACAACATAAGCAGCCTACAAGACACGTGACAGCGACATCACGTGACGCTTCTGACGAAGGCTACAGGAAGTAGCCGAAACTAGTAAAGCAGGTAAACAAACACTCCTGTCTGACTAAAAGATACATTTCTGTAATGTTGTGCTGCCCCTTTGATAAATGTATGCTCATCTTAATCTGGCTAACCACTGAGACAAAAATACATCTCAAATCTTGCACCTTGCACAGACAATGAGGTCATCTTCCATCAACTCACTTGTCACAGATGCCTCGTATTGTATCAGTTTGCTAAAAAAAAAAAAAAAAATCAAAATTTTGCACCAGTTCCCATAGATATTTTCTGATCTAAGCCAGCCTTGGTCATGGGAACTGACTAAGGAACAACCCATTTGCATTTTATCCAACATACACACATAATCCAACATGGCCGCCCCAGCTTTCACTTCCAATAACTCATATTCCCCTTTGTATGTTTCTCTAATTAGACTTATGTTGAATGATGTGAGGAAGCTGTGACTTTTATTACCATTTAATCAAATCCAAACACATTACACACATGATCATAAACATAAACACTATATGGACCACTGCTTTTAAACCTGCACATACTTTAGTGCCACTGTATATCAAAACATTTACTCACCAGCTGTTGAATGACAAAAGTTTCTTTACTTTGACTTCAATGGTTTATAAATAATCCACAGTGGCAGTAGTTGGAAATCCAGAGTGAATGGTTTTGACAGGGCTCCATCTGAACAAACTGCAGTCCTGTTTGTGTTTCTATAATCACTGCTTTAGAAGGAGCGAGGTGCTGAGTGAGGACAGGAAGACCAGGGACTGAAGGCAGCTCTGGTCACAGATTTAGACCAAGACTGGGTTTCAGAGCGTTAGAATGATGTCTGAGGTTTTAGGTGGCTTTATAGTGAAAGGTCAGGGCAAAAATGGTTTGCGTTGGGAAGGCAAAAAGGCAAAAAGTATAAGCTTCATGGTCAGATGTCCCTCAAAACATGTCAGTAATAAGGCAAAGACAAAAATGAATACATAAGTGGCTTTATTAAACATGCTGGTAGCTAAAACCAATTACAAACACAGTAAACTAGAGCTAATAGTTAGGTTCATTTACATTAACTCTCAAAAAGTTGCCAGTGCCAATGTTTTTGGTCATTTTCTTTGCTGTCCAACAGAAAATGGTGTGCCATAGTTTTATTTAAAGATTATATGCCAAAAGAAAGAAGAGATTCTTTTCTTTCAGTAAAAAAAATAATTTTATTCTAAGTTTGTTTGTTCTTTTTTCTCAACTGTTGAAGGATGGTAGTTTTCACCAAAAACTGACATTTTCTGACAAAAAGCATTCTTGTAAACCTTTTTTTTTTTTTTTTTTTTTTTTTTTTTTTTGTATTTTAAAGTATTTTTTAGGCATTTAGATTTCATTAAGTAATAAATATAATAAAATAATAAAATAAATAAAATAATAAAAAATAAAAATAAAATAAATAAATAATAATAAAATAAAGTTATCAGCTGCATCACACTACCACAAACTGACAAACATGACAAAACAGTATATAATTTGCTTTTGTTAGTTAAATTTGTTAAACATGTGTTGTCTAGACCCCCCATAAGTGAAGTAATTAGTTAGTTTATTGCGGTAGGTAGGTGGTTCTATTCCCAAACTTAGAACCAAAAACCCACACTATGTATTGTGTCAGGAGGAGACAAAATAAAACAAAACAAAACAACAACAAAAAAGAAAAAGAAAAAAGAAAACAAAAACGATAGAGCGAGGAGTTATAAATGAAAGCGATATTAAGCCGTAATATGTTAGTATGTTCGCGTTAATAGGTATTACTATAATATTAATGTAATCTATAAGTTAAATAATGGTTATTTGTTACATTAATACAGATAAGTTAAGGAACAAACAACAGCTGCAGTATTACTAACACTGCTTCACAAACTTGTGCTCTCCACTCCAATAACACACAATGATATTACTAATAATAACAAATAATAACATCATTAATAACAATCACAATAATAATTAGTGGATTCACTAACATAGTTTCCATAATCCAATATTTTTATATATATTTTATATATTTTTTGGATAAATGAATGAGAGCAGAGTGGATGTAGAGAGCTTGTTGATTGGTCAGTGCTTCCTGGAGTGGGCGGAGGCTTGTGGAACCAAGCGTTCTTAGGCCTCAGAAACTCAGCGCCATAGAATACAGGGATTACTCAAACAGCAATGAATGAATGAAGCAAAACACAACTCCAGGTATGTTTTTGAGGAGGGAACAACATTACAACATGGCAGAAAGCTCAGAAAAGTAGATTTAGCATAATATATACCCTTTAAAGTGTATTATCCCTTAATGAAATATTTAAATAGCCATGGTGTCTAAACTCAAACATAATTTGTTGCGGTGTGTGTTTCACCAACCCCATTTACCTGCCTTTAACACATACAAGCTAGTGTAAATTTTGTATCAGTCCCAAGCCTAGATAAATGTAGAGGGATGCATCAGGAAGGGCATCTAGCCTTAAACCTGCCCCAAATAAATATGCAATCAATCTAACCTCCATATTAGATTGGGTTATTTGGAGGCAGATGACTTGCAGGGCCATGAAAATTTAAAAAAATATATATATGTAAGTTGCCTAAAATATGTATAAATATGCTGTCTTCATTCACTACAACTACAAAACAACACATAATCTTCTGGAGAGATAAACAGCTCCCTGTCTCTGTGGCAGAGCTGATACTGAGTGATGAGGAGGAGGCTGACAGTAACAGATGCAGTCAGTGATGGAGCAGTCTCCCACTGTGGCCTGCTCTGGTGGTCACCTCTCCACTGGACTCTACTGGGCAGTCTAACAAAAACACACCTTTAAAAACAATACTGGGCACCTAGGGGCTGTCAGACTCATCAATAACCAACCAGAGACTTTCCAAAAAATCCTATTCCTTTTGTCATTTTAACAATCTCACATCATTGAATGTCCACCCACTGAACATGTTAATAGATGACAGTAATATAGAGGTTAAATTGATGGAAATGGACATATTGAAGGTGTTTAGACTCATACATGTCTGTTCCCAGCATCTATGACAGAAAATAGGTGGAGCTTCTTCCTACCCTTTGAATTTTTCCCTTTCTGGGTCACCACAGCATAGCATCTGCCTCTTAGTGTGCAGTGTCTTGCATAAGGATTTGGCATTGGCTTTATATCGTATACTGGCTTTTGACTGGATTGACAGGGGATAGGTGGATTACTAGTTATTATATGGTCTATTGTTTAGTGAAAATCGTCATCTTGTGATACCTTCAAAAATTGTCACAGGGAGCTGATCACAGACCACGGCCCCCAGGACTCTGAGGAAACACTGGAGATGTATAGTAAAAATAGTAGGATAACACCATAGTTTAAATAGCAGTAGGAGACTAAAAGTGAGCATAAAACATAGATATACTAATGCTGGGTGTACACTGTACAATTTTTTTAGTCTTAAAAGATTTATGGAAGTCACACTGCATGACATGGAATCTGTAAATTGTAAAAAATTGCTTGTTCACACTGCGATGGTTCAAATGTTACAAATTAACGTTAACTAACAACAGAATACAGGACATTTATAATGGCTGGGACTAAACCAGGTCTAAACCAGGTCTAGACCAGGTCTAAACCAGGTCTAAACCAGGTCTAAACCAGTAAACGTAAATAAATACAGGCTAAAAACTAACATATGTGTGTCCTGAGTCGGACACTTTCAGCTAAAATTCTATTACTTTTTTTTCTTCAACAAGTCATAAAGTCGCTCATTTATTATCTTCATTAATGCAAATTGTATAAAATAAAAGTACATTTTCTTACATTTATAACGATATATTGGTTGGATAGTTTCTTTTACAAATATTTTATTGTGGCCGTATGAAATAGCGCTATCGCCCGAGGTTTAAGCTTGGCAGTGCTATGGCCCTGAGTCGGACACATGAAAGTTCCAATATCGGACACGCTCACCTTTCTGGCTTTTTCAGCCTTATTTGTTGGATTTTTTGGCTCTAATTTAAGGCTGGGATATTTACGTTAACAAATTTTCACACCCGGTACCTTGTTTCCGTCTTTCAAAATAAGATTGTGGGCTTAGCTAACGTTAATCAGAAAATCACAAGGCGAACAAAGTTAGCTATAAAAACTTTAAGATCACTGAAAGAACATCGCCCGAGTGTGACCTGAGCGTTCCCTGCGCATTTCCCGATCAAAATTATTTACATATCATGATTATTTTATAAACACTTAGCATAAATACATAAAAATGACCACAGCGGTAGAGCAATATGTGGAGTTTTTGTTTATCTACCGTTAGCCAGTTAACGTCTTTGCAAGTGTCTGTTAGAAGACTAAAAAACAGCAAAAGGTGAGCGTGTCCCACTCAGGACACACATACGTTAACTAACAACAGAATACAGGACATTTATAATGGCTGGGACTAAACCAGGTCTAAACCAAGTCTAAATCAGTAACCGTAAATAAATACAGGCTAAAAAACTACCTTTGAATACTTGTATAATGGTAAAAAGCATATTTTTCATCTGCACAGTTTATTTCCAGTTTCTGTCCCTTTTCCCGCGGTCATGGAAGCCACCTGACAAAACATCAAATAAACCTGGTCTCTGTTACCACAACTCCACCAAAGTATCTTCAGTATTTGAGCCCCAAACAGAAGTTCTTCTCCATTTCTCCTCCATTGTTGGACGCTGTACCGGCAGTGTTGTTGTTACTATGACGACACCCTGGTAACATGATTTCCTGCTGCATTCCTATTGGTCAAAAGTCCGTCAGAGATTGTAAGTGCTGCAGGAGACTGACACTCTGTGACGCATCTCCCAAAATATCAGGATCTGCCACAGCTCGTCTTTGGTCGTAAGACAGTTTTATCTGTGATCTTTGTCCCTGTCTCACTTTAAGACGTACGACCACTGTTTTTTAGCTACAACAGATTTTTCCCACGATAAGGAATCTTTCATCTGAGTCGACCAAAATTGTGCGGTGTACACCTGGCTAAAACAGTAAGACATATAAATAGGTATTTAGCTTAAGATATAAAGTATTTGATCTCTTGAAAAAATCCCAAATCTATCTTTTAGCATTTTTAAATAATTACCGTGATTCAGTAAGAGTGACCGGGACTGCAGGGGTGGTGTATGTCTTTAATGTAGATGCAGCGTGTCCAGATGTCTCTGTGGGACACTGTGGACATGTCTAAGCCTTATATGTTGTACTTTAGAGAGTCGTGACATATTAGCAGCAGAGCGCATTAGCCCGTGTGTCACACTGCTCATAAAACACAGGACAGGCCTAACATAGACAGAGATGTGAGCGTCCACCTGTTCCGCCTGTCCTGGAGTGGGGGCAGGGGTCCCAGTTAAGGCATCCTGCAGTGAACTGACCCTACACTGATTGCACTGGGACAGGTGGAGAAGCACATCATTAGAGAAGTCAGAGTTTTAGTGGGAATTCTGCAAGAAAAATAATGTCATTGAGAAACTTGCAGGGAAACCTTTAAACAATCATATTATGCAATGGAGTAACTTTAGTTCAGTGATGTTTGATGGCTTCTGTGCTGCTACTGCCTTCTTTAAACCCCACTAAAAATTTTCAACCGGATTTAAATCTGGAGACTGAGAAAGATCTTTTTGTCTTATTGAAAAATCTTTAATTGATAAATCCTTAATATCTTTGGTATAGTTCAGTTGGTAGAGCTGCGGTGCATATACAGGGCAACTAAAGCCTGCCTCAGTGTCTGAGTCTGGTTTCAGACAAATTACCAGATGTCTCTCCCTCATGATTTCCTGTTAATTCTCGACTGCACAATCTTGTAAAGCCAAAAAAAAGAAAAAGAAAAAGAAATAAATGCCTAAAATCTTTGCGTGGTTGAATATTTCTGATTGCAACTATAATAAGAGTTTTAACCACTGGTTTCAAAATGGTGGGTTGGGATTCAAAAGTGGGTCACAAGCCGGTAAAGAATAATTGCATTAGTTACAATACTTAAAATCAGAATATTATTCTTGATTAGACTAGTTTGACTAGTTTTTATCGATTTATTCCCTTATTAGGCTGAATATTTGACTTGTTTCAAGACATTTCTGACTTAAGAACATTTTTTTTTTCAGTGTCTCACTACATAGACAGATGATTTTGCTCGAAATAAAAAGAAATATCAAAAAGTCAGAAATATCTTGAAAGTCAAGTCAAATATTGAGCCTGATAAGGAAATAAATCTAAAAACTAGTCAAAAATAGTCAAGATTAACATTCTGAATCAATTTTATCTAATGCAAATATTATTTTTTGCAATGATAGTTTCAATGTTCAGCTTATTTGAATCATATTTTTTTAATTACAATAAAATTGTAAAATAGCCACTGACCACTGATCTAAAAAAATATTCAGTCTCTTAAAATATGTGCAATGTGTATAAATAAGAAATAAGAATACAACGCCTTTATACCTTTAAAATGACTTACAGTTGCAGAAACATTTATTCATTAAGTTCAGAAATACTACAGATAGAAATATGTTGAATTATTTTATTTTCTTAAATGTGACATACTTTGAGTTATTTTGAGTATAGGTTATTTACAGTAAAAAAAAAAAAAACTTTCATGATTTCCTTTTAGGTTTAAGGAACAGGTCATTTAACAGTGACGTTACCAAAATTGCGTCTTGACCCTGTCCCTAAAAGCTCCAAAAAGAGACGGCAGCAGGTTGGTGCAGTTGTTGTTATCAGTGTGTGCCGTTAGTGTTAATTAAGGAGCGCTTGTTAACTCCAAATTTACCTCCCTGCGGAATGTGCAGACAGAACCTTATCTGCTGCCCCCTGGACATTCCCCCCAGATGCCACAGCGGGATGTCCTGACCTGGGATGTGAGAGTGTGCACGGGGTCACAGCGGAGTCACATACTGGACCACATGAAGCGCAGGTCTGCGGAGGTCTTCAGGTCGACTTACAGCAGGAGGATTAGCCGACTACCTGGGTGGTGTCAACAAGACCATTAGCACTAAAAAACATGTCAACGTCCTGGTCTCAATGGAACTCACTGCTGTTCGGACAAGTCCTGGGTTAGTCCCAATTTAGTCCTGAGTTAGTCTTGAGGCATCTTTCCACTATATACATTGGGCTGAAGAGGTAGTTTTTCAGTGTGTTACTATTCTAAAAAAAAGTGTCCCAAATAAACGTTCTGTGGCTAACATGCAAACCCACAGACATTAAAGCTGAACTTTTTTACCTTAAAGTTACACTGTGTAACTTTTCTCCTAAATATGTGGGGCATACTGACTTGTTTTTGTGATTTTTTGAGCGATTATAAGGCCTGAGGCGTGATCTGTTGCTCCGAGCGGGGCTTCTGTACTGAGAAATCGCCCTCGTAGTTTGGCCGGGAGCGCTCCGCTGTTCAGGAAAAGTCACGTGACAGGAAACGACTCGCTTTACGGCATTCCCCCTTCAGCTCTTATACCTGAGGCGCAGGTATAACCATGAAGCTACTTTTAGCATTGTTATTTTCGCCAGTTCGTCAGGGCCGAAGGACACAAGAAGATGAAGACAATGTCGGACGAGGCAAGAAAAAGAAAACGGGAAAGGGACTGCACCAGATCACAGACAAGAGTCAACATCGGACAGACTTTTGTTCGCTGGCGTCAGATGAGAGACAGAGAAGGCTGCAAATCAGATCACGTTTTTGCTTCTTTACTGTTGGAGAGGTAAATTAGCCTCTTTATTTTTTCTTTAGAACGTGCTTTTTCATACAGTTATTAGTTGTTTTAATGCAACCATTGCGCGATAAGCTAATGCTAGCGCTAACTCTATAGAAGATCCAATCAGCGGCCAAACAAGTGGTTACAGAAGTTTATACAGTAAATATGAATGCACTCTCTAGTCCCATTGTTAGTTTGACGTAACGCACGCTCGCACAGTTTCAGAAGGAGGAGGGGCTCTAGTGTTTACGTTTTGCGACGGTGCAGTGGCACCTGTGGCCTCTAGAGGCGCAAGACCGGGAATCTTACACAGTGTAACTTTAAATAAACCATTTTGGAGTCTGTGTGATGATTAAATGAGTTGTTGTGAGCAGGGGCGGCAGGGGCAGATCTATAAAAAAATTCTTGGGATGGCAGGAAGGGTAATGAATAATTTTAGGGGTGCAGTGCTTCAGATTGTGTCGTATATTACTCCACATCTTATTTCAAAGAGCAATCTATGATAATATCATGATCAGCAGAACTTTATGGGCTCAAAACTGCTCCTAATGTTCATAATTTCATTGTCGTGATTGCACCAACAACAAGACAACTTGTTTTCCAGTGTGTGGAGCATGAACATGAAATACTGTACAGATGAACTCTTTGCTAACATTATATCAATTTTGCCAGTTTAGCATTCCAGTTAGCCCTCTGAATTTCTGAGTTCTGAGTTGCAAATGTCAATTGGAACATCTCCTGAAGTTGGAATTCCTACTCAGGACTTCAGGCAAACCCCAACAACCCCAAGCTGGAAAATCCAAGATGGCCCTATGTTACAAGAAAGTAAAAAATAAAACTACAGTGATATTTTTAGTGAACATGCTACAGCGAGGTGTGTGAACCTCTGCACTTACAAAATGTGGTGTAATCCTCAATTGTGGTTAATTCTGCTGACGTATGCACCATGCTAACACAAACAACTCAACTTGTCTTTAATGTTTTGGACTAAACAACTGGAATGGTGTAACTCAGAGAAAACGTCACTCCGAGGTTCGATTTCCGACCTGGACACCTGGCATGCAGCATAAATCTCCAGCTTGTTGCCCTAGAAATAAACACTCATGTCTTAATTCTAAGTAATGACAGCCCATCAGTTGAAAGATAGCATATAAATATGAATGATATCTCACACAGAAACACAAAACTCAACTTGTGTGGTGCTTGGGTGATGTCTCTATAAATCTAACAGAGGTCATTCTCCTGGACACAGGGCAGCTGAAACACGAGCCTCTTCAGGATTTACCAGTGAGCAGATAGATGGCAATATAGACCTGGTTTAGTCCTGTTCAGACCTGGTTTAGACCTGTTCAGACCTGGTTTAGACCTGTTCAGACCTGGTTTAGACCTGTTCAGACCTGGTTTAGACCTGTTCAGACCTGGTTTAGTCCTGTTCAGACCTGGTTTAGACCTGTTCAGACCTGGTTTAGTCCTGTTCAGACCTGGTTTAGACCTGTTCAGACCTGGTTTAGTCCTGTTCAGACCTGGTTTAGTCCTGTTCAGACCTGGTTTAGACCTGTTCAGACCTGGTTTAGACCTGTTCAGACCTGGTTTAGACCTGTTCATACCTGGTTTAGACCTGTTCAGACCTGGTTTAGACCTGTTCAGACCTGGTTTAGACCTGTTCAGACCTGGTTTAGACCTGTTCAGACCTGGTTTAGACCTGTTCAGACCTGGTTTAGCCCTGTTCAGACCTGGTTTAGACCTGTTCAGACCTGGTTTAGTCCTGTTCAGACCTGGTTTAGACCTGTTCAGACCTGGTTTAGACCTGTTCAGACCTGGTTTAGACCTGTTCAGACCTGGTTTAGTCCTGTTCAGACCTGGTTTAGACCTGTTCAGACCTGGTTTAGACCTGTTCAGACCTGGTTTAGTCCTGTTCAGACCTGGTTTAGACCTGTTCAGACCTGGTTTAGACCTGTTCAGACCTGGTTTAGACCTGTTCAGACCTGGTTTAGACCTGTTCATACCTGGTTTAGACCTGTTCAGACCTGGTTTAGTCCTGTTCAGACCTGGTTTAGTCCTGTTCAGACCTGGTTTAGACCTGTTCAGACCTGGTTTAGTCCTGTTCAGACCTGGTTTAGTCCTGTTCAGACCTGGTTTAGACCTGTTCAGACCTGGTTTAGACCTGTTCAGACCTGGTTTAGCCCTGTTCAGACCTGGTTTAGACCTGTTCAGACCTGGTTTAGACCTGTTCAGACCTGGTTTAGACCTGTTCAGACCTGGTTTAGTCCTGTTCAGACCTGGTTTAGACCTGTTCAGACCTGGTTTAGACCTGTTCAGACCTGGTTTAGACCTGTTCAGACCTGGTTTAGACCTGTTCAGACCTGGTTTAGTCCTGTTCAGACCTGGTTTAGACCTGTTCAGACCTGGTTTAGACCTGTTCAGACCTGGTTTAGCCCTGTTCAGACCTGGTTTAGATCTGTTCAGACCTGGTTTAGTCCTGTTCAGACCTGGTTTAGACCTGTTCATACCTGGTTTAGTCCTGTTCAGACCTGGTTTAGATCTGTTCAGACCCTGTTTAGTCCTAAATTAGATCTTAGGTTTAGGAAGTAGCATGTGTTCAGTGCTTTTGTCTACATTTGATCCAGGTATAGTCTACTTGACTTGACTTTTTTCAAAACTATTTCTTCCTATTTTAAGCAAAATCATCTGTCTATGGCAGTGTTTCCCAACCTAGGGTACGGGGACCCCAAGATGTACGCAGGCAAAGTAGAGGTGGTACTTGAAATTGTTGGCTCGTTTATTTCCACAATTATGAGATCAAAAGGAAATTATTAAAATTTATTTTTTTCCTAAATATTTTATGTTTAAATGCTTCTTTAAACTATTCAAATCATTTCATTTTTTAATTTTAATTAAATAATTATTTCGTTTTTTATTTAAATTTTTATCTTGAATTTTAGTGTAAAATGTAATAGTGTAAAAGTATGAAATGCTTTAAAGAGACCCAAAATGTATATTAATATAAAATAAAAATTATTATTAAAATGATTATTGTTTAATAATCAGTTCTCATTCTTTTTATATGACCACTTTCTGAAGAATTATGAACATGTGTAAGTTGGGGGTATGCTATGACAAAAAAGACCAGGGATAGTTAAAACAAAAAAGGTTGGGAACCACTAGTCTATGGAGTAAGAACTTTTTTCAAGCACAATTTTCTTCCCCTATGGACAGAATTTTGCTTAAAATAAGATTAAATATCTTGAAAAAAATAAAAAAATAAAAAAAAAAAAATCTGCCTAATAAGGAAATAAATTTAAAAACTCAGAACTAGGCTAATATATTCATTTTCTGATTTTTTATTTATTTTTTTAATTTATGTAGATATTCTCAGTGGTTTTTAGTTCAAGTTTTGTCTAGATGTAGAGAAGGTGCAATGTTTTTTCAAATTTATCATGGACTCTTTTGCTCTAGTGACAGTATTTCTAAAAGACAACCCTAAATGTTGAACTTGACTGCACGTAACTAAACTCAATGGCTTGCTAACAAAGCTAACTAAGCCAACATTATTTTAATAACATAACTTTTACCTAAAAAACAAAATTGGAGACCCAGACACTCCAAAAAACTGATGACAGCACAAAGACATATACTTTAAAAGGCCTTTATTTTCATGGCCAAAGCATTAAAAAGTCAACATGTTTCAAAGTACTGGCTTGCAAAACCAAGGAGACACATAGTTTTTTCCAAAACAAATTAGACACAATTACACAGGTGTGAAAGAACACATGAAAAGAACAAATGAAATTACAAATGAGAAAAAACTACAATGGGAAAAAGAGAAAAAATGTGAGTTTTACATGTTCAAGACGTCCATTTAGAGCAAAAATTCACTGGCATTATGATATTCACTATGAGTGTAATGATACAGTTACTCTATTGATGTATTGATTTTTTATTTCTAAGATACAACTATATCAATACGCATTACCATGTATCGAACTGTATTGTTTTCTAGGTAGCATATATATAGATATATATTTAAAAAAATCTATAATATCACAAATATCGATGTTAGAAATTTGCATATTAAAATAAAACCAGATTAAAATGTTAAAGTTAACTGTGCTTTCCTCTTTGCCTGCTGGACATAATCAACTCTGTCCGCGATGATGGATTTAAGTATACTTTTCGAGATTTTTAGCAAAACGTGGCGGTATTGATTGTATTGATAAAGGTATTGAATCACAAATTGTTTCATTCTAAATTAGCCAATATCGTTCTTAAATCGGATCGAAGCATTTCTAATCAATACATATCATTACACCCAAATATTCACTGAAGTGTCTAGCCATACTACTAACTTGTACCTAGATGTTAAAAAAGCCAAGGTAGTAAAAATATTTATTTAAAAATCTTTTGCAAATACATCTATCTCAAACAGATCTCCATTCTTTAGGAGTGATTTGTTTAGGTTGATGGATGAGGAGTGAGGAGTGTAGATGAGAGACACTGACAGCTGCCCAAGGCCTGGTCTGGTCTGTCTTTAAACACACCCCCCTCTGTGGAGTATACAGTAGCGGACAGAGGCTTTTTTTTTTTTTTGCCAAGACTTTACATTGACAATGGGCCAAGTGTGCATATCTGATCAAGGACACGTCGTTTTAGTTAATTAAAGTTTTAAGTGATAAATGACCATATTTGCACAAGAGACTATTGGCATTTTTCAGCATTATGGAGATGAAACATGGGCCTCAGTGCTAAAACAGTTGCATAAAGGCTCTGAAATGCCATCTGAATACACACAGTAGTATTTCTAGTTTTATGACTAATACATCTTATATATAAAACTGAATTTAAAATAACCAAACAAAGGTCACTCATAAAATTTATTTGAAAACAATAATTCTTTGCAATTAATTACAATGTGCATGCAGAAATAAACAAAAATAAATGTGTGGCTGTGTTTTTGCAAAAGAGCTTAAATGGCGGTCTTCAAACACAACTTAAATTTAAAACATGATTACTATACCAATTGTGGCTTAAGTTCAGTATAGGGATTTATGTACCTCATGCTTGGGACCCCTACAGTCCTTAGAAACAACTCTTTTTATGCAAATTGAGCACCTAATTGTCCAAATATGGTCACTTCCTCATTCAAACATTGATGGTCAGAATTTAAATATGTTTGCAAGTAACTATCTAAAGCAGGAGTGTCCAAACTATGGCCCAGGCGCCAAATACACACCAAATTTTGGCTTTGGGCCCAAAAAAATAGATAAATGTGGGGGTGGTGAAGGGCATCCAGAGTAAAACCTGCCAAAGTACCCAATGATTCATTGTGGAGACAGAAGGGAACAGTCAAATGGGACTTTATTTTATCATGAGGCAAAATACTCTAGTGTGGCCCTCTTTCTCATATATATTTTTAGTATGTGGTCCTCAATGACAAAAGTTCCCTGATCTAAACTAACATATTTTGACAATTGGATATGGTGTCACCCATGAAAGATGTTACCAAACCTACTAGTGCTCATCTGTGGCACTGCAACATACCATGCCAATTAAAGCAGGCCTAACTCAGACATCTGCATCCTATGGTTTTAGAACACCAAGGAGTATTTACAGGATGTAACTCTAGTTATCAGTAAGAAATCAGTGGAGGATTTAACACAGCCCTTTATTAGTTTCCACCCATAGGCTATATTTCACTTATAGGCTAAGCTACTGTTGTGCATTAAATTGTTTGCGGCTCTTCACAGACTTAACTTCTGTATATTATTATATTTGGGAGCAATTGGTTCTTTGGATCCAGAAGGCTGCAGACTCCTGGCCTAACTTTTGCTCTCTCTTGTGGTCCCTCTCTGGATGAGAAGACTCTTGAAGCCTAATTTATACAACCATATCAACAGAAACAATAATGTATGCAATAGTTGTTTTCAGAAATGAACTAAAATGACAAAAAGATCACGGAGACTGGTACATTTTAGCGCCACCATACTTTCCTTTTAGGTTATATTCAAAGCAATATAACCTACAGCCCTTTAACAAACACCAACAAATGGTGTCCTTCACAAGCTATATATAGATTATGAATATACTGACTTTCCTATTAGCCATATAAGTTCAATAAGCAGAAATAGTGTGGCTGTGTAGCATTTTGTTGGGCTTGATTGATTTGTGTGAAAGTGTGTTTTGGGTGTTGGGTGACAGCGCTAAACAGCTCAGTGTCACCCGAAGGTGTCATAGTGCATTCATGAAAGTGTCATAGGCCAGTGGGCGGGGCCAGATCATGGTCCGGCGTTTTAAAGGGCCGGTGTCACGCCTCTCAGATGCCTCAATACCACTGTCAGTCAGGGCTATAAAGGACAGGAGGAGGGGGGCGAGGGGTGGGAAACACTGAGTCAGTATTGGACCAGTCCCTCAGATCTGAGTCTCCACTGGGGGCAGGTCTGACCAGAAGCCAAAGGGTGTGAGAAACAAATATAAGACAGTCTTATAATTAAAATACATGATTAAAATAATGCATTTATACAATCACTTTCTTTTTAATAAAATAAAAGTTTCTGTTTTGAAACTGTAAATTTGTTATTAATACATCACATTGAATGCCCAAATGTGTAAACACATATACGTATAAATAGACCCTTGGCAACAAACACATGTAAAATAGTTAAAACACCCTTTAATATCTCAAAATAGCAGAGTATAACAATTAAAGGTGTTCTATATGAAAACCAGCATAACATATTCCAATGACAGCCAATGATTTGTAGCAAGAACTCCTTAGCTTGCATAGACAAAATGTCTGATAATATAAGACAGCACATGCAGTTGACATTTGTCAAAAATAGTTTTTGTCCGATATAGTTTCATATAGTTTTTTTTTTTTTTTGGATGGCCATATTGGCCTTTGGTCCATTGAAAGTATGTTGTGTTATGCTCAGCGTCTGCTGCCAACATGTAAACACAGCTTGTTGTTGAGAGAGAGAGTAACAGGGTCTGTGGACACGAAATAGTTCACAATGCAAATGTAAAACTTTACTTTCCCTCTTTGCCATGTTCCCTGTCTAGTCACCATCAAAGTACAGCCCCAATTTAAAAAATAATTTCAGACTCCAAAATGTAATTAAAACTGAATGCAATGATTTGCCATTCTCATTTAAGTATATTGTATAAAGTATTCATCTGATCTGGTCTGAAGTTACTATCAAATGTATGACCTTATATTTTTATGAAATCGTAACATTTCAGTTTCAACACCAGACAAGTTTGTTTTTAAAAAAAATTAAGATTGTTTCTTAGGTCATTTTTGGCTTTAGATAGTGCAGTTGAGAAGTGACAGGAAATCATGGGGGAGAGAGCAGGAAGAGAAATTTGGCAAAGTGTTGGACGCAAAGGCAGGCTGTATTTGTGTATATGTGCCACAGCTCTACTGACTGAGCTATACTGCGGCACAGTTTTGTAAGATTTGCACATCTTCGTATTCTGTTTTAACTGTTTAACTGATTCTGTCTTAACTTTTCTAGAACTAGGTTTGTAATTTTAATTCTGTAAAAAGTGGGTCACAATAAAAATCAGGAATAAAATTGGGTCCTATAATTGTATTCATTCAGTTCAGTTTAATTAAATTGTGCCATATCACACCAACATTATCTCAACATACTTTGCAGCCATAGCAGATCAAGACCAAAACCTCTGTTATAAATGTATTACGTCTTTTAACAGCTTTGTATCACAAGAGCGCATAGAGTAATTGCTGAAAGTGGGCGGAGCATGCTCTTAAACCAGCTTGTCCCCATCTTTCTACAACATCTGTGGGCTGTGGTTATTTGAAGAACATCTTGCAAACCAATGTACAGGAAGTGGCGATGTAAACAGAATCCACTCCATCTTGTATTGGACCCAGAGTGTGTCTTCAGTATGTTGTCATCCGTCAGACAGCACAATGAAGATGCATCAGGCCTGTTTCCTCTTCCAGCCTCACTCACAGCGGGGTCATTAACATCAGAGTAGGCTACAGTCACAGCGTTTCCACTCGAAAGACAGACGAGAAGCTAGCATGAGTTACGAGTCATTCTTTTAGCCTCACAATAGAGCTGCGTTTGCATCAACACACAATATTTGCATGTTGACATGTTGCATCAGAGTGGTATGGAAAAAGTAATATGGTAAAAGTTTAAAATTGTGAAAAGAAAGTTGCCAGAAGATGGAATTTTGCAAATGACATCTGACTGACTACATGTGTGTGCTGTGAATGAGTGGGTAGGAAACATTAGCAAGTACCTCAATGGTTAGCAGTGTTGCCATGGTAAAAGAAAAAAGTTCCCAACTTCTAATAATTTGCCAAATGGACATGCTAAAAGAAAGTTGCCAGAAGTTGAAATGACAAATGGCAACTGACTCACTACGTGTGTGCTGTGAATTAGTGGGTACAGAACATTAGCAAGCACCTCAATGATTAGCAGCAAAGTTTAAAAATTGTTAAAAGAAAGCTGCCAAACGGACTATGTTTGTACTGTGAATGAGTGGATAGAGAACATTAGTCAGTGTAATACTATGGTAAAAGAAAAAGCTCCCATATTAAAAAAGAAGGAATTTTGCAAATGGTAACTGATTGACTACATGTGTGTGCTGTGAATGAGTGGGTAGAGAGCATTAGCAAGTACCTCAATGATTAGCAGAATTGCCACTGTAAAACAGAAAGTTCGCCAATTCCAAAAGAAAGTGGCCTAAAGTTGCCAAAAGTTGGAAGTTTGCAAATGTTAACTGAATAACTATGTGTGTGCTGTGAATGAATGGGTAGAGAACATTAGCAAATATCTTAATGATTAGCACAAGTGCCATGCTTAAAAAAAAAAAAGTTCCCTAAAATTTTAAAATAAAGTTACCAGAGATTGGAATTTGGCAAATGACATCTAGCTGAGTAAGTGTGTGCTGTGAATGAGTGGGTAGAGAGCATTACAAGTATATTTTAAACTGCTCTATTCATACAAGTTTTTGGACTATACAAGCTAATGATGAAGGAGTAGCTAATGTTGCACCATTAAGGATTAGTCACATTCAGTAAATTTGGATGTCCACATAATTCAAAAATTTAATTTGGAACTAAAAAAATAATTTACGGTTTTGTGAGCGCACCACGGTAGCTCCAGGTTTTGTCTTGTGAAATTTAAGACCTTTCTAAGAGTTTTTAATGTCACTTAGATTAAATTTTAATAACAGGATCACCAGCAAAAGAATTTTATTTAATATTAAATTTTTACCTTTTTAATACCTTGGGGCTACCCTGAGCACAGTGACAGTGAACGAGCTCCAGCATTTTTGGTCAGAGTTTGGGTTTCTTATGGTGACGAACATAATATATATATATATTTATATTTTATTATTATTTTATTTTTTATTATTATTATTATTTTATTTTAGAAAACACTTGGAATTTTGCAGATGAGCCAAATTGAACTGAACATAGTCTACAACTACCAACACACTCCTGGCTTGTTCCACATTAACTTTGTAAGCGACACGTTTTGGGGGTTTTCGTCAGTCTGTTCAAACACTCGCTCCGTCCCTCAGGCTCCACTAAACTTAGCCAACCTCTGACCCCTGAGCGTGGACCCTGCTGCCCTGAAGAGCGCTAACAGTTCACAAAGAGGAAGAGCTGCACGAACAGTTCTCCAGAGAGTCTGCACACAGTAAATGAATTCTGCTGTTTGCTGAGGTTTCAAAGATGGCCCTGTGTCAGAGAGTTTATAAGACTACAGGGAGAGGAGATTACAAACACAGCTCCAACATCCAAAGACCTGCAGCTTCTGAACCAGACACTCACATTTGACAAAGCTCAGCAGGTTTCGACATCTGCAATAAATCAGACACCCAAGTTACAATACCGGCTATGAGGATATCCATAATAAGTGCTGTGCTAAAATAAAAGAAGTAGGAAGTAAGTGATCTGCTTTAATCAAACTCTAATCAAATTTTCTGAAAATGGATTTTATTTAGGAAGTTATGTATGGTCTGTCTTAAAACATACTGTAGGTATTTTTCCATTTCCAACATGGATTGACTGGGGAGAGAATGTAACTAATAATAATAATAATAATGTATTCAACCAAGAACATGCTTCTAAACATTGTTGTACGATAATCATCCTATTAACACTATACAACTGGCCAAATGCAGGTAGATTTTCATTTTAGCTAGTAACACAAATTCTCCCACTAGCCACTTTGGCTGTTGAATTTTATGTACCTATATCACCTATATTGTTAGAGGTTAGGTCTGAATTTATGTTGCTCAGTTCAAGTGTACATCATTTTGTACACAGTGAGTCATCATAATAAACAAAATAACATGTTTTGAAAAATGTGACCCCACATCCACAGAGATATGGTATATTCTGCCTATTCCTGTTTATTAATATTTGATAAATCCCTGTCTGTATATAAAACCAAATTTCATATTTCTCTATGGTTGTTGTATACTATAAAGTATACACAAAAATTCCTTAAATTGTGGCTGGTAAAAACACAAACTGGCTAGAAACGTTTGACAAATACTAGCAATGGTGGCCAAAAAAGTTATTGACAAGCCCTGATAATAATATTGGGATATATTGGACTTGACACTTGGACTCCAACTTGCACTGTAAGAGCTGAGGACTCGACTTGTCCCATGCGACTTGGACTCAGACTCAACTACAACACTGGTCCACAACCCACTTTTGTGCCACTTCAAAGCCCAGATAAATGGAGAGTATTCAATGTGACTCCATACCAGATTTTGGGGGTTGGATGGAGGCAGAAGAATGCAGCAGCTGAATGGAAATAAGAATTATGACCAAAAATGTATGCGTCAGAAATGATGGTGACCATTTTTTGTATTGTAATATTTTGTTGCTTGTGGAAATTTGAACCAATCTGCAAATTGGCTATTTTTACAACTTACTGTCACCAAAATTCATAATGAAATTCAGAAAATTTGGGGCAAATCAAACTCGTACAATCTAAAGAGCCTTTGGTTTCCAGCCCACTGTTTGGGAAACCCTATTCTATAGCATGTTTTTGTCTTAAATAGTTTCCTTTTGCTTTTTAGGTAGTAGGAGTAAAAATTCAAAAAGTACTTTATCACCGTCAAGTGCTCCTTTACAGTCTTGCCTTGGGGGTAGTGACTTGCCCACATGTCAGTACCATCTCTGTATGGGACGTCCCGGTGCTGAAGCCAACCCTCCTTCTTCCTGTGCTTCCTCCCATCCATCTCACTGACACCGTTGGAAACAGAAGCCTCCCCGAGCTGCTTGCAGAGGGCCCCGGCTGACAGCAGGGGGCCTGGGGCCAGTGTCACCTGAGAAGCCCTCTCCCAGCCGGGTGCTTCTGTCCAGGGCTCTCTGACGCTCATGTTTAACCTTGAATGCGGCTCAAACAGATCGGACGGGGCAGCCACCATTTGTCGAAAGGATACGGTGATACCCATCAGAGGTGTTTGGGGCTTTTCTCACACTAATCCTCTGACAAGTCCTCCTCTGTGGGTAGGCCCAAACATAGAACCAGCTCAAAATCTGCTCAGGTACCTGTCCCACTGCACATGCCAATGAGAAACTGATGACATAGTGTGAACATTAGGCAACAGTGTTGATGGCAGGCTGCAGGATTCTATGAATAAGGAACTGTGGTTCTACTCAAGAATACATGGGAAGTGGGTACAGATTTCACCACAGATGGAATTTTGAACAAAATGAGTGAAAGACATTAGAAAGATGGTAAAGACTGAAGAAGAACTAGGGGAGCAATTTCAGAAAAAAATGGTCCATCTCGACTCATTATATTCTTCTTTTATTATATACCTTGTATTTAATGACTTTGATTGATCAATCCAAGTTTATTTGTATAGCATCTTACAATAGCCTAATGGTGCTCAAAATGCTTCATAGAAGCCAAATTAAAACATGACAGAGTCACCCACATAACATGAATAAAATTATAGCATAAAAAATTCAGAAAGACATGCACACACAGAAAATGTGCAGTTACATCTGCAAGACATCAAAGCTGTAATTAAATGTCAAAAGCCAGTCTAAATAAGTTAGCTGTGGCTTAAAAACCACTAGCTCAGTTATGGACTGAAACCAGGTGAAAACAAGTACCAGAGCCTGGGTGTAAAAACAGCAAAGAATGATCACCCCTCTTTTTGTATCTTGATCTGCTCTGACCGAGTGATGAACTGTCAGTGACCTTTATATAGAGCTTTTCAAGATACCAAAAGCGCTTTACATCTGAGTTCATTATTCATTCACTCCTAAGACACACTTGATGTTGGTTAGTTACTTCTGAAGCCACAGCTGCCTTGGGGCAGACTGATGGAAATGTGGCTGCCAATCTGCACAAGCGGCCTCTCAGACCCTCAGCAAATGCATTCACACTTACACTTTCAAATAGGCAAAGTGGGTGAAGTGTCTCACACAAGGTAAGGTATAAAGTAGACTTTATTGTCCGTAGGGAAATTTGTTCTGTGCATTTGACCCATCCTTCAGTGTTGCTTAGGCAGCCTGTCATGAGCCCAGGGACCCTTCTCCAGATCTTGAGCCAGGATCTTGGTCAGGAGTACCTGGCTGGAGGATTTTCCAACAGCAATGCAATGCTGGTAGCAAGATTTGAACTGGCAACCTTATGGTTAGTAACCAATAACATGAGGTGCTTTTCCACTGGACGGTAGCACAGGTCATGTCACTGCACAATGGTTTGGTACATTTAGCCCCAAAACCTGCCCTGTGTTTCCATTATGCCAAATTGTGAGCAATGACAGTGAGAATCCAATCCTTTCAGTTTATTTCTGGTAATTTAGTAGAGTATTTATTTTAATCTGAATTGTAAAATATGACCAAGTTTGTTCCCCTGCTGCCAGTTCAACATTCATCCCATCCCCCTAAATCTTAACTCCGTGAAAGGTTTGATGGATGGTAATTTCTCCTCAGCTTCCTTTATGAACTCCAAAAACAGAATGCTTTGATTTAGCGCAACACATCAAATAAAAAGCCAAGCCCAGGGTCAACTGATGTTTGCATGATTGTGTGTGCTTGTTTGAAGCTCTGTGCTCCGCCAGATGGGTGGGGTTAGTGTAAAGAAGACAATACTAGAGCCCTGCCCCGGGACAAACACAGGAAAGAAAGTGAAAATCACTCTGGCTTTTGTAAACCACACAGGAGATCTATGTTTACTAACTGTGTCATATGGTCTTAAATAATGCATTAATAAGTTCTGGTCACAAGAGATATAAAAGAATGGCTGCACAAAAACGAACTTATTTATCTAGATTTGTTTATATTTTTCCTTTACATGCTTGGACTACCCTCATATATTTTTAATAAAAGGCCCAATGCCACTACAACATACATATACAGATGTTATGCTACACTGCAAGTTTAAGGGCCTTCCAGAAATTATCCTTTGGTGCCCAAGAAGTGGATTCGACATTGGCAATTGACAAGTTTTCAGTTTTTGGGATAATTGCTTCATAACTTACCCCAAACTTGTGAATTCAAACATGTGAGTAACAATGGGAAAATGTAAGCAACATATTAGCTCACCAATAGCAGGTCGGCGGTTCGAACCTCGCCTCAAAGTGCATACTACTGTTGTGTCACTGGGCAAGACACTTCACCCACATTGCCTACTCCAGTCACTGTATATAGCTAGTTCCAACAGGAATGGCATCCAGCATAAAACTCTGCCAAATCACTGAGCGACTGGTTTGCTGTGGTGACCCCTAACAAATAAGGGAGCAGAGTTATTTTGCAGATAAATGGCCCTGTCCTTTGCAGTGACAATGGTTAAAAGCCTAAAATGATCATTTGAAAATACTGAATGTGCAACATCACCAAACAGTAAAGAAACAGTAAAGCACAGATAAGTTGTGAAGAGTACGAGGCCTCAGTACACAGTCAACCTTCATCGAGAGATATATGGGGAGTTATTGCAGGTTGTTAGACTGCTCCAGACATTGCACTAAGGTCCCTCAAGGATCATGTCCAGTGAAAAAAGTAGTGTGTTTTAAACAAACTATTGGTCAAAAGTGCTCCTGAAAAAGCCAGCAGAATGTCCTGAGGATAGTGCACATCTGAAAAAGCAGCGCTCCACAGGTTGTAACAGGGCTCTCCGAGCATGATACCCAGATGAGAAAAGTGGGGGGATTGTGCTCAGTGTTGAGGATAGTGCAGGGCGTGAATGTCCACAGGCGTCTTTTGTCTTGATTTTTTTTTCATACTGAGTAAGACAGTCATGAAAAGCACTTTTACCGCAAACCAAGTACAGAGAAAAATGTCTGTACTAAATATCTTTTCTGATTGTATAATGGCAACAGAACACTGGAAAATGCTTTCTCAGTTGTAGGAATCAAACGGTAATGTTATCAATTTAACCTTTACTGACTGTGATGTGTGTAAAAACAGGACATGCATAGACATTTTATTTAGTTGTCTCTATTAAAGTAAAATTGAACCCTAAGATGTCACAAGACACCAGTGTAGTTTTTGTGCCATTCCCAAGTCTGGATAAATGGAGAGGGTTGTGTCAGAGTGTCTGGCATTAAAACCTATGATGAATCAAAATGCTAATGACCCCAGAAGTGAAAAGCCAACAAAATTAATAAAAAAGTCACTTGTAAAAATAATGCTACTTGTTTAGGTCCTATCTACAAAATATTTTAAGTTGAAACAACTTCCGTGGCACTTTAATCTTCAGTCCCTTTAGTGAACATATGGCATCTCAAACACCTTAAACACATATATAAGAAAAATGAGATTAGGGCTGACGATGACGGTCCAATTAGATTTGTCACAGTGTCCCACAAAGACAGCCTCACATCGATGCGCACGTGGCACACAAAGGCAGGAATCCAGCTGAAAGACTCCATACTGTGGTGAGACAGGAGCCATGATGGATATGAAGGATCAATCATGATGGGGTGAGTTTAATCAGGACATCAGTCACCCAAGGGACAGGGCTCAGGGAGGAGAGAAAAGGGGGAGGTGCAAGAGCTGAGGGGGCTTTGGGACTATGATGGGATGTTCTATGGCCTGATGGAATGAAGATGGGGAATGGTTGAATAGGTGATACCACACTGAGGGGAGTGGAGACCTGTCTGAGCAGAAAAAAGTGAGAAATTAGCAGAGGTCAAGCTTAGGGATGAATGATTTTGTGTAAATTCAATGTTTGGGTACTTACAGATTTAATTGTTTTAGATTAAAGCTATCACCCAGTTTAAATATTAGCATGCATCTCAAAAATCATGGTAATGAATACATGAGATGTATTCAGTATGAACAATATTTTGTCAAACAATAGTTTGTCACAGTTCCTTTCTAATATTCCCAGACACAGGTAAGTTAGAAATTTAGCATTAGACTGAATATGTAGCAATATATGGAGTCACAGAACTTAAGCCTGAAGAAATAAAATAAGGTGTACCGCAAGGTTCAGTACTTGGACTATACATTTTTTTCAATCGGTCTTCTAGCAATAATTGGAAGTCACAGTAATAAAGCCTGAACAAATAAAACAAGGTGTACCCAAAGTTTAATTACTAGACTCATACTTATTTCTTATTAATTAATCTTTATGTGGAATTACAGAAATGAAGCCTGAACAAATACCATAAGGCGTACCACAAAATTCAATACCAGGACCATTATTTTTTATTCATTCATCTTATAGCAATATACAGAGTCAAAGTAATGAAGCCTAATTAAGCCAAATTAAATAATGTGTTGTAAAAGGTTCAGTACTAGGACTATACTTGGTATTAATTCTAGCAGTACCCAGAGTCACAGAAATGAAGCCTAAACAAATAAAATAAGGTGTGCCACAAGGTTCAAGACTAGGACCATTATTTTCATGTATTTATTTATCTTCTAGCATTATTTGGAGTCACAGAAATTAAGCCTGAACAGATAAAATAAGGTGTCCCGCAAGGTTCAATTGTAGGACCATTATTTTTATGTATTCATTCATCTTTAACAATATCTGGAGTCACAGTAATGATACTTGAACAGATAAATTAGGTGTACCACAAAGTTCAATACTAGGGCCATACATTTTAATCTTACTTCTATTTATTCCTGTGAAGAATTGCAGGTGGCTAGAGTCTATTCCAGGAACTATTGGCCCACATTTCCAATACTGAATGGAAAAAGTAGAAAAAAAAAAATGATGTGAGGTGGTGAGACATGTAGTACGCGTTGTTGGATTGAAGCTATATCAGATCCTCTACTTACAGTAGTAGATCATCTAAATGCTTGATTTCTCACTTTGATCACCTCTTGATTTTTGGTCTTTTCAGTTTGATCTGATTCCATAATGTGGAGCCTTAATAGAATTAATCTTGTATAGAAACAGCATGCATGGTTCCTGCATGGTTCCCTCTACTCAAACAGCAGAGTGAAAAGGCAAGCAAGTAGTCATCAAGTTTAATCCAGTTCAGGTCAGAGGCATTACAAGAACTCTTTTGTCCCACTCCCACGAGGCTAAAAAAAAAATCTCAGGACAAATAAAAGGAAAAAGAAGAACTACTCATATTTTTTTATTTTATTTTTTTCAAGGAATCAATAAATTCAGTTCAACCATGTTTCACTTTAACATATAATGTTTGCTGACCTTACTAAAAATATTTTGTGGCATAAATTTAGTAATCTTTGTAAATACCATCAAATATAACTAAAAAATAAAAATCCTCTATTGATAAAAGTGGCGATCTGTCAAATGCTTATGTCTTTGTCCATGTCTTCATCAGCTCTCAGCTGTTCGTGCCAATGGTCTGCTTCTCTCTGTGTGGTTTCTGTTCCAAAAAGTGGACAGAGCGTGGAAATGAAGACACTTGAGCTCTGGTTTTATGTGAGACATCCTGCTCCAGCTCTGATCCCAGTTCTGATCCGTCCTGGCAGAGAGAGGGTCCCGCTGTGATCCCGTCCTGGCACAGCTCTGGTCCCGCTGTGATCCAGTCCTGGCACCAGAGTCCAGCCTCCTCAAAGACTGTGAAATCAGTGGATCCACAGTGTCTGCTCTGGCCAACAGCTCTGGCTCCATGTCCCACACACTTTCTCTGATAAATCACTGTCTATAGCCCGCCTGCAATAAATTTACTGCAATAAATGTCCTCTGTACAGTAAAAGAGATTCTGAGTGCATTTATACGGGTATGGAAATCCTAGTTTAGCCATATACCAGTTACTGAGATTCTAATTACTGAATTGTACACAAAATGTATCAAGTTTATTAACTGGCACTACAACTATGGCTAATGCTCACACAGCATTGTGTGAATTAGCCAATTGGGGAATACTTTAGTGCAGTGGTTGCAGAACCCATTTTCATCCCTCATTTATTGACACCAACTTTTTACAAGTAACTTTTAAAATTATTTTACTACCACATTCATGGTACATCTATTTTTATATGATTAAAATTGGATTGAATTTTTAAACAGAACAAAGCAGCACAAACAGTGGTACATAGCTCAAGGGCTGACTCTCGGTGGGTAGAAAAATAAAACGAAAATAATAAATATTAAATATAATATAATCTTTTAAATGAGAATCACCCAAGGAGAGGGTCAAGTATGTTAAAAAAACAAAAAAACAAAACTGAAAAACAGTCTTGCCACCAAGCTTTAAAAGAGTAGTTTAAGTAACTGAATACTAAACTGTCCATTCTACCCAATAGTTTGATGGTACATTTATTTTAAAATCAGTTCAAAATTTCATATTTAAGACAATATTTAGGCTTCAAATAAGCTGTACCTAAAAATAATTAATCCTTCAGTAACTTCAGTAACTCACCTTTGGGTCCCTAGCCACCATTTGGGAACCACAGCTTCAGCAGAATATGCACTAATGCAATAGATACATATTCTGAGACACAATAGTGGCGTGTGGTGGTAATGAGGGGCCCCAGGGCAGGTTCTCAGAATGGGCCCTAAGCTTATTTGTGCACATATAATACTTTTAAGTTATAAAAGGTTCATTGTACTTTCTTAGAGTTGGCTAATTGTTTCTTTAAAATGTCCATAACATGTCAGTGCCAAAAATATTTATTATTGTTCATTGCTAAACTTTGTAAGCATTAAGTAAATGTGAAGAAATTATATCAAACATCTTAAACCTTTTTTAATCATAAGAAAAGCTTGTTCTAAAAATGAGCCATGCCTGCTGTGTAATTTATAGCCCAAACTGTACACAACCCTCTAATATTGACTCTAGTTAAAGACTCTTAACGGGGCCCCCTTTTGTCCTGGGCCCTGGGCAGTACTGCCTGATGTTACACCCCTGAAATCAATTTAGTGCCAAGTTAAGTGTATATAACAGACCTATACAGTATGTTTAGCTGATTTTCACTCAGTCCCAAACACTCTAGTCTCTGCTAAACAGCCCACTCCTTGTCAATCACAAATTACCACCTCAGACAAAATTACACTCCATTTTTCTATTTCTCCATAATTAATATGTGCTTAAAGTGCAGATTCTCAGCTGTATTGTGAGAGTATTCACATCCAAATTGGACCCAGCAACAGCTTTCAAATGCAAATGTAACACCTGGAATCAAGTCCAGACCTTTTACCTGCTCAGTTTTTGATGAATCAATGAAAGAAATGGCCCATGCGGCTCAAGAAATAGCTTTTGAAGCTATTAATGTGTAGCCAAATACTTTTAGCATTACAGCTGAGAGTCTGTACTTTAAGCAGATATTAATTTATTATGTAACTGTACTTTGAATATGTTTTGGCTTACAGCTAAAATAACAAATCTGTGTCAGTGTCCAAATGCTTATGAACCTAACTGTACATTTACTGTAGTGGCCTTTAGACTTACCAATTGAAATATACTGTACATGCATATCTCTGGATGATGCTGGAGAGAGCCAATGATCTCCTCATAATGTGGCAGGAGAGCTAACCACTCTTACACCCTACACAGCTTGGCACTTGAGGCTTTAGGTCAGGGGTCTGCACCCTTCTGGATCCAAAGAGCCAATTGTTCCCAAAAGTCACTAAGCGTATAATTGAAATATAGCGTAGAGTTACATCCTGCAACTTTTTCTTGGTGCTTGTGTGTGACACTTCTAATCAGTCTGTGTGTGCAACTGCATGGACAACTGAGGCTATAATAGTTTATTATGACTAAAACTGAGAAAGTTTCATTTTAAATTAACTAGATGATTCAGATGTAGGCTGTTATAGTCATTTACTTATTCCTTTGTTGACTTTACATAACCATATGTCAGACGCCCAAAGAGCCGCAAGAGCAGGGCTAAAGGTTGCCGATGTCTGCCCTGGGTCATTATTTGGCGTACTGTAAGCACACTCCATATAATATTCACTGAACCATTGCTAGCATGAGCAAACTCACGCCACATCTGCTAACTGTATACTTCTAAATGTATGACAGTATCCTTTGATGTCCATTATGCAAATATACCGTCAAACATTTCTCATTTCTCAAAAGGCAGCACACATTCTTGTCATGATTAAATCTCATTTACCCAGCATTCCCTTATGAGCTGTATATCCACGGCTAATGACTCAGGATAGAGGGAAGGAAATTTGTCTGCCATCACAATCGTTTATTGACTCTAGACGTACATGCAACACTTCACACACGTCAGATGCCAGTTCTCAGTTTTCCCTCGCCGTCCTGTGAGTCCCTGAATAGCAGCCAGTGGTTCATATCTGCAACGGTTCTGCTGTGTGCAGAGATAGACATCAGTACAGTGTTTGTTTGGGCTGATTAAACGACTGCATTCAGAGGTAACAAACCAAACTCTGCCTGCACCTTTCTCAAGAACCGTAGATTGCGTGTCGAGTGAGGAAGTCATGTCTGATGGGAACTCCGGGGAATTTTAAAACAGTAGCGTCTAGGCATGACTCATGGAAGTCTCGTGGGAGGGTCCCAAAATTTGAAGTTACGCAATTGTTGTCATGATTCTGAAGATGTTAATTCTACCTGCCTCGGAGGTTTGGGCGCAGCTTGAAGTTTTTTTTTTTGACAACTGTGCAGACGGTTTCTATGCACCTGGCTGCACACTCTGAATTTAAAAGTTAAGCATGATTTAGTGTACTTAGATTGATGAGATAGCATGACAGCTGCCAGTCTGAACTACAATAAAGTGTTGAAAAGAATTAATGTATATGCATTTGGGCTGCCCACACAACCACATCTAAAGTCTGTTGCTAATATGCAGGTTTTTTTGGTGTGGTAGGGTAAATATAATGAAATCATGGATCTTGTCACAAATATAAATGATCAGGTGCATCATTTGTGAATTTTCCTTCTGGATATTTCTTATTCAAATATAAAAGTATATAACCTATAATGGAATACTGGCTCCTGCCCCCTATCTAAGAGTATAACATCATCACATCCCAGAATGTAAAAACAAGAGGGCAGGGGCCTGTATGAATGTATACTATTTTTAAAAGAAATATCTAAACAGAAAATCCACAATTGTTGAACCTGATCATTTTTTGTTAGCAACTAGGTCCACAACCACACCATAATAATCTTGTGGCTTAATGTTGAGGCTACAGACAGCAATCACACCTGTGCATTTGAATTATTTGACGCTATGGGTCATTTGTACTGACAGGTAAAACTTTGTGCAACTTTTTGTTTCATGTGGATGGGCTCAGTTTTTGCAGAGATAATAGCTATAAACCACACCAATGTGCATTTTGAATCTTTAGCAGCAGATTCTATCATAGAATTCTTACCACAATTACCTTCAGCTCAATCTTAAACTATAGGCCCTTTAGATTTCTATCACATCACATGAACGCAACCTATTAATGGCAACGTATTTGTGCATCCAGTTCTAAAACTCACTTTGGGAAACAATTTATCTCAAATATTTTCTGAACTTTTGTTGCACTTGTTTGAACCAGACCATTCCATACTGACATGACCCATAACAGGCAGGGAAACACAACATGGCTTACACAGTTTCTGGGAGACATGAAGCATAGGCTGAAAGATTCAGTTGTGTTGTCTGTGGGTCAAAATAAGTCACCTCTAATGCATGGCCCTCCTCAGCATATAACTTTCAGAAGGTGGCCCTCACTGAAAAAGTTTGGACACTTCTTGCAACTGTAGCCCAACAGAAAAGACACAGTTTTTAAGGTATACCACAGTGTAAGCTTAAACCAGTTAGTTGAACAAATAACAATAGGGCTGGGTACCGTTCATCTTTTTTCAATACCAGTGCTTAAACGATACCTGGTTTTTGATCCGGATACATGAGCAATACTTTTTCTGATAACCATGGTGAGCTAATTCATCTTCTTCAATCATAAAACACAATAATATTGACTAAAAGACCAACTTATGAAGCACATTTCTTAGCTGTAAGTTAGAACCAGTAGTTTGTAAGATTTATGCTGTGCTATTTATTTGACTCATACATGCAAAAGAACATTAAAGGTCCCACTAGGTATTGAAACTTGCTATTGAGTAAATTTGTTTTTTTCAATACTTGTAGGATTGTAACTTTTCTTTCGATGCCACAAAGGTTTCTTTAATGATACCCAGTCTGCAATGACATTTTAAAAATGACTGACCACTGCGGTTAACAGACATCTTGCAACTTGTATGCAAGCATTGGTCAAATGCACTGCAAAGGCATTCACTTCTATTAAAATCTCTGATGATATTCAAATCATAGTATGTCTTTTATGCTATTACTCCTCAATTAAAGAAAGAAAAGTTGCAAAGTGTACTGTGTATTAGAATGCACCGCTTCAGTTGGATTTTTATCTGCAGTATTGTCTGAACTGTTTTCATCTGTGGTATGAGGAAGCCTACAGTAGCCTCTCTGTTGGCACTGGCTTCTGTCTAAACCATGTGGAAATCAAGAATGTGCCTCAAAAGCCTGGATCCTCCTGAGTGCAGCTCTGGTCCGAGGGAAATGGGATTTACTCTGACCCTTTCATCTTGCTCTCTCCTCTCTGCTCCTCTCTGCTCCTCTCTGCTCTCCTCTCTCGCTGCGTGTAGAGGGAGCTCTGCGGTGGCGGCGGCGCGTGCACAGGCCTGGGAAACAAACGCTCCTGAGAAACTGCAAACAGGAAGAGGGACACATCCATCACACAGACTGCAGCGTAACAATAGAGCCTTCCTGGAGACACGGCCACTCCGAGAGACCTGTGTGAAAACGCAGAGAGGAAGGAGCCAAGGTCTGAGCCCGCGTACAGTCGTCAGGCCGCGACCAGCTCATGAGAAGCTGTGCGTGAAAAAGTCATTACAAACATGACATCACTGTTGTAATTTTGAAGATGTACTTTCACATAGGGTGCTGAAGAATAGGAAAGTACAAGAGGAAGAAGGAACTTTGTTGACGCATACTACAATCACATACTAATCAGAGGTTCTCAAGCTGTGGTACTACTGGTAGTGCACAGGCTTCTTCTAGCCTCAGCAGTCTCTTGCAGTTCTGATATAGTTTAATTTTGAGACAGTTTTATTGCTGCATAAGCACTTTTCCACTAGGCAGAATGGTACAGGATGTGTCAGTATGGGATGCCTTAAACCAAGTAGCCCCAAATAATGTGTTAATAAATGAGATACAAAATGTGTTTGAAACTCACTTTTAAAACATAAAGGTGCTGGCAACATTTAATAAAAAGATGAGCGTAAATCCTGGTGTGTGTCTGTGTGAGACTGGTGTGTGTCTGTGTGAGACTGGTGTTTTATTTATTTATTTATTTGATAGGGGCAAGTATGTTTCACATGTCACACATTGCAACATTTTAGCTGAGGCTAATTCTCAATGCGCGTCCCTAGTTGTGTGTGTCTGTATGAGGCTGGTGTGTGTGTGTCTGTGTTAGAGGTAAGATCGGGCCTAAAAAATCCAGCCCGACCCGACCCAGGCCCGCGGGCATTAAAGCCCTAACCCAGCCCGAGCCCGACCAATTAACTTGATTTGCAGGCCCAGCTCGAAGCAAACCCGAAATTTCAATTTATCCCATAGTATTTTTGGCAGAAAAAAACGCAAGATTTCTTAAGGTTAAAATAATCTACATATTTTTATGATCATGATAAATGCATTTGCACAACGAAATAACGCTGGAACACAGAATAAGAGGCCAGACAAAGAGAGTGAAAGAGAGATCTTGATGCGCACTCGCTTAATTGCGCGGAGAAATACTGCAGCCTCACTCTTACCGGCGGTGCGTGTTTGCCTTTTCAGTTCCCCTGTCTTAAGTTTATCCTTGACTTCTTGCTGCTCCATATCAGGGAGACCTAAACAAAATAGATGCGGACTTGCGGAGGGAAGATTACATTCACGACACATGCGCAAAGCGTGCCCTGGCTCTGCGCTTCCTGTTTAGTAGTAGTTATATAGCAATTACCTTACAGCGCCTTCTCTGTTTTAACCAAATTATTTATTTATAACAAGTATTCCTTAGTTTAGTATCCACACATCGTTTTAGTATACATTTTTATAAACATATATTTATTTAAAAAGTCAGCGAGAGAGAAGCCCGGCCCGACCCGAACGTAATGATTGTTATTTTAGTCCCTACCCGACCCGAATTTCGGGCCGGGTCAGGTTCGGACTCGGGCTCGGGCTTAAGATCTTACCTCTAGTCTGTGTCTGTGTGAGGCTGGTGTGTGTGTCTGTGTGAGGCTGGTGTGTGTGTCTGTGTGAGGCTGGTGCGTGTCTGTGTGAGGCTGGTGTGTGTGTCTGTGTGAGGTTGGTGTGTGTCTGTGTGAGGCTGGTGTGTGTGTCTGTGTGAGGCTGGTGCGTGTCTGTGTGAGGCTGGAGCTAAAGCTGTATTAGCTTCAATAAACAAGAGACTACTTCTGGTTTACCACCAGCTTTTGGTGAAATAAATTCACTTCTCTGCACCACTTTAACATATTTTAATAACTGAACATATAACAACACACATTAACTTGTGTTTTATCCAGTCTAAACAAAAAATAAAACATTTAGATTCTTGAAGCGAGAGCCGTACTTTGCTAAATCGGAAACAGCTCTTGCTAATATACGCTAGCTTTATTTTTAGAAAAAGTCACGAACATTAGCTCGTCCTCTCTTGGAATACAGCTGTTTATCACAAGGACATGTGTTTGATTTAAAAAAAAAAAAAAAAATCACTTTTATTTCTGTTCTTTGGCTTGCTGTATTTGCCCAAGTAAGGATTCTCTCTCATCCAATCAGCTCACAGCAGTGCCCACCGTGCTAGACCCCATCGGGGAGTAGTGCCAACGGCAGAATGGTTTAGACTGCTTTCTGGGAACACTTTGGGAAGTGGAAACACCCCCAGAACGACCCACCCTCCTGTTCCGACCTAGTGGAAAAGCACCTTATTAGTCCTGATCTGGTGGCTTGGTTCTGGTTTAGACAAGGTTTAGTCCTAGATGATGACCATGACCCTTCTGCTATACAGGAGTGTAACAGTCGATAATGTAATAAGGTAATACATCATTGGTTGCTACATGGGAGTGCTATAACATCTATGCCACTATGCACTCCACATTACATTCAAATAGATCTTTCAACGGAAAAATAGGGATGTACAAAGCTGGATTACATAGAGATGTTTGTAAGCTTAGCAGATTAACTATGTTCTCCATTTTATTGGGCATGTTTGAGTAAAATGCTTTCTACTGCGCTGGTTAACTGACAAGAAAGTATCCATTAAAACACTCACTTATGATCACAGCCATACAGCGTCTCTCATTTCATCTCTTTTTCAAGCCATTGACCAAACCCAACCCTTCTCTCGACGCCCAGTCTCAGTTTTTAATATGAGCTGGTAATTACTGCTCTACCCCAACCTCGAACTACCACTGAAGTATGTCCAGACCTCCAGGAGAAGCAGACCGTTTGTCTCAGAGCCAGCGCCGGACCCCGATCACTTCAAACCCCCGACCTCTGACCTCTGCGTTTGACCTGTCACATTCACCTGTCCTCCCTCCGTTGTCCGGCCTTGGAGAAAGATGATCCGACACAGCGCTGACAGCTCAGGGTCCCTCCGAGTGCTTTGTGCAGGAGGTCACGTCTGAAGCTCCTCTAACACTTAATTACAGCAGAGGAGAAGATCGCATGACGCCGGCACTAAACAAATGGACTGGAGGAAGACATGGGACATATGGTTGACGGGCTGAATGGGCAGAGCTTTTCAGGGTGAGTGAGGCTGAATTGGGCAAAGACGTTGAGTGAGAAATGGACAGTCAGAGTGGAGAAATGGACAGTCAAGATTGGGAGAAATGGTTGGACATGATTGGAGAAATGGTCAGTTGGAAATGGACATCTGCTAGGCGCTTTAGACTGTTGGAAAGCTACTAGATTTGACTTAAAACTTAGAAATAACATAGGCACACTAGCTACGGTAGTATAAAGTATAAAAAAATGACATTGCAAACTCTTACTATTGCAAGTTATCCTGTACAAGAGACTTATTCCTACTTTAGCTTGGTGCCAATAAATGTATATGCAAGGTGTTCCTTAAACAAACAAAAAAAAGGGTTGATATTGTGGCTTTCTTTTATCGCATCATTGAGGATTACAGTTAAAATGCATTTTGAATAACTCACTTTTAAAAGTAGTGTAAAATGTGGTGTCTCATTGGCAATGAAGGTCAACATGATGAAACCCTTTCTCAAAACAGGCAAGAGCAGTTCCATTCAAAATGTCCCAGATATGAGTTTTCCAATATTCATGGTGCATTGCTACACGGGGTAAATGTCTCAGATTTGTACTGAAATGTGCGGAGAAAATTGTAGTCTTTGCATTGTTATACTAGTTATGATCTACTGTTTGAAGCTTCTAGCCTGCAAATACTGTATGTACCGTTGATACTGTAGGTGTATTTTGGATAAGCCATTTGTAAAAGTAGTGTAAAGTCAACATGATGAAACCTTTTCTCCAAACAGGCAGGAGCAGCTCAATCAAAGATGATCCAACTGTAAGTATTCCATTATCCTGCATATGACTGCATTGCTACACAATCTTAATGGTCTTAGATTTTTAAGGAAATGTGTAAAGGATATTTGTAGTCTTTGCATTATTCAAATAGTTATGATCTATCAACTTACCAGCCTTTAAGACTACTGTATGTAGATACCAATGATTGTTCATTATAAAGACATTGTATGTTTGCATTTGTAGAAACTGATTTTCATCTAGAACAAAACATGAAAGCAAACCTCTTGTTTGGTTAGCCCCTAATGCGCTTACTTTTGGAATATCCGACTTTTCAACATCTTGTCAGCATGATGCATAAGTGCTTCCATAACTGTTTGAAATTTTGTGTGGACTAAAGCAGTGTTTCCCAAGCAGGGGTACAGGGACTCTAAGGGGTACGCAAACACATTGCAGGGGGTACTTATTTCATAATTTATTTTCAAGATAAGAAAATAAGTGTAATATTTTCATATTGAATCTTATAAAACAAAGGGGAGTGTCTTTGTTGTAAATTTATTATGAATTTAAGAACATGCATTATTATTATTATGCTTGTTGTTATTGTTGAAGGCAGACAGAGTATTAATTATTTTATTTTGTTTATCATACATTGAAGAAAATGCTGAAAAATGACTATAAAAACAAAAAAACAAAAAAAGTTACTACAACAGTTAGTATAAAAAGCTTCTGTACCAATAAACACAGGTGTTTTTTATGACCACTTTTGAAGAATCATCAACACGTAAGCCTGAGGCGGCACTCATGGTATGACAAGACAAAAAAGGTTGGGAACCACTGAACTAAAGGTTACAAAAATAATTATAAAATATGAAGAGTAGTTTAAGAGCCCTCATAGACCAATCCTTAGACCAGAGATATACTTGATATGCTTACTGCACTATCAAATGATTTCCCAAAATTATTTTATTCTATTTGTGATCTAACCCTAACCCTAATCCAAGTTTCACATTGAAGATGGGTATTCAACCCTCAGCATTAAGTATATCTGTGACCTTTTTGCAATGTTTGCAAAGTAAATGGCGGGTGGTCTTTTTTGGTTGTTTGACTGAAGAACTCCATAAATCTCTGTGAGTGATCAGGTGATGTATGATGACTGTTTACTGCCTCTGTCCCACCTCCTCATTTCCAGTCTTCCTCTCCTCCTCCAGGACCCTCCCCCACTCCCCTCTCTACCCAGGAGAAAGGCTGGTTTGAGAGGGAGAGTGGCTTTCAGATACCCCCCTATTCCTCAATGGTTCTTTATACGGGACCCTGGGCCATCAACATGACAATGTGAGAATGCGGCGGCCCTTTCTGAAGCAGATCCTGTGTTTGTTAAGTGTTTTTTAGGCCCTGGAGAGCAGGCGCGGGGTAGGGGCGCAGACCGGTGAATGGGATGGAGCGCTTTGATCACACAATGCGGGACGGGACCTGCTTTGATTAACTCCAACAGGAGGGCTACTTCTGCTGCCGTTACGATGAAAATGATCTGAATCAAGGGCAGTTCTGACTAGTTATTACTACTGGTGATACTGGTGACTCCTCATGTGCACCACTGTTCCTTCCTTGGACCACTTTTGATAGATACTGACCGCTGCAGACCCGGAACACCCTACAAGAGCTGCAGTTTTGTCATGGCCCAAAAGCCTTGCCCATTTTTCCTGCCAACTTATAGACCAACTTTGAGGAAAAAAGTTTACTTACTGCCTAACATACCCCACCAACTAACAGTTGCCATTACAAAGTGAAAAGTTGGGTTGTTTTCTTCACTGTCAGTTTATTTACTTTTATTTATTAGTTTATATTACAAGGACAATAGTATATTAGTCCCTGGACTGATGTTTAGGTTGTCACCCTAAAAAATAAGACAAGGTTATACACATACAATACTATTTACAAAAGATTTAAGTGTATACATAATAAAGTACAGACAAGTGTAAAACTGGTGTTAAAAGCACAATCATCCACACACAGTACATTTCTTCAATGTCAGTGGTCATTATGTTATGTCTGATTGATCTATACTATATTTAAAGTCCTGCAATAAATACAACTTCAACCATAACTCTCCAACGTTCCAGATTTTATCAACAAAACATATGCATAATAGTCCACCCTTAGCAGAAACTTGAAATAACTTGAAGTAATAGATCTTGTATGGCTTAATCAGTCTTGAACTTGTGGCAAATGGTGTTTGTCCGAAGAAGACAGGAGTGTTTTTGGATGGTGGCATATGGATTTTTCTTTTATTCACCTTGCATTTGTGCGACTTGTGATCACAGTGACTTCTGAAAGTGTTCCTGAGGCCATGCAGTGATTTCCACAACAGAATAATATCTGTTTCGAGGGCCTGGAGATTACTTGCATCCAATAGTGATAAGAAATGTCACCAGTTTCTATGAATGTAAAATATCTTCTTTTGTATTCAGGTGTTCCCTTTGAGCCGAATCATCTGCCGCCATCTAACCATAAGTCACTTTGCCACAGTGCCGCCATTTTATCTACAGCCTCCTCTCTCACACCAACTACTTTCATGTCCTGGGTATGCAAACAGTTTTTCTTGAGGGCCACGTACTAAAAAAAAAAATGGATGTGGAAAAGAGCCACTTATTAGAAGTGATGTATTTTGACTCCAATTTCACTGCTTTTTAAGCTTTAGAGCTCCCAACATTTATTAACTCCATATTTATATGGGATTGGGACCAGAAAATACTATGAATGTGATAAGAAGTACTACTTTTTGCAACTTGGGCCTATTAAGAACAAAGCGGGCCAACAATAAATGGTCTGTGGGCTGCATTTGGCCCCTGGGTCATAGTTTGAACACCCCAGGGTTGCCAGATCTCCCTGTCATTTTCCATCCCAAACATAACTTAAAACCCAACCAACACAATAAAAACCAGCCCAAATCACAACCACTCTAAATGTTAAAACTGTTATACTTAAAAGAGAACTTAAAACGTAACAACAGCTCTTAAAAAAGTTACACAAACAAGTTCGCCACAAAGATTGCACTCAGACAACCAAAGCTTTCCTGCTCAGGGCGTCACAGAAACCACAAAAATACCAACATAAAATGTGAGCTACCAAACATGAATCACTCATTTTAAAACAAATGAACTGATGATACGAGAGGGAGGAAACAGTAGCAGCCCAAATTTTATCACCCAGCCCAATGCTATTTTTTTTCCAGCCCACGGTGTTCAAAAGAAGCCCAACTGCCATCTTTAAAGCCTCTTGTTTAGCAGCACTCACCAACAACTTCATCTCCAAGTTCTGATGAAAATATCCTCATTGTTTTTGCACAAGTGGGGGCAATATGTTTTCACACATGACTCCATAGCTATCGCAAGGTTGCCCAAAGTTTCTTTTTCTTTTTATGGGCTTGACTGTTTGTTTGTTGGTGAATACATGGAAACAGGAAGTGACATCATGCCTTTCATAAACACTTTCTTATAGAAGCTGCAGACTGAATAGCTTTCTCTCCAAAAATGTGTTAAACCTTGTCTAGCCTTGTTGGGTCATTTGAGGTAAGGAAAGCCATGATTTTTTTTTTTTTTTGCTTTATGAAAATTAGGCCTACAGTGATTCTATCCTCAACTCACATGTCTCAAATCAAATATGAATTGCAGAAATCTCATAACCTAATGTAACCCTCCTTACTGGAAGTGTGTTATCTTTAGCAGTCCGAGGCAGCCCAGTGTGGGAACAGAGGAAGACAGTCTATTTTGGATACTTTCTCAATAAAAGATGCATGCTCTGACTGCTCACGCTCTGATGCTGCAACTACTTGACTCTGCTTTGCAAAGAGATTAAGAGGGAAAAATATCTATTCTTAAAAGTATAATTTAACTGCTAAAAACAAAAGTTGGCCTTGCAATTGGCTAGTGATCATTCAGGTTGCAACCCATCTCAAACCTAAATCTAAGACGGAAAAATTTGCTCCTTAGTTGCTCCTCCTTGGTCTCCTTATTTAACAAGTGCACCTTTCTAAAGCACTCACACACATTTCATAACAGTGGTGCAGGAGGTCTAGCAGGTTGTCCACTAACTGGAGGGTAGGTGGTTTGATTCTCGCTCTGACGAAGTGCTCTTGTTGCTTCCTTAGGCAAGACATTTTACCCACATTGCCTACTCTAGAGACAGTATGTGGCTGGCGCGTAAGGGAGCGGCTGAATGGGAAAAAAGGCTTTAATTTTTTGTTTTATGGCATGACAGGTCAACAAACACAGCAAAACAAGTTTTCATTTTAGTTTATTTAGCTTTACTTGTTGTCGTATAGTTTAGTTTTTTATATAATTCTTTGGCTAGACTGGTCTCTGATACTCTTTTGTGCTCTTATTTGATATCACTTGTGTGCTACTGCTTACTGTACTTATGCTATTGTAACAATGCAATTACCCCACTGAGGGACTAATAAAGGTTTTCTTTTTCTTATTCTCATACTCACCACTTATAAATGAGAATTATATTTTATATTTTATACCTTAATTACATAGTGTTACGCTGTGGCGTACGTGCTTTAGAAAAGCTCAGGAGTTTCACATGTCTATGTGGAGCTGTGAGAGCGAGCGTTTTCAGCTCTTGAGAAGGGAAGTGCCTCAGCATACGGTATTACTCAAACATAAGTGAATGAAATATAATTACTCAAACATAAGTGAATGAAATATAATACTACTTCAGGTCTGTTTTTGATAATAGAAAACTTAGAGGAGTTAATTTAGCATGATAGAGGACCTGTAATAGCAGTAAGCTGTATATGTACATGGAACAAAAGTCAGACAAAAATTACATTATCCAGGGATGTGACTCAAGGTTCATACACGTTTTTTATAAAAAATATATTATTTCACTAATTTTAATGACTTAAAGCTTACCCACGGCTGATTAAAAGATAACTATACTTGGTAAGTTGGTACAGAACTAGTAGTGGCCAAATGCTGCACACTCTGTTTAAATTTCAAAAACTTTTCCAAAACTTTACTTCAAAATATAAAATTCCAAAACCATTCCAGAACCTGGAAATTTTTTAATTCCATGACTTTTCCAGGATTTCCATGACTGTACAAACCCGGATGACAAGCAAACCAACTGGAGAAAGATGTTTACATGAACTTTCAAACTTCAGTTATAACTGAATTAACTGTATTAACTAATTAACACATTTTTTTAATTGCATGTAAATGTACCAAAGTTCTTTAGCATTTTTGCAGACCAAATGAATTTCGCAAGGGCAGCATCTCCCATCTCAACTTAAGTAATATGTTTGCTGACCAAATGAAAAAAAGCATTATTTGACATGTATTATTATTTTGTGTGGGTTGCAAAAACTGTTCTAGTCTTCAGCTAAAATTGCTCCTGATGTAACACTCCTAGCCTCAACTGCAATTAGAAGTTTTATAGTTCATTATAACAACATTATAACTGACATCGACACCTCTAAGCCTTGATTGACAGCTGATTATTAGAGCCTGTTTTCCCCGACATATCCTCCTTTCAAACGGGATTAGAGAAACACGAAACCGCCATTTTGGCTCTTTTGAAACTCTTTCTAACAACCCTTACTCTTCGACGCTCCTCACCCGAAGCCACCCACAGCAACATAGAGAACTCAACTCTGCAAATTCTCCCATTAACACGCGGCTATAGGATTCCCACGGGGGCCACGCTCTCTCAAACTCTTTTCCTTCCACTGCTGTGAAGCGTTTCTGGATTATTCATCAAAAGCAGTTATGAGCACCTCTCGCCATGTTTCTACAAGACTGTAATGCTGAGTCCTTTCATCTCCAGGAGTAGATACACAAATATCGCAGATCATTAGGATTAAAGTCGTGCAGCGGTTACAGAAAATAAGTATTTGGCTTCAAGCTCAGGGTAAAATACAAGGTGCAGAAGGTAGAATGGGAAAATGTTACATAATTTTTGCATCTACCGCATTTTTCAATCGAATCTTGAGTTCTTAGTATAAACTGTGGAAAACCAGCCCTTGCATTAAAAGGCATCACACAATGCAAAGGCAAGACAACTCTCTGAAATTCCTCCATATGTTCTTTACTGCTTGAGGCCATGCCGATAGCTATGGGTGTGTGGTAGGTGGGATACGCCCTGGATAATCACCACTTAATAGCAGGGGAAACAGTTCTGAGCCTGCACTATCCAGGCAACTATCAGGTATGTTAGCAATGAAGCGGTACAGTATGAGATAAGGTAGACTTTATTGTCCCCTTAGGGAAATTTGACCCATCCTTCAATGACGCAGGGGCGAACTGTCAGGAGCAATGGGGGGAGCCAGTCAGAAGTGGGGACCACATGCAAACTCCATAGATGAGAAAGCCCTTTCCCAGTCTGGGAATCAAACTTGGGATCTTCTTGTTGTGAGACGACAATGCCAACCACTTTGTCACTGTTTCCTTTATTTCCTGTATTTATTTACAAAACATTTAATATGCAAAACACAATTCATAGTCTTCAATATAAATTTTGTAAAATGGGTCACCCCAGAAGCTCCAGAGCTTGTGAACAGGGGCCCACACATTTAATAACATGTAAATATTATAGATATATTATAGAATATATGAACAAATGCCTAACTACCTGATTATATCCCAGGCCAAAAACCCTAACGGATCCTATGATTAATTCATAGATACTAAAATGAAATTTGACACATCAGATTGATACTGATTTGTGTTCATGTTTCAGGCAATAATTATATACTTTTAAAACTTGAATGTGAAACGTAATTAATATAGAAATCTGTAATAGTGTAAGCCTTGACTTGTTTTAGATTATTGTTGCAGAGCTGCACAGGTTTTCTACTAGTATTGACTGGCTTGTGTGTAATAAAAGATAGATTATTTATTTTGATAAAAAGCCATTTCTGCACCATCATTGCACTACTCCAGAGAACATAACTTCCAGAGCTTTGAAAATTTGGTTGTTTATGTTTTTAATATGTGTGAATATTGTATTTGTGGCTCTTTACTGTGTTCAACCCCGTGTTTTCTCTTTTGTTTGTTAAGTGTCATGTGGGATGTGGCAAATAGCAACATTTACAGTGTGTTAAAATTGTACATGGTCCCTTTTTAAAGTAAGAAATATAAATCACAAATCTATCATCCCATTAACACACAGCACTGTTTAGCTCCACCTTTTCAAAACCAGACTAACCCTACAATGGTGTACAGTGGTTCTCAAACTTTTCATACCAAGTACCACCTCAGAAAATATCTGCCTTTCCAAGAACCATCTTTAATGGACTAAAATGGGCCTAAATCTGGACTAACCCAGATCTAACTCTAATGGATAATATAGGGATTAGGGATGGGCGAATAATCAATTTTATCGATTAATTTGAATTTGGAGTTAATGTTGATTTGTTTGAGTACTTTTTACTTAACTTGTTTAGTTTTGACACTTTCTCTGTTGCTTACAGTTAAATTTTTTTTAGGCCATACCACCCAGCTCTAGGGATTAAGAGAAAGATGCATTACTAAATAAGTAGAAAACCATGTCTAAACAAGGTCTAAACCAGGACTAAAACTGGACCACACTAAGAATAAACCAGATCAAACCAGGACTAGACTCTAATCTCTCAAGCTCTAAACCAGACTAAACTAGGTAATAAAACAGGACTAAACCAGGAATAAACTGGTTCTAAACAGACTCCTTCATGAACCAGAAGTCCATGTACCACCAGTATTACCTGTACCACAGTTTGAGAAACAGTGATTTAGACTATGGCATACATATACATAGAGTTGTTTCAGGTTGTTTCTGTCTTTATTTTTTACATCTCAGCTCATGCAAGAACAAGAAATGTGAGATAAAACACAGCTTAGACATAAATGAGACAGCTCAGTGAAAATGTAAGCATTTTGTGTGCATGTCTGTTTATGCAAAATAGACATTAGCTCCCTGGCTCTGGAGACACATAGAAGCATCACAGGAGACAGTTGTGCTTTATTTTATTTATTTATTTTTTATTTATTTTAGCTGTCATTGGTTGAGGATAAATGGGGCACAAATCTGACTGGAGAGAGGAAAACATTTCGGATCCTGCCCAAGTAGATAATGATGTACATGACATGTACATGATCTTGCTTCTAAATTTTTAGATGATGAGGCCAATAGGAATAATGTAAGTGTAATTTCTAGAACAAATGAGAACTCTTTTACCATCAAAGAAGTGGACCAGACAATGGTACTAAAAGCTATTTTGGATCTGAATACCACTTTATCCAGTGACATATACAATATGGAGTTTTTTTTTTTAAAGTATGCTCAAATTATTATCCAGCCTTTGACTCATATAATTAATGTTTCCATTAAAACTGGAACATTCCCAGGTACTTGAAAAAACACTAGTTAAGCCCATCTTTAAGTCCGGGAATACTGCCGATGCCAGTAACTATCAACCAATAAGTCTAGTCCCGGTAATGTCTAAAATATTAGAAAAATATAGTTTCAGAACAACTAATGAAATATTTAGAAACTCATAACTATCTACATCCACAACAGTATGGCTTTAGACAGAATTATTCAACTGAAGCAGCCATTTGTGCATTATTAGAAAACATTGTACACTTGATAAAGGAAACATGGTGGGTGCAGTGTTCCTGGACTTAAAGAAGGCCTTCAATACTGTAAATTATAGCCTTCTCATATCAAAACTATCGTTTTTTAATTTGTCGAAGCAGACACTCTTATGGTTTGAGTCATATCTGTATGGTCGAGAGCAATGTGTCGTTATTGATAATGTAAAATCTGCCCCAAGTAAAATTAAGACAGGAATCCCACAGGGAACTATACTGGGGCCTATTCTCTTCAGCCTGTACGTGAATAAACTTCCTGAAGTGTGTCCTGAAGTTGGCCTTCAAATGTATGCTGACGACACTGTGGTTTATGTGATGGGCAAAAAACCCTGCTGTAGTCGGCAATAAATTAACATAAAGTCTTGAGAAAGTGTCAATTTGGTTAAACAAATCTTGTCTGACACTGAATACAAAGAAAACCAAATCCATGTGCTTTTCTATAAAAAAGATACTAACTGCAAATAAATTAAACATTGAAATGGAAGGAGAACTCATTGAACAAGTTGAACAGGAGAAATATTTAGGAGTGATATTAGACTCTCAATTAAATTTTAAAAGTCACATCAAAAGCCTGTCTTTAAAAATGAAGGCCACTATAAATTGTTTCAGGACTATCAGGAACTGCTTAACATTTGAGTGTGCTAATGTCTTCTTGAATACAATGATTCTGTCTCAGCTGTCGTACTGCACCACTGTTTGGTCTCAGACAAACCAAACCACCCTGAAGCCTCTGGAGCGGCTTTATAATCGTGTGTTTAAAATTCTGGACAAAAAGCCCATCAGGTTTCATCACTGTTCTATTTTAATTCAACATAAAATCTTAAATTTTATAAATTTTTGTAATTTCAGTTATATAAAACTTGTATTTAAATGTTTAAACAGACTTGCTCTGGAGCCACTTCACAAATTTGTGAACAGACTACAAAACATCAGAGCTACGAGAGCAGTGACATGTAGGAGACTGTAAAGTTTCATTCTGTAAAACTTCTTTTGCTCAGACTGTTTTCTCTGTAAAAGGAGCAAATCTATGGAACTCTCTCCCTGCTCATCACTAAACTGTCTGCCTTTAAGAAACAGACAAAATCTTGGCTCATACAGCAACAACAGTGTGATCGTGTATAAACTGTGTGGTGTGGATGTCTGTGTGTGAGTGTGTGTGTGGGTTGTGAGAGGGTCTGTGGGTGGGTGTAGGTGGATGGATGTGAATGTATGTATACATAGATACTTTATCTGTTTACTTGTTTTTTTGGACATTTCATTGGATTCACTTTTTATCTTTATTATTCATTACGTGTAATATTTCTGTGTCTGTTAAAAGCCCTTCTAGGGACAGGTGTTGCGAATTAGCCTTGGCTCTAAACACTGTGATACTGGCATTGGATTACTTTGAGAAGATAATCTATGTTTATTGTATCTGTCCCTATCAAATAAACTATAAATAAATAAATAAATAAATAATTAAAGATTTAGAATTATTTGTTTATCAACATATAATCATTTCTGGTGTGTCTGGAACCAATACAGTACTTAAAAGTAGGCTACACCACACTTTATAAAAACAAAATTATATCACCTTTGATTAAATTCAAGTGGAAATTATCATCTCCTTTGTGGCTCACATTAACTTTGACAGTGCTTCAGCTCATGCCTCCTCATACTCCAGCATCACATGACAACCTTCATCATCTCCACACAGCTCCAAGACTCCTCTGTGTTTCTGCAGCCCGACGCACAAATCACTTCTCTCTTCTAAAATTAAACCTCGAGAGATGATTAAAAAAGCAAAATGACAAAGGGAATGAAGTTGATGCAGTGTGACCTTTTTGGGCTGTTGAGTTATGTGCTTTTAAATATAGTCGTGGAGGATTATTTTCGGCGCAGGACTCTGGGGAGAATGATCACAATGGCCTCGTTTTGCCGGAGTGTGATGGCAGAGGCTTTTTTTCTGCAATATTGTGTCATTGTAAAGTCATTTTTCTTCCCTCTTTTGCTCTGTTTTGCTTGGTTTATCAGATGGCAAGTCACTATTTTTTTTACAAGTGCAGATAAAGGTTTTAGCTGCTGATGGTGCACAAGATAGCTTTGAAAAATGAGCAGTTAAATATAGGTTAAACTGGGACAAAATGTGCAATTTGTTCAAAGCACTGTTCTGTATTATGAATGTAGTCTGAGAGTTTGTTTCCAAGTGTTTTTTTTTTTATTTATTTAAAGATACATGCCAAGGTCGCAATAAAAAGCTGTGGTGTTTCCCATTCATTTATATTAGCTTGCAGGTTGAACAATAAAGGCCTAGTTGCATTTTTGTCACCACTAAAATCTTTCCAGAATGAATATTTTTAAAAACATGGATACAACAGAGATGGGGATATTTTGACAAACATTTTTGTGTGGTACAACAGACAGTCAAAATATATAGGCCTAGTCTATACTTCCAACCTGCATCTTTGCATTAAAAGTGCACTGCCTGCTTTTTCCCCCATTTTATTTGAGGTAAACTAATTATTCATATAGCAGCATAATAGTCACAGGGGCATAACATGAGGTAAGTGCAGCCAGTGCAACTGCACTGGGGCCCAGGAGGTTTAGGGGCCCGTAAGAGGTCTTACAGGGTACATCTTCTGTCACATCTGGGTTTGAAATATTCCTAATAAACAAGAGCAGGACATGACTTTGTTAGAAAGAGAGAATAAAGTTTTTACCATAAATTTAAACAAAATGTATGACCAGAATAATACCTTATATTTAAATGTGTCATTTTAAAATTCAGGAAGATTATTAAAAACAAAAATGTAAAAAAAAGTTGTAAAATTGTCCCTTATAAATAATAAATATGAATTGTATTAAAATAAAACTATAGTGTCTGTAACTACGCCTGTTAAAAAAAAAAAAAAAAAAAAACAGCATTAAAAACAGCTGATAGCTATATTATAAATTAGGCATCTAATGCATGTGCTTGAACAGCAACTCAACCCTAAACCACTTTTTTTTGTTGATATTTTTATAGTCTCCTGATCTGCTGAGCTTACAATTCTAAACTGTGAGTGCTGCTTGTGTTCTTGAAAAAACGTGCACATTTTTCAGTACAACTTAACATATACATAATGCATAGTATGATAGCATATATTGAGCCCATATTATTTAAGATAGAAACTGGGAACATAAAACTATTCCAATAGAGTTCAGAATTATGATGATAAATTAAATATTGTATTTTGAATACTAGCCAAATTCTCAATATGATCCCTATGTTTTCTATAGGGCTCATTCTATGTTCTGTAATATTGATATTCTTCTACATTTTATAGCCACCAGTTCCTAATCCATCTGTGTTACATGTTACATTATTTTGGATGATGTAAAATAGTTGTACATTTTTTGTTGTATTGCTTATTTGTTGATGGCATCAGTGGTGTTCAGCCAACCGACCCTGCAACCTGACCATGTTGACCCTTGTCTAAAAAAAAAAGTCCCTATAGCCTAGAATACAGGTCTGTCCTTGTGAGAGTGCATAAGCAGAACTGCAGAACTTTGCATGAGATGATGTGTTTCAGTTTTACGTTAATACAACGGAGGTTAAAGACTGTGCAAAAATGGGTGGGGGGGTGTAATTCAATTAAAATATAAACGTTGCATATATATTATTATTATTATTATTATTATTATTATTATTATTATTATTATATTGCAGTAAATAATTAATATTTGGGAGTGTATGTAATATATTATATAAATATTTATATGTTACATGTAGGTTAAAAACAGACACTGGAAACGCAGTTTTATTGGCAGAAAAAAACTATTTTGGTGGGAAAAGTTCCGAAAACTGACGGAAAATGCCGAAGGCCGCAATGCATGCTGGGAAAATACAATTGTCGGCTATCCGCCATCTTTCTTCTTACCGAGTTAGGAGGGCAAAATAACAACCAATTTTTAATGACTTTTTCAACAAAATATAGTTGCTAATGGGCTTAAACCCGGTCGCCTAGGTTAAAAACTAGTTGTAGGAAAGAACGGGCGGCTAATATTGCGCACATATCATCTACAAGATACATAGTTTGTTGTAAACGGAGGTTGTCAACATGGGCCGCTCTCGGAGCCGCAGCACGTCCCGGTCCAAACACTCCAAAAGCAGTAAGCACAGCAAGAAACGCAGCCGATCTCGGTCCAGGTCCAGAGATAGGGAGCGCTCCAAGAAGAGATCCAAGTCCCGGGAAGCGAAAAGGAGCCGGCGCAGAGAGTCTCGCTCCCGTTCCCGGTCCGCCACAGCATCGTCCCGCAGAGAGCGAGCCGCCTCGCCACCCGAGCGCATCGACATCTTCGGGCGGACGCTGAGCAAGAGAAATGCCCTGGACGAGAAGCAGAAGAAGGAGGAAGAGGAACGGAGGGTAGAAATGGAACGGCAACGGAAAATGTGAGAAATTTTTTATACTTTAACACATAACACAACCCGATACCAATGCAGCCCGTGTATAGCTAACATGCTATGCTAGTTAGCTGCATTTGCTTGCTTTGCTGTTATTTCTCTGGCTGTACGCAAGCTAAGGCTAAGCTAACACTATGCTAATGTTAGCGGTTCGCAGGCCAGGCCTCTTGAGGAGAGTTGTCACTCAGTTTTTTTCTCCAGAGTGAGGGGTTCAAGCTAAGGCCATTGTCATACAGTTACTACAATGAGAAATATTTTTCCTTTATTACTCACGTTATTATGCATACCTTAAATTACAGTTTTAAATTACAATTTAAGGGTTGTTGTATTGTCAAAATATACATGTTAATGACATTTCAAGCCATATTTTATATTGGCCCAGTGAACCTTTGCAACCTTGAATGGACATTTTCATATGCGATAACAACCTTTTTTTTGCATGTGAAATTATGGGACACACTGCCCAATATTGTTGAGGATTGCAATTTTAAATACTGGTTCTTTAAGCAAGGCTGCACAATTAATGACAAATTTATTGAAATCACAATAACCATGACACAAACAGGCTCCCTCTTAGTTAAATCCTTAGTTCCCGAGATCTTCAGTGCGGGAGGTCATGGGTTTGAAACTCCAGCCACACTTTGTGCCGGTCCTAAGCCCATTTAAATTGAGAGGTTTGTGGTAGGAGTTGTATGCAGTTTTAAAACTGTGAATCGTGTGACTTATTACCGTGGCCACCCCTTGAAAAGGAAGCAGATGGAAAGGACCTAAAAGTGAATTGTTTCCAGTATTATCATATTTGGTGTTACAGACAGTCAGTATTTGCATGTCAAAATATCTGTCATCCAAAAGCCTTCTATAGAGATCAGGAACCTACATTATGAAACAATCATTGAGTGATGGATCCACCACACTTTCACAAAGAGCAAAATATAATAGCAAAGCATTAGTCACAGCTGAATAAAAAATTAAACAAACAACCCTTGAGACAAGTCTTTTAACTGGTTTGTCACTCTTGGTAAACATTTATCACACACTAAAGTAGCAGAATAATTTTGTGTGAACGCTAACTCAAATAGTTTACACCCTTTGTCCATTGCAATAGCTTGCATGACCACCAATGTAACAACACGTCCCTGATCTCTAGCTGTGTAATTGTGTAAGCATATGTAAAATTAAGTGACAACCAGTGGAGCCATCATTGCATTTTATTATATAACTCAGTTCAAATTTGACTAATCTTAAAAAAATAGATTATTACTACAACTGTTAACTTATTGTTACATAGATATTGTCTTTAAAAGCTTAACTTTTTTTTTTTTTCTAAAATTGTCCTAAAATGTGCAGGACATGGCTCTGCAAAATAAAAGATCCGTCAAAAAGCATGTGAGCTTATTGCCTTTTTGAAACACGTGACACTAGTCATTAAGACGCAGCCTACCTCTAAAAAAGGTAATTCATTAGCATGGTAAAAGTATACTGTCTCTAAAATTGCTGGTTGATTTATAACAAAAGGCAGAGCAGCTGCAGTGGCAGTGAAACGCTGCAGGATGAGCTGAGGTCAGTGGCCCTGTCACTCGTGAGTTCTAAAACACTTGGATGTCCACCACCCCAGTATTGTGGAGGGCAGGTCATGTCTATCGGATGGGACTGTGGCCTTTGTGAAGCTCTGTTTTAGCCCGGGGATCTACACACCTGAGGACTGCCACGCCGCTGCCCTACACCTGGCCTCCCCAGTGTCCAGCTCTTTACTCCAGCACTAATAGCCACAGGGCCACTTAACAGTGCATAGAAATGTAAATGTGGAGCCAGCGAGACTGTGCAGATAAGGACAGGCCTCTGCTCTGGTTTCTCACAGGCTGACCCAGTGAAATCAGATCTGAGGGAGTGAGCCGAGTGTAGTGACACAAGCAAACCTCCCGGCCTCCTATGACTTCCTGTTTGGAGTCACTCTGGACAAAAGCACAATTTAATAAAAGGAAGAGGAACTGTTTTGGTAACCCTTGGCTTGGATTAACTCAGGAACTATTTAAAGAAAGTCACTCTTCTCTGTGTTTAGATTGTTGACCAACACAAAATAATCCTCATAATAAACCTTTATTTTGATCCTTTTAAAGCTCCCCTATAATATCACTCATAATATAACTGTGCCTGGATTCATGTGTGCCACGATGTAAAATAAAATAAAAATGTCAGGCCAAAACTAAGTCTTAGAGAGTAGACATATTGAATAAGTTTGTAATAAAGACAGTACTTTGTGGGTGTCACTGTGAGCTGCTGACCGCACTGACCCACAGTGTTATGGTCCTGTGGCTGAGCCCGCTGAGAGCACAGTGGAAATGGCCCCAGTAAAGAACATCAACAGCAGCAAGTTGGCGGAAAATCTGCACTCCACACACTGTTATAGTCATAATAATAACTGCAGCACAGCGTCTCATGTGGGTTTATTAACCATAAAAGATTATACATCAGTCCAAAGTGTTTGTAGATTCAGGCACATTTTTCACTTTTAATAATTTGAGCTGAATAATTTGAGCTCTGCTTCTGCTATGCTGTCTAGAATTTTTCAAGGCCAAAACTCTACACCTTACTCACTACTGATCACAGCCATGCTACCATCATTATTGTCAAAGTAAAAATGAAAGCATGGTTATTAGCTTTATAGAAATAGGCTGACAATTTAAAAAAATCATCTTTCATTTTAGTCATTCTATTTTTGCATTATTTGGTCTTTTTTTTTTTTAAACACATCTATTAAACCATATAAAGTTACTTGCATAACTATGGTTCTGTGAGTAGCAGAGGCCCTCAAGAAGTTAAGAAGTAAATTTACCTTGATTTTGTTTGTTCTTTTTTTCTGTGTAGACGGCAGCAGGAGATTGAGGAGAAGCTGATCGAGGAGGAGACGGCCCGACGTGTGGAGGAGCTGGTGGCCAAGCGTGTGGAGGAGGAGCTGGAGAAACGTAAAGATGAGATTGAGCGAGAGGTGCTGCGACGCGTGGAGGAGGCCAAGCGCATCATGGAGCGACAGCTGCTTGAGGAGCTGGAGAGGCAGCGGCAGGCTGAGCTGGCCGCACAGAAGGCCAGAGAGGTAACGCTCGGTCGTTGGGAATGGAGCCCCTCACTTTCCCCTTTACTTCCCCTGACCCACTGCCCTTACCCCTGTGGGATACTCAGGGTTTCTGCAAAGTTCAGAAATTCAACCATAAAAACCTATTTTTATCTATACTTAATAAACACATAAAGCACTTACCTAGTAAGATATTATTTTTAGTTTGTGAAAAAGCAAATTAGCAATGTTTTAATTAAGCTTTGAATGGGGCTTCAAAAATCTATAAAAAAATCACAAATTGTGCAGGTACCCTGATACACGGCAGTGAAGTGGAGAGACCCAAGTTCTCTGTTCACAGTGGGATCAGCCATGGCACAAGTCTCACATCGTAGATTTATCCATTATTCATTGAAACAACTCAAAGTCAAAGTTATATGAATAGGTAATTCAGATAGACATTTAATTTAATGCACTTTTATTAATAAGACAAAAAGTCATCTCAGGTCATTTAGACAAGTCAAAAAATCTGAGCAATACTAATATAATTAGTTGTTATCTGCATAAAATATTCCAACCTAATAGCTCTTTAATAAAGTGGGTTTGTGTAGCTTAGTTATAAACCTATACAACAGGAAATGCAGGATATGACTAATTTTGATCTTTCTTTGATTTGTAAAAAATAAAAAAATATCCCCCAAAGTTGGCTAGCATTAAGAAACACTTTCTTTTATGTTTTGTTTTTTGTAGTGAAATGGGAGCTCTCAGTGCTAAACTCTAGAAATAGGGTCTGTAGCAGCAGGTACAGTAAAATAAAGCACCAATTTGGGTCTTTTTTTGGATTAATTAAGGCTGTATGTTTGTGTTTGTGTTATTGGAGACACTTAGAAACACTGACCTGAGACTTTTGCCATAGCAGGTTCATTACCTTTATCACTTGCATAATAAATAAATGTGAATACATTTTGGGTTCTCGGGTGTAACACAGTTTAAGTCAACTTCAGTTCAATTCTAAATAGAGAGAATTAATAGAAGTCATAAGGAAATTAAATAATTTATTGCCGCTTTTTCTTTGTCTTTCAGTCCGTCCATGTAGACAGCCCCCCCTGTCCCAGGCGTCTTTATAAGAATGGTTGTCTTGACACTACAGTTATTAGTTATTGTGAACAAGAGGGCCAGCTAAAGCCTAGTGACCCTGACTTGCACCAGGAGCAGCCAGTGATGTGGCACTAATGGCAAGAGAAATGTAGTCAAATGCACATCTTGTACCATAATTCCCTCCTACTGCTACAACCACTCCCCCCAAAAATATACATTTAACTTATTAAAAGACATTTGAAAGTGCCATTTAAGCCGTTTTGCGGACACTGCACACTCGAAAGGTTGCAAATCCTCTGACAGTAACTATTCAAGATCAAGTATATGCTCAGGTTTATCAGTCCAAGGGCTTTTTATCTTCAATACAAACTGACTTTTTTGTTAGTCTGTTTTTCCTGTGCTCTTAAGAAAAAATAAATCAAATGTGCACATTTTTAGTCAAACATATCCATGTCAGATTGGTTCACTTTGCATTCTTGATCCTCTCCCCCTCTTTCTCCACTTTGATATGCATGTTAAAATTGTTTTCTTAGCTGCTGTGGGACTCATAGTAATCCACATCCTGTTTCCAACTGTCTCTGGTCTTTATCTGTCCAAAAGTATTTTTACACTTTCATTTGAAAGCATTTCTAAAGCCAATCAAATGTACTGTGTTGTGTTCTCATGCCTTGTTCTCCTATAGGGCTGCTGCTAAGTTATGATCTTGTTATGAATATCTGTAAACATGTTGTTTTTACTTTGGAAACACAACTCACCACCTTTCTAACTAGCACTTGACCCGAGCTGACCTGCAGCCTTTCAGCTGTGTCCTGTACTGTAAGTGTCCCGTGGTGCGTCCTCCAAACACACACACTGTACTGTTTCACTCAGACCAAGGAAACATAGACTAAAGACTGTCGGCCGTGGCCGCAGGCTCGAGCTACTATGACCGCTACTCACTCCCGAGATGTGATATACCGGCGTTTGGTCGATGGGCCATCACATCCTTTACCGACAGAAGGTGCCCTTCAATATCCACTGTGGACTCACTGGTTAAACATGATACATATGAACGTTTTTAGCTTTTTATAAATTACCGGGTAAAAACCTATATAAAAAATGACTACTATGGCTATGTTTAAGCAGAACTGCTTCCCGTTTGCCCAAAAATAAGGGTGTTTAAAATTTGTAGCCTTTCAGTTTTGGAGCTTGTACTAAAGCTTGTTGTAGCAGTACATTATTAGGCATTATTATTTATTTCCTACGTATTTATGGTGGTTTGGCCCTGTCTGAAAATAATGCCTTATTAAAAATAAAAAAAGCAATCTTGGTGTGACATGTGGCACAATAGCTGCTGTTATTTATTTTCTGACATTTAAAGTCAACCAAATTAATTAATTAAGCTAAATTTGATTACTTGACTTTGGTTACTTTTCTCTGGACCAATATATGGCAAGCAATACCAGTGAAAAGTGAACAAAAATGTTTCCATAAACTAATGGCCACCTCAGTAGCAACTCCAACCCTACTTTACTTTATTCTCTTGAAACAAATTCCTTTGTTTTGTGTCCCATCCCTCACCTTAACCCCTTGAGTTTATAGTCGAATTTAGGGCCAGTTCAGGACACAAAAGTACACCTTTAGCTTCAGTAGAGGATGAGATGGGCCTGTAGTCCAACATTGGTGTGTTTAACATTTTGGGATGAGCCGGTTTGGCTGAGCATGGTACTCAAAGTACTGAATGCTGAGGGCGCGGTATGGCGTTTGGCAGAGCCCCCCATACCTACATCTACCTCCTCCGCACCCACCCACCCCAGGAGCCCTTCTGTCTCAGCAGGGGCCGCACTCCGGACGAGACAGTAAATACTCAACCGTTTAACGCTGAATCTTTCATCAGTTGTGTAGGTACACAGGCAAGGAAAAAGCGTAGGTATACGTGCATTGGTGAGCCAAACCTATTCCCTACTTTATTTATTTGTAACTTTTCCTCTGCTTTTATTAATGATGTTATTCTTTAGATTGTACTGTCTGTCATTTTTAAATGTCTTATGAGTGTGATGAGTGGGTTTCCCCCTTTTTTGTAATGCAGTGCAATGTGGCCTAGCTTTTTAATAATTTCAGGGAAGCAATAGAGGGAGGGCTTAAAATTTACACAGGGCTCATTTCTCCCCTGCAGTTTTTGTATTTTAAATCCATTCAGAATGACTGCGACGAATGTCACATGTGCGAAAGGCTGAACAAACTTCTCTGTGGAGTGAGTCTGAGATGTTCGGGAGTGCTTGTAAACCAGTAACAGTGTGTGTGCAAGGCAATTAGAGGTTTGTGTGTGAATGTTTACAGTGGTTTTGGCCGTAGCCTGTTCGTGCGCTAACATTGCACCGTGTCTTCCATCTAGGAGGAAGAAAAATCGAAGCGGGAGGAGTTGGAAAAAATCCTGGAGGAGAATAACCGCAAGATTGCAGAAGCCCAGGCCAAACTGGTACGCCCTGCACTACACGACACTACACTATTCCTGCTCTGTGCCCCTTTTTGGATGCCTTTCTTTCAGTGCTGTCAATTTTATAACCCACAATTTATAACAGTTTTCATTCTGCCCTGGCCATTTTCAACAAGCACTGCACTATTAATTCTTCTCTAACCAAATACTCAAATATAAGGTTGTCAAAATCTGAAGATTCATTAGCTTTACATAACTTAAAAGCACAGAAAGTGGGCAGCTTTTCCATTAATCACATTATTATATTAATAGTTCAGTATTCTTAAAAAGCAGTTAATAAATTTTTGAGACAAAACAGTCAACGCTTTTCTTCTATACAGTGTTGTCCTCATGTATACATAACTTTCTCACTTGCTTGATAATTTTGTTGCTTCTCTTAAAAAAAAAAAAAAAAGACTTAAAATAGTCTTGTGCATCATTAAACTAATACATATTATCTTCTACCCACTTCTCAAGTTACTTTTGATTCAATACAGATAGCTAATTTTTGTAGCTAAGTAAATATGCCTTGTATAATACACAAACCAAAAATGACTTTCTGACATTTAATTTGGTCATTTTCAGTAGCACTAGCAGCTCCACTGAATAAAATCAACAGAGGAGCAAAATCGTGGTGTTGGCATCATGTGATCAAAATAAACAGACAGTATGTTTAACACCATTAGAGTGCACTTATAATTTCTTAGGGGTTAAGTTTCTATTTAGCAAATTTATAGATCATTGTAGACAGAGTCTCATTACCCAATGGAATCTGCCAAACAAGCCTGGAACACAGACAGATGACTCAAAGGGCTTTACATCTGCTACATCTGTCCCTTCCTGTGATAAAACCCTGGGTCTTGGCCACACCACAAGGAGACCCAATAAGTTAAAATCCTTTGGCAAAAACTCTCTGAGCTGAGTGGATTTGAGTTGATAGTTATCAGCCGCGGTTAGCAATGGCATAAGGTTTTTTCTCTCAGCTATGAGCGGCCAAGTCTGACTAATTTGTAAAGTGGTATTTATTCAGTTCAGTCCTCATGTAGACAAACTTATGCTAAAGCAGTTATAGAAAACACAGTTGGCATATTTTCTGGATGCTGGCTTCAAAGGAACTTGTCCTAGTTTGACCTTACAACTGCTCAGTCAGGCTTTACATAAATCTAAATGTTTCTTTAATTTGTTCCTGTTATAGTTCCAAGTCAAAAAGACAATTATCTTCTTAGAAAATTTGCAATGTTTAAACAATGTTACAAGATTATTCCCAAATACCATTTAGTTTTATAGATTGTAAACATCTAAAACAATTGATTATCACTAGCAGGACACAGTTTTAGTTTAATTTTAACTGCTTGTACATAAATGTTGCATGCCCTAATTTCTTGGATTTCTAGTTACTGTTAATCCATAAATTTTTTGTAATGGAAGTGGTGTTTACCAAGTTACTTTTGTTAAAGCTATCCTACTCAAATTCTCATAAAGAACTGTGTATGCCATTTACTCAATTTCCAAAAATTTAATAACTTGAAATGTTTAAATATCCCTTTAGAAACAGTTTACAGAAATTGGTTTCGCAAGGGTTTTATTCAAGCCAAAATGGGCAGCTGGTCTAAGTTTAATTTTGACATTAATTACAAAAATTAAATACGATGTATTTCTACATTTCTAATAACGTTTATAAGGCATTTGTTAGAAAAAGACAAAATAAGCCATCAAATTTCACCAAAAAGGATTTTGCTAGTCATTAGTTGTAGTTTTGTATTTTATTGAGTTTCTAGGAAAGCTCTATAAGACAGATACCTTATTATTATTATTACTATTATTATTGTTGTTGTTTTGTCTTTTTTTGTTGTGCATAAAGATAAAAGTCGGTTAAGGCAAGTTGTGATCCTGAAATGGGTAAAAAGGACAATGTCAAACTATAAATCTACATAGATAATGATGGCAGTTATTTTAAAGAAATAAATCCTCAAATTTCAAAATATACCACTTTACTATCAAAACATAGTTTTATAGTTTTTAATGAGAGCGCGACACTGGTCTAAAACTTGGCTAATAAGTGTTTGCGTGGGATTTTTTTTTTTTTTTTTTTTTACAAAATGCTAGATTATGTCCTAACACTTTGCCCTATCTTTGTCTTTAGGCTGAGGATCAGTTGCGAATTGTAGAGGAGCAGAGAAAGATCCACGAGGAGCGCATGAAGCTGGAGCAGGACCGTCAGAGGCAGCAGAAGGAGGAGCAGAAAATCATCCTGGGGAAGGGCAAGTCCAGACCCAAGCTCTCCTTCACACTCAAAGCCACCGAATGAGAACTGCGCTGCCCCCGACATGATGCGCCCTGCCTTCACTTCCCCCACTATCACCACCTCCTCCTCCTCCAGCCCTCCTCTGTGGACCGCTCACTTCGTTTTTGGAAGTGTAACAAGCAAAACCTGAGGAAAGGGACGCAAACCACCCTCCGCTAACCTCCACATCGCAGCGGTTTTATTTCATTTTTAGGGATGAACTTTTTTGATGTAGAACGCTTGTCCTATTTGTTTGAGTCTTAACAAAACTGTATGCCTTTTTTTACATGTCTCAGCCAGCAAAACTCTAATCTCCAGTCCCATATTTTAGGAGATTTAGGACAAAAACGTGTGACTCAAATGTGTGTAGCTCGGCTTGATGTCCATCAGTCAGTCTTCATGTGCAGCTTGGGAGTTGGCCTGTGGGTTTCCTGTTTTCATTTCTTTTAAAAATAAGAGCCCTAAAGCGGCCGGTGCAGAGGTAACAAATCACAGGCCGTTTTTTTAAAAGCACACTTCACATCCCGTCCAGCTTTGTCCCTCTTCCCTTTCTCAACATTTGAAGCTGGTTTCCTTGTTTTTTAAAAGATTTGTTTTTGTTATGAAATTGCTCAACTATCCAAGAAAACATGGGCCCCAACTCCCAAACTGCTAAATCTAAAACATGAAAGAGTATGGACTTTCCTTGTATGATGTCATGCTATTATTTGTCAATCTGAATCCCGACATCTGATCCTTTATCTGCTCCTTTATCACAGGGTTTAGGTCCTAGAAAACGAATGCTTACTGTTTTGATTTTTTCGGTGGGGAAATTGGTGCAAAAATACAACCATAAGAAAATTGTGTTCTGTCCCTGAAATTTGATGTAGTAATGGAATAAGGCGTCTCACTTGGTAAGTTGTAGAGGATGGACAAGTCCAGGTAAGAAGAGGCTTGAGGTCATGAATGAATGAATGAATGTGTGAATGTGTGAATGGAATAATGGGTTGACCTCAGGCTCGTATATTGACTTTTTCTTATGTTGTGAGAATTTGAATTTGTCGTGTAATTTTCCCAGTTGTCAAGGGACTGAACAGTTCAATAAATCCATTGAATGCCTCAACGCTTGTCTAAAATTATTACAAGCACAGTACACTCTTTGATGGTGATGATTATTTTTTTTTATTTCAGGCCAGTGCTTGACCTGAGCACAGGTGGAAATTAACCAGATATTTTACTCAAGTTTTGAAAATTACATGGTAGAAAAAACTGTCCTATCAAAATGAGGGAGGACTTTGGGTCCCAAGATGACACCAGTTGAAAATGACTGTTCTAAAAAGTATTTTTACACATTATTTATTTTAAAAGTCCCTAATGGGTGAATATATTGACCAGTGGGCAGCATGCTTGCCTTACAAGCACAATTTATTTTCTAATTTATTTATTATTTTTTTTGGCTTAAAGTACTTAAGGTCAAGTGCACATTTTGTGTACTTTTCCACCTCTGAATCTGAGCCTGTGCCTTGGTCAACGACACATCTGACATACTTATTATATAAATCACTTAATTTGAATGTATGATTATGTAATTGAAATTGAATTGACTTAAAAGACTAATTTTATTCTGTTTGCTCTGTCTTAAATTCAAATTGCAGTCGCTGTGTTTTTAAATTGTCTGACCCTGTCAAAGACAGATTTTAATGGCATTACTGGCACCGTCCGTTTTTTTTTTTGTCAGGGGCTTATCGCACTGCCATCCATTTTGTGCCCTTGAGCTGTGCGGCAGATGCATCAACGTCCCGTTAAAGGAGAAATCCCTGTAAAAACACGGCACGCTAATCAGCTGGCAGCACCACACACGAATAATTTGTGCAGCAAGTTTGTTTTCAGCTAAAGAAAACTGGAGTGACAAAGGCAGGGTCTAGTAAATTAAAGTCACATTAGCTCAGACATTTCATGACACTTTAATGTTTGGAAGCAATTATTCAGCTCTCAGGGTTTCTACTAAAACACGCTGTGCTATTAAATACAAGTGAAGCAGTGATGGGTGATTACATTGCGTACATTCAGTGCTGGTTGTTAAAATTCTGGATAACAACTCTTCACTGCCTCTTTAGAAACTTGATTTCTTACCCAACATCAATGAACAACACGAGCTGTTTTATTAGTGGCTAAAGACACTGCTATTCATTTGTATTTTTCATTTAAGCAGGTATTTAAATCTTATATAAGTATCTGACGTATTAGCCAATTTGATTGAAAGAGCATATTTATTAGCCATAGTAAATTTACCACACACTGAACTATTAAGCAACATGTTTAATCCAAGAAGTAGCCTTTTGTAATTTCTATAAATATTGTTTATGGTTATTCATCTTATGCTCCATCAACTGTTTGCTTAAAAGGCCAAAAAATGTTTGTAGCATTCAATCCACATACTAAATTTCACTCAGGAATATAGCCTATTTATAAAGTCACCTTGGGTAATGTTTTTCAAAAAGCAACTGTGCATACCAATGTAAGAAAAGGAGGACGACGCAAAAGTGATAGCTTATTAGAGATCACAAGGTATGATAGGCTAAATCTTTATTGCATTGACATTTTTGGCTTATTTATTAACCTATAAAGGTAGAAATGCCTAATGTGATACTGGATTTTAAAGTTTACTTTAAATGATTTGGGATTTTGCTTGTACTACAATACCTGAACCACATTTGTATAGTATAATATAGGCTGTACTTTAAAAGCAAATCCTGTATTCTGTCTTATAAAACTTCGGCTACAACCCTAACTAAGAAGGCAGCTACTTAACTTTAGATGCTTGCACCATTGCTGTTGTTTCTGTCCCTAACGGTGCCCAGTAGCTGGATAAAGCCCCCTTTTGCCCCGCTCGCACACCCGCCCACAGGTCACGGAGCTTCAGACCCTCTTTTCCTCTGCTCCGTCCCCGGGTGACGCAGCTCCTCCACGGCCTGGACTCCTGCTCCGTGCCAGCCTCTGAGGTCCGCGCACAGTTTGGGACAGTTAAAGCAAAAAATATGATCGACTTTAGAAGGTTCTCACTTTAGTTGAAGCAGGAGGGCATTCTTAAAGCTTTATGAGACTTGTGTAGTGGCTGAAATTTTATGCAAACGCGCGTAACAACCCGCATTAGCCGGCTGTCATGTTTCATCACCTTTTTAGTGTAATCGACTTGATCTTTTATCATTAAAGGAACAACAGTGCTGGAGGGTTTCCTGTTTGAAGTGTGAAGCTCCCACATTCGCACCCAGCCCTTGGTGTGTGTATTTGTGAGTGTGTTTAGTAGTTCCCTTGCCTTTTTTTTTTTTCGGCGTTTCTTTATCGGACCTCCGGGGCACAGATTCGCCGCGGAAAACAGCCACTGCCCGTCGGCTTCGGGACTTTTTAGCTCCGCTGTGGCAGGAAGCAAAAGGTCGAAAAACAAGTAACTCGACGCTTCCTATTTGAAGAATTTTAAAGAAGACAGGAAAATGGGGGTAAATACAGTGAATGGCAATACAGAATTTCACCAAAGAAACTAAATAAATTAGCCATGTAGCCAGCAGAGTTTTGATAAACATTTTTGCTAGCAGCTAATTTTTAAAGTTTACTCCTAGCTTACCTTTTCTCGACTTTACCCCCTGTAACTGGATTATTATTGCCAAACATTAATTAAAAAGTTTTTTAACGTGAAATTGAATTACAATAAATAATGTGAAGCAATTCTTAAGCTGACTAAAAGAATAATATTGTTTTTTTTCTACTTTTTATTCAAGATTACCTTACCGTATTTTTTGGACAATCATCCTCGTGCGTGCTGCTGCTATCCCAATCAACACATTTACATTAGCCAGACTTTGAGCTTACTTCCTAACTTTAAAAGCTACTTGACACTCATTTAAATGTCACACCTAAAGCAAACTCATATTTTTTTGTCAACGGGCTCTAATTTGACCCTGACAGCTCCGCGCGGAGAGAAGTGTGAAGCTTTGACACTTTTTACGACTTAATTTGATCACGGCGTTGTGTTTGTTAGCTTTAGCTGATAAGGAGGCGCTCATCTAAAGCGGAGCACTTAATTGAAGAGCCCCCCGTTTCCAGTGCGAGCCGAGCCCCGGAATAAACACTCGAAAGCCGTGTGGATGTATATTACAGCAGCGTGGACTCGAGGTAATTCAAAGGAAAGGAAAACGTTTATTAGAACAGATTAAAGAGCACTATTAACTTTCTTCAAGTGTTATTTCAGATACAGTTGGTCAATATAAATCTCTTTTCATATTAAAAAATACAATTCATAACTATAACTATAGCTAAATGTTCTGGAGCAGTGTGACCAGACGTCCCTGTTTAACCAGGACAGTCCCAGTTTTAGGCTCCTTGTCCCCTGTTACAAGACATAGCTGTAAAAACATTCAAATGTCCCAGCTTTCAACAAACCATATTCCATTTGTCCACATTTTTACTAATAAAAAGGCACAGGAAACTTGAAACACATTTGTCTAAAGGCTTCTGCCTCTAAAATTATTTATGATGTCATTGTTTTTATTAATAAATTTGCATGAACATTTTAAACTTAGGCCAAAAATGTTTTATTGATTCCATAAGCTTTTTTGCCACTTGGTAAGTTAAAATGCACCATGATTAATGAAAAAAATATGTGCCCCAGTTTTTGGGTCTAAAAAGCTGGTTACCCTAGTTTAGAGACAAAGAGGAAAAGGCCCTGGAAGCCTTCAAACTCAAAAAACTTTACTTGAAAACCTTGGCCACTAACTTTAAATCTAACTTGAGCTTTCTGTTTAGTAATATTAAATATTAAATGTCACATGTCATTGACATGACATGGAAAGATGGGGGACCACGTTTTGGAACTTAATCAAAATGAATCTGTCAGTGAAAACAAACTTTGCTTTGATAAGAAAAACAGTTCTTCTATGCATTAATAGTTTTTTGCATTCTTTTCATGGCATATGAATAATTAAATACATGTCTGCAGACATGCTTATTTAGGTGTAATAGAAAAAACTGATGATGAATATTTTTTCCATGTAATGAGATAGGGCAGCTAGATGTGTTGTGTGTAGTACTTTTCAGTCCATTTTACCTAGATTATACTGTCCCATAGATTTAAATGCATTTGTAACAGTCAGATAGGTCTAACTATAATTTTATTTTCCTACCAAGAAGCTAGTGTGAAATAATACATTAATTATTTACATAATTAGAAGACTGGAACACCCTCTTCTCTGGAACTATGTACAGGAAGTTATCAACAGCGCCAAAACCTTTAAATATTAATAATCTGCAGAGCCGGGACAACAGATAGGCCTGCAAACAAATTCAGAAATAGTGATGAAATGTACAGGCACACGTTAAAAGTTTTTATTAGTTTTGTTAGTATTGGATAAAATGATGACATGAGTTTTTCCACAAGATGTGCGCAGCAAAACTCCCTTTCAGTGAACAATGTGTCATAATACTGACTGCTATTATTAATGACAAACCTAAACTTACTTTTTTGGCTTTTTCAAGTTTGGCAGAATTCCTTATTTAATGAACAAAAAAGTGCTGAAAACTGTAGTGTCTTTCAACACAGACATTTAGTGCAATTTAATATAATGTGCTTTTCATAAAGTTGAAAATATTCCACAATATGGTTATATACAGTAATACTAAAAGGACAATAAAATTGAGACAATCTTTAGCAGTGTTACCCCAGCTGCATTTACATTTCAGACGTGAATGTAGCACTTTTTATTCCAGTATATCTACTGATCGCTACATATTAGTCATCATTCTACACAACAGATTTTTAATATGTCCATACTAGTTCATACAAGTTGCATTTAGATGTCAAAATAATGTTTAAATCAATCGTTCCTCTTTGAACTTGAATTTCCTTCCGCCCTTTTCCGCTAGTGGGCGCTCATGCTCTTTGGAAAAATCTGCTCTGGAGCCCAGTGCACGGCAAGGTAAGCATTCAGCGCGGTCTGATTGTAGCCCATTGTGTGTGCGCTTGAGGGAAAGCTTTATGGGAATTATGCTGTGCCCTTTGATTGAAAATTAAAAATTGAAAATATTATGTTTTGTATGTAGTTTCCCGAGCAGCTAATAGACCCATTTAGTGCGTAGTGGAACTTAGCCTTTTTTTTTATTGTGCTTCTGCTCAGTTATTTAATGTCATAAAATTTTCATGCAAAAATATTAAATATAACCTTGCATTTCTGTGTAATCTGCGACTTGTGACTTAAAAGTTCCCATTTTTTTGTCTTTCTCCCTCGCTTTGGTGCTCCCGTGCTGAACCCCCCTCTGATTGACAGCGCAGCTCCCCAACGTCTATCCCGTGGCGCAGACCAATCAGAGTCGGCTGAGGGGGCGGAGCCAGGACCAAACACTGCTCGAGCAAATATTCCCAGTCAGTCGCGGTCACTCGCAGTTACTTCGCGTCCAGGTTGGAAGGCAGCAGCAGCAGTGCGGCTCCTACACGCTCCTTCAACCCAACGGTGCTGCTGTGTGCAGTTCTCTATGCGGATAAGCAGGACTTGAGCCGCGGGCACAGGTTGCACTTTTGGTCCGCGCTTTTTTTTTGTTGTTGTTGTCCCTGGGCTTTTTCCCTTCTTCTCTTCTGGTGGACCTCTTAGTAATGAGAACTTCCATTCCAGCTCGTTTGTTTTCTCCCATTTTCATGTTTGGTCATTTGCTTCATTTTGATCATTCATTTGTTTTTTGCCATTTTTATGCTCACCAGCTGAAAAAAGGGGAATACTCTCCAAAAACCATTCCAGCACCAGCAGCCATCTAGCTTTTCTACGTTGTTCGTCTATTTGTGCTCTATATCCTCTTTGCTCACGCGTCCTGTGGATTGTTGTGGACTATAAAAACGCAAAGGGATTTACTTGCTGCATTTGGTTTGCTGTTTTTTTTTTCCCTCCCCTTGGCCACTTGTTCTCTCTCATAGGGATGTATGGGAGCGAGGTGAAGAAGTGCGCGCTCTGAACAAGGGGAGAATATCCGCGCACAGCCACTCACTTGTACGAACCACGGCCGTGCGCCTTTGGCTTCTGGAGATGCTCTAGCGTCTCTGTACCGGGATATACGCTGAACGACAAGCAGGCGCTACCCCGTGCGAGGAGTCTTTCTGTTTGTCGCCGTTTTTACTGGACACATTTCGCGCACGGATTGCTCAGCAGACAGGACCACCATGGGGGACTCGACGTGGAGATATTACCTTGGAGTTTTGTTTATTGCCTTGAAGCTGGACTTGTCCCGGGCGCTCATCCTGGAGTCCATATACTGGAACACAACAAATACCAAGTAAGTGCACGGGCAGCTATACGCGCACCCAACACACACCATAAACACATTTAAGCCACCCAAATTAAGACATATCCCACACAGAACGCCAAAATTGACCTATTTTAGTATCTGATTATAAACAACAACAAATCTTTGTATTATCATGCGTTTAATTCCGTCTCGCCCTCATTTTCTCCGTGTACTCAAATCAGACCAGCCTTTATACTCCTAGATGTGCGTAATGGATAGTTAAAATCCACTGCAGTGCTGGAGCGTTTCTCTACATTGTTGTGCGCGTAACGATCCACTCGCTTATCCAAACTGGATATTAAGCAGCAGTCTGGTGCTTCTTGAATAGATCCCCTCTTGCCTTTTGGAGTGTGGTAGGCTTTTACGCGCAGCAGTGGACGCTGTTGACGCCGAGGGCCCGCTTCTTAGTGCGTTTTTTTCTTCACGGTGCCACTTCACTGTGAGGAGTAGGGACCATTAGTCAACATTATGGTAGATTTAAGTTGAGATTGGTAAGATTGTGGGGCTTGTTTGCAGCGCAGGTTGGGGGCTGGTTGGAAGGCGTACGTGGATAATGTTTCTCCCCGCAGGAGCAGGTCCGTGGGCTCCGTGGAGCTGGGTTTAGTACAGGCCCCAAGGCTGGACGCGTCAGTTGGACACAGGGAACTGAAAGTAGGCGCAGTATCAGGCATTTGGACTTTGACTTTTTGCTACTTTTCACTGCAAATTCTCACTTTTGCACATAAAACAATGATAGTAATTCCCTCTTATTATCCATTTGGTAATGTTTAGAAAGAAATTAAAGTTTCCAAAAGTCTTAATTTGGACAAAACTCACAATATTACCTTAATAAAACATAATGAATTTGAGTTTAGACCCCAATATTCCTACCCCTGTTTCACACTGTAGATTGCCTAAATTGTTAGAATTATTTAGCCTTTCTTTAATTGTCGTAATGTTGATAGGTGACTTGCATTTTAGCTTTAAACTATAAAATATTTAGAGTAAAGAATTTTTAGTTTTTAGTTTTTGACTAACTATTCTCCTAAGTATGTTTCCAACAATAGTTTGTGATGCAGTTGGGATTTAGTTTGAGTGGGCAAATGATTTATTAATTAATTTTTCTCAGTCAAGATGGGTGGTTGCTGGTATAAACGTGCAGTTCTAAGCAAATGCGGACTAAAACCCTAAAAACCTTTTTAGAACTTAGAGTTATTGAGTTATTATTGTTATATCAGACATGGAGCATCTACTTTTATTACTTTAAATGTCACTTTAGATTTAGAAATAGGCAGTAAAGTAGTACTAAATCTACAATTAAACACAAAATCCACAATTGGAGTTGGTGTCCAATGGTCAGTCATTTTTAAAACATGACCCCTTCTACTTTTCGGGAGGTTTGAATAGAGCATTGTCCGTTGTTTCCAGTCTGCCGTACAGTACTAACCCAATTCCCTGTCACACACAGGACGTCCCATAGAATATGAGCCCAGCTTTCTGATGAAATACTGCCTAAATTGTAAATGCCCCCTTTTTTTGGTATCTGAATTCGACTCATAAATATTCCTATAGTGCTTCATGCGCGGTTGAACTCTTCTTGTGGTTGATAAAAAGCCTGTCTTTCTGCTGCTCTGCCCCTGGCCTGAGCCCGGCGGGGGGCGCTCCTCTTTGTGGGCCGCTTCGTCACGGCTGGCTCCTCAATAACTCAGCTTTTGGCACCAGTGCAACCACAAATCTCCTTTTCTCCAATTTTTTCCGACATAGGCAGAATAGTGACGTCTAACAGGTGTTCATTGTGTCTCGAATCTTAATGTTCAAGCACCTGGGTCTTTGTGTGCTGTGTGCTACAAGACCTGCCTAGGGATTTGTTGCTTGCCTTAGTCCCAAAATGTAGCAGCCTCCTTACTGCCAAGGCCATCTGACGCCTTTTGTAATGACACCATTTTGGAGAAGATACTTGCTTTCACTTACAGTCTGCCCAAATGGCACTTATCACAACTGTAGATCAAGCTTGCATTGTCAAGTAGGTGCTATCTGATGACCTTTTGGAGAAGACAAACATTGAACTTTTGTTAAAATATGCTAATTTTAGATCAAACTAAGGCTATGAGTTACTTTATTTTCTGAACACTTTCTGCATATGCCAAAGTTATTTTGTGTTTACTGCGAGCCATTGCTTATAATTTCCCCCAAACCGCGTGATATGTTTAGACGAACTCCCACGCAGGTTTTTAAAATTCTCAACATGAATGAGCCTTTAGTTAGCCTTCTAGTTTGCCATTTTGCCTCAGGAAAAAAGAAAGAGCGTCCACCCTCGGACCAAGTATAGGTTGCCACAAATGCAGCCAGGGCCATTGGGATTGGAATTAGCCTGTGTGTGCGCATTCTTGGTGTGGGTTAGGAGTTCAGAGCCAAAAGGCCACAGTGGGAACTTGTTTGGGACGGGACGCTGCTTTTATTTTAGGCAAATACCTCGGCATTGTTTGGTGAATGGGACTCCAGGTGGTAAGCTGTTGTAAATAGGAAGCAAAAATAGGTACTTGTGCTCTGTTGAGTGGTAGATAAGTTGAAAAAGACCTTATAAACCTGGATACAAAGATACCTAATGCACTTTTGCGTTGTGTTATCAAAAGAGCTTACTTACTTTACTGAAAGCAGACAGAGCTATAAAATGTCATTATACAGTAAATGATACTATGGTTAAATTTTACTTTATAATCCATAGTTACAAAGAATTTGGTAAAAAAAAAAAAAATCTATTTGCCTTCATTCCTCTCAGTTCTCTTATATTCTAACAATGTGCTCCACAGAAATACTTACATCTACTCTTTTGCTGTAAGTTCACCATTTATGCTGGCTGAATCTTAGAAATGTGAAGGCTCCAGGGCAGTCTAATGTCTTTGTGTGTAGGCTGGGGGTAGTGGATAAAGAAACAGCCAGCAAACAGCACAAGGAGAAGAAGAAAAAGAAAAAAAAAATCCCTCCACAGGGCCCACCGCTGTCGATTAAACCTCATTGTTGTTTGCGCTTTACTACTTTACTGCCCTTTCCTTCGAACCTCCCCAGAAACTAAGCAAGTGAATGACCCGAGCGCCATCTCAAATCTCCCCGAATTCTTCTTACACCTCTTCTTGCATTCGTTTTCCACTAATCCATTTTGTAGTTGGGAGGGAGAAACAAAAGCCAGGCCTGCTTTACATGCTTTATGTAAAAAGGAGCACTCCCTCTCCTCCACTGCAGTTCATTAAGAGATTACACACAGCAAACCCAAAGGCCCTTTGTGACCGGGCAGCGACGGGGGCACCTCTCTGGGTCTTTTTTTGTGAGCTCAGGAGGGGGGTTTTGAGTGGGGCGGTAGGGGGCTCAGATAGAGATGCAGGTTCATCGTGAATTACTGACGAGGCTCTGCTTCCCTCTCCTCCCCTTTGGCTGAAAACCTCCCTGGAGTGCTTCTAATTTAGCCACTTTCTCGGTGACAGCAAGAAAAATTGCTTGTTTTAATTTGGAGATGCTGGATGCAGCGAAGGGGCCAAGGCAGAGGTGAAGTTTTGGGGAGAAAACATGGCCCTAAACATTGCTTTAGCTGTTACTCCGCTGGGATTTTCATGAATTTTTATAATAGTAGTTAAGTAGTATGTTTTAGCTTCCATCTGAGGTCACAAGCGTACAATTGTGGGACAGTTAGTTGTTTGCAGATAAAAAGTATCAATTTAACCTATTAAGAATAATTGGCAGTTTGAAGATATAAATTCAGATGACCCCTTATGAGCTTTACTTGTAGTCTAGTAGTCTAAGCATAAGTCAAAGACTCTTTTTTTTTTTTTTTTTGCAAAACTGACCCCACATCTTAAGCTTTTTTGATCAACGCCAAGAGCGAGGTCGACGATTAAGTTATTGTAATGAAAGAATAGGAAGTGAACCAACATTAAAAGGCTAGAGCATAAAGCGGGCGTCTCTGGGGGCAAGAGGAGGGTAATTACGTCTGGTCCTGCTCAGATCCCACAGGCCAGGATTTGACTAGATGAAAGGTAGGCCCAAAGGCAGGGTAGATAGGGAACCAAAAGGAGTGCAGGGATAGGGTGACAGCATGGATAAAGCCCCCATCCCGTCGGCCGACAGAGGGCGAAAGCTGCACCGAATTGTCCCCGGATTAACCCTCACTAGACTCGGCTTGGCCTCTTTTGTCTGCCGCCTTAATGAATCCTCGCATCCACAGGCAAACAGTTGCTCTTGGACTAAGCTAAATATCCACCACCCCCCTCTCCACGTTTCACCATGTTTGCTCATAACTTCAGGGCCACATGAAGAGAATGAGGGGACAACATTATAGGATGGGGATTACAGCGGGGCGGCCCACACAAAGACAACAAGCTGGAGGTCTAAATAGAGGGGCAAGGGAATGGGGGCTAGCTATATTGAGATGTGCAGTGACAGCGAGGGGCAGGACTCAAAGCTGGAAAAGACTAGGTTTTAAAAGTCACTGCAATGAAAGAGTAGACGAGTGAGGAAGTTAAAAGTTTTTGCAGGTTAAGATAGACTTTTTTTAAATTTCCTCATTACTTTCAGTGAAAATTGTTTAACTATTCATCCAGTCTCGTTCTTACTAATATTTAACATATTTGGGACCAACACCAAAGCTTTGCAGGGAGCAATATCTAGAATGTAAAAGTCATATTAATTTTAGTTTTCAGCTAAAAGTTAACCAATTCGGATAAGATTTAGATGTTAGCTACTTGCTACTTTGTTCTGTGACAATTATCTCCAGATAGTAGTGGAAACCCTGCTCCTCTTTTCGGTGTAACAGTTGTTGTTGCAGATGGAGTGGTCACAACCTCAGGAAACCGCTCTAATGTCCTCCTCCTTGTTTTTTTCCCTGCTCCTTTTGCCCCATTCGTTTCCTCCCCCATCCACACAAACACGCCGACACAGAAGCTCTAAAAAAGACACTCAGACCAGTTGTGAAGAAGGCCAGTTTGTAGATAAACTACCCAAACAGATGTCAGCCTCAAAGTTTACTCTCATGCCAAGCGCCTGTGGCCCTGATTCATGGCCATTTGGCACCTTTTGCTTTCACAAGCAGTTAATGCAATTAGCAAGAAGACTTCTGTAAAGTTAGCAAAGTTTGAAAAAGTAGTTGCCACTTTCAATGATCATTTAAATATTTGTATCTTAAATTTTAAGTCATTCTTGATTCTTCCATTATGACAGTAAATTGCAAGATTTTTCTATTTTCTATTTCAAACCATTTTTTAACCTCCTTTTAATGTAAATGGAAACTATATATTTACTTAAAAACTCCGGTAAGCTAATTGACACCAAAGTTTACCATTCTGTAACTTTCTGAGTCAAAGGAGAGGCATCTTAAGTTAGTTTTGCTTAAAAAGTACCTATTTCAAAAGCATGACTTAGCCTCTTTTTGGAACTGTGTAATAACCAGCAGCAAATAAGCCCTAATTCTGATGTCTGTATTTCTTTAAAATTCTGCATTACAACCTTTTTTTATTACACAGGAAGCCCAAGGCATTAACTATTTAGAAACTGCAGCTGTATGGCTTTGTAGTTTCTCTCAAATAAACAAATTTCCAAAACTTAGGGCACCTGCAGTTGTCGTTACATTCACACAAGTAGCACACGGAGGGGGAACTTTTCTCTTCAGAGCAGTTGGCGTGTGTTTGCAGACGGACAGAGTGTGGTGATGAAAAAGCTTGGAGCGATTGTGTCTCTCTTCTCCGAGCACTCGTCACCTCCTCTGATTATGAACGTGTTGCCCCTCATCGCGAGCCAGGACAAATGGTGTGTGACATGACGGAAAAACTGACAGAAACACATGAAAGTGCTTCAAAAGGCCAGAATATAATGAATCTACAGTGAAGAAAAGTTACAGTGGAAAAGTCAAGGATTCTTCGTTTGTTCTGGAGAATAGCTTCACTAAGAGTGGATCAAAATGAAAGACATACCAGTATTAATTCCATGCTAATTCATATGTTTGCTATTTGTTTTTTGTTCAGAGAGTTCTGTCTTAGCAAGGCATCAAGTTTAGGTAAAAAAAAAAATCCTTCGGACATTGGGCAACAATCACCTCATTCACTCCACTACAAAATGGAGGTCCTCTAACAGTATTTCGTCGAGTCATTCCATTGATGGCCACATTCTTACAACTGTAACCTGCTTATGTCTTTACACACTGTTTACGCTAAGGTTTAACTGCCTGTAATGCTTTTAACGCCTGATTTGCAGAGCTGCGGCTGTAGTCGATAAAATACGACTGCTCTCTGGAATATTTATGTCCCGGAGGAGGAGAAGGACTTTAAAGAAAGAGAGAAGAAAGAGAATCGGGGAAGAGAGAGGGGCTGAATGGCCAAGTGTGCCTTAGAGCAGCGAGTGGGGGGCCCTCTCTGTTTTAGGATACAGGTGGGGGGGGGGTCAAACGCATTTACAATCATGAGATGTCTGGGCGGGATTTTTATTTGTCTTCAGATCCTCCTCTTGTCTTGTCTTCCTGGTGTTTCAGTCCTTTTATTCTTTGTTTCTGCCACTGCAGCGTTCCCTGTACTTGCTGGTGTTTTGTCGTAATGGCTGCCTTTTTGAGGCAGGCGTCCTGTATCCGACATTTACCTGCCACCAAAGCCGGCGCTGCGGGGAGGAGACGACAAACGAATCACTGTCCGTCCCGACAATCGCTTTCCCCAGAGCCTTTTGTCTTTTGTTCACTCTAAAGTAGCTCATTTTTGCTCTTAATCAGCCTCTTTGGAGGTTTATCTTAAAACCACATTCAAACAGTTTCTCTCCTTTGTCAGCATTTATTGAATACATTCATTATGCAGCACTCGCAGTGAAATGGAGACTATGGAGCACGTTAGGCCTGTTTCTCTTCTCGCCCCTCTGGCTAAGGCTGAGATTTAATTTTGAATTGTGAAGACAGTGAAAGAACAGGATACAACCTCTTTTATGATAGCAGCTTATCTTATATTCCGTTAGCAGAAAAACAAAAGCAAATGAGACAGTAGCTGTTCAATGAAAAGCAGAGGAATTTTATCTGAAGCGGGTTTTGTTTGCGTCATCTTTGCCCATTTCCTTTGATGATAGCAGGCTTGCTAACACTTAAAAACAATGGAAATTAGTCACCCCTTTTAAGTTTTTGACAATAGCTTGTTAGCTGTTAATCAATATTTAGTCATCTTTAAATAACTTTTAAAATCACCTGATACCTACTACTACTACTGACTTGACTTGGTCTAACTCCAATCAAACAAGCTAACTTTTGATCTATTTTGTTATTACAATGTTTTATTGAAACTTAAAATTTGTAATCTTTGTCATTTTGAAAACAGGTATGACTGATGCTAACTTTAATGAGACATGCAATTTTCCTAGCTTGACACATCCACTCTAGCTTGAAGTCAGACCCTCTTCGGCGCTTATTATAGTGAACACTTCCACATGAGCCTCTTTAGATAAATAATGGCCACCACCAGCCACACACATTTTTATCACTAGCACATGGATGCATTCATGCTTCCCCTGCACTGGGTAAACACACATGCCTACTCGCACGCGTGACTGAGCGCTTCCAACCGCACCAACACGGATATATACGGTTAATGCGTACACTGTATGGAAGTGAATCCACCCCGAGGGCTTTTTTGAAGGCCTCTCTTGTCTCTCACTCTCTGCTCCAGTTTGATGCCAGATGGCGCTGCAATGCATTGACATATCCTCCATATCGTCCATCACTGGCCGCACTGTGCCACCGCTGAGTGTTGTCCCCGAGGGGCAGTGGAAATGTTCACTCGGCCTACTTCTAGCTGCTGCTCATGTGCTTGAGCCTGTGTGTTCATAGCTTTCTCTCTCTCTCTCTCTCTCTCTCTCTCTCTCTCTCTCTCTCTCTCTCTCTCTCTCTCTCTCTCTCTCTCTCGCCCTCTCTCGCTCTCTCTCTCATGCACGTGCTCAAGCCTGGAGCAAGGGAGATGATGCAGGCAGGAACAGGGTGTCTCTGCAAAAAGACAAAGAGAGTATGAGCTGTCAACATTGTTCATATCCATTAGCCCTTTGCCCTTTAATTTCTCGATATACATACACTGGCCACTTTAATAGATACACCTGTTCTAAATACAAATATCTAATCAACAAGTCACCACAGCAACTTAAAAGCATTTTAGCATTGAGATGATAGAGAGGCAACAGTAACTTGAATAGCCATGTTACTACCAAACCAAGAAAGCTGGTTATGACATGGCTTTCCTTGTATTTCATTTAGCTCACTTTGTTAATTATGAATTGGCTGCTCCCCATCATTTGTCCCTTGTGTGAGTGCTCCCCTGTTACCCGCAGTGTCTTTGTTTTCAAGAAAAATATGCGCAAAGAAAGCCTTTTACAAATCAGGAGAGTATATTGATGGTCTCCATTAATTTTTGTTTGGTTTCTCATTTGTTAACAAGCTAATTTTAGCAGTATATTCTTGTTTCTCACCCAACCTTGAATGTATATCTTGATGTGTACATGTATATGATTGTTGTTTTGCATTAAACCTCTAAAAGCCCCCTGGCTGTAATTGCTAACAGTTTGAATCAGGCATGAGGGAAATTAATTTAGCAGATAAGTACATGGTTTCACCTCCAACTCCTAACCACAAGTGTTTGTGTGTGTCTGTGTGTGTGTGCGCGCGCAAAATCACAGGAATGCTGCAGGGGCCTCGACACCAAGACACTAAATGGCAACATTATTTCACGTTTTGGGAAGAACTTAGGAAAATGAAAATACAGTTGGAGAGAGATGCCTTGGGGCTCTGTGTCTACTGCTGTTCCTCTTGCATTGTTTCTCAACACTGTTTTGTATGCCAACGTTGTTCTGACATTTTCCCACCAAAAGCAAAGCTCCCTCTTTCTCATTTCTCTGCCTCATTATTCGAACTTTCTCAAAAACCCGCACATACATTCCCCTACCATTGAAAAATTAATGAACACAATCAGTAATTACCACATCAATAATTTAACCGGCTGCTCATTTTTGAAAGATATGACGGCAAACACTTACATAATAAATGATTTTGCATCTCTAACTCTACGTTTCTTTCTTGCTGTCTTCTTCCAGATTCATCCCAGGCCAAGGCGTGGTATTGTACCCTCAGATCGGGGATAAATTGGACATTGTTTGCCCGCGAGTGGACGGCGGCATTGGCGAGGGTGTGGAGTATTACAAAGTGTACATGGTGCCAAGGGACCAACTGGAGAGCTGCACCATCACAAAAGCCGACACACCGCTCCTCAACTGCGTCAAGCCTGACCAGGATGTCAAGTTCACCCTCAAATTTCAAGAGTTCAGTCCTAATCTGTGGGGACTAGAGTTCTTCAGAGGGAAAGACTACTATATCATCTGTAAGTACACTCCCCAAAGGTATAATAAATTAGGCGTTGCATAATTTAGGAGCTTGAGAGGAGCAGCTGTCGACGGCATACTTCACATTACTGGGCGCGTCTTGTGAGAAAACTAAATGCCTTCAATTTGGAAAGGTGTTTTTACAGTTTGAAAGTCACTATTATCTTTTGCAAACTTACAGGTGAGTTTAGGTATTGTGGTGAAAGCTTAGCTTTTAAAATGGAGAGAAGTGAAAGAACATAATTTTAAACCTCTCACTTATTTGTAAAGTAGAATCGCAATGCCAGAACTGCAAGTTGTTGAAAAATAGTGAAAAGAAACGTTCACATTTCAAAAGGTGTCAGTCCACCCACTTAATCTAGCAACCGTGTTACTAAGCATTTGAGGTGAGAGTAGAAATGTGTGTCTGTAGAACTCCAAATGCCTCAAGAGAGTGAGGGCTGTGTAGTTTTGGCAGACTTCCTCAACATTTTACAATGTATTTAAACTCTCAAGTCTGTCTTGTGACACTCAAAGTCATACAAGGCTGTGCAGGTATATAGCCACTGATTGCTTGTGATGTAAAAACGCCGTCCCGGGAGGAAGCAGAGATGGGGATTTTAGTGACGGCCCCCTGGTTTGAAACACGGGAGGTGGACCGAACCATCTGTGTGGCGTTGACGGGGGGGAGCAGCGCAGATAGGGCCATCTGTGACGCTCTGCCACTGCCATCTGTGAGCTGTCACTGTACATGGAGGCCTTATTTGTGACTGAGGACAGGGAATATGGATATAAGTTGAAAATCATCTATCACTTTTTACACTATAATTTAATAAATCCAGACAGGAAGTAGATTTGGTCACATAAAATTTCATTAGATCAAATTAAAATGGTTTTATTTTTATGTCACTCTTATTTTTTTGTTTTAAAAGCTCTATGTGAATCAGAAACGCCACTGAGACCTGTGAAGCAGATGTTTTTCCCAAAAAAAAAAAAACAGGTTCCCGTCTGCCAGTTTAAAATCCAAACAGTGGCTGCTCTGTCGCTAATGTGTCATAGCTGCAGGATATTTGCATGCCGCTGCATATCCTGCCGCGCTCATGTTGAACAGGTGCGCGTGTGGCCACTCACTGAGCAAATGAAGTCAATGGAAACAAGTATTTTTGTAAATAAGATGCAGATTTAACAATTGTTTATTCAGTCATAGAAGTAATGGAGTGTAGTAATTCATAATTTTTTGTGTTGTTAAGCCTCATTAGCTTTAATGGCTCTGTTTGAATTCATTTAATTTTGGATACAACTTTCAGCTTTTATAATGCTTTCTTACTCTTTATACAGTACAGTCCAAAAGTCAGTACATTTTTCAGAATAGTAAGGAACATTCTTGTCATTAAATAGTTTGCATTTGACCTTTTGAATCAAGGCCAGTCATATGTACTCCATAACAAAAGTCACGTTGTTTATTATTAGCATTGGTAGAAAATTAATTTTCATGACAGCCACTACCATGTCTTCCTCATGTCAGCTCTGTGGAAATAAAGACAGAAACAGCAGCCCTGCACAACATTAGATGTGGTTTGTGTGACTATGCTGCAAGACTACAAAGCCTTTATTCTGAAGCAGACTCACCCCCCCTCTCTCTCCTCTTCCTCCAACCCTGCATCTCTTCTCCACACCCAAACGCTGCATTTAATAATTGATGGGCTGATGCTGGTGTTTACTTACTGAGCCTAGTGCTTGTTAGTTTGGAAGGATCACAACAATGCACTTGTGAGACGGGGGGTTAAGTTCAGGTTAATGAAGAACACCGATATAGGGGTGGGTCGACACAGGTGCGCTCTCATATATGTACATGAGAGTAAACAGTGAACATACAACCATGACATGCTTACACAGCTGTACAAAGACCTCAATGTAGTGTTGTATTTCACCAGTAACAAAAGCAGTCATGGAAATCAGTATCTCATTTACCTCAAACATAATCTAAATAGAGCAGTTATTCCTGTGAACTTACATCACATCTTGTAGTCAATTACTTGGCTGTTTTTTCTGCATTGTGGCTTGAATTATGTTGCGTACGTCAACAGTCTATTGTCTGGGGAAGGCCTTTCTTTACATGTGTAAACTGTAACAGGCAAGACAGCACAGACAGGCGTTAAAATAAACACAAGCTAGGAAGTTAACAATGGTACATTCATGGCAGTTTACCTTAAAAGGGTCAAAAATGACAATTTTATTTATATATTGCTGTAGATGTAAGCTAGGTATCTTAGGTTGGTCGACTGAGCTCATGGAGTTATTAAACAGTATTGAGTTAGGACTTTTCCTGTGTGCACACTGTGAAAGCCTCTCCATCTTGTTATCGGCGGCTGCGTGTGTCCCTGAGCCCCCATCTCCACTTACATCCGCCCCCACGTCCCACTATAGGGATGCTGTCCAAGATCCATCAGAGTGTGACATCGCCTCGGCAAAAGTTCACCGCAAGGATTTCATTAGTCTTTTGGAGAGAGCACTCGATACGTAATTAATTAACCAGCGTTTAATCCTCCATTTCTTCTCCACAATCGCAGAGGCTTCCACATCAATGCTGTTGATCTCAGTGGCAACCAATTGGATTAGCAGTGCCTTGTGTTAAGCGTTGTGCCAAGCCTAGGCCTTGATTAGTCCATGGTCCTCCACTCTAACAGCCCATTAGCTCAAATCCTGAACCTGGCCATTTCATTGTTCCTTCCACTAACAAAGCCACAATTATCAAAATGGTTGTGTTAGTGGTTATCATTTTCTGAAAAAAAAAAAGCTCCCACCTCTACTTTTATTCTCTGGGGATGTAAACACAGCAAAAAAGCAACACATTTTAAGATTAAAAATAAAAACTTTACCCTGACCACCTATTCAAAAAAAAAAAAAAAAAGCAAGCTGTCATTGCATTCAACTGTTAGCATTCTAGCACTACTTGACTGTGAAACCGGCTTTGGCTTTGAGCTAAATCAAAGGCGAACTCTAAAAAAAGCACACTAGGGGTCCATTAGCTTCTTTTGTTGTTCGAAGCATTTAGCATTTTTGTAGTTTGAGCAGTTTTCCCAGCCACACAAGAGTCTGCCATGCATCTGTGCCACTTCTGTGTGTGTGTGTGTGTGTATATGAAAGAGGTTGTGCACAATGTTGCTCCAGTTTAAGAGCAGATGAGTTTGATGTGATTGTTGTCGGCAGCATGGCCCGCAGCCGAGAAGCCAGCGAGCGAGATGATTATATGAGCTAAAGAGGGAAAGAAGGACAGCGGAAGAGATGGCAAAAAGGACAGAGCTAACAGGGGGGAAAGGGAGAATTGAGAGAAAAAAGCAGAATAGAAACCGGGCATTTAGAGGATACGGTAGGGAAATTTCATTAGGAATTTAATCACAGAAAATGTGTTCGGCTGTTCTTGTCATGTAGATCAGGTATTAGCTTTCAAATGCATATCTAGTATCATCGAATCGCAAAAGAACTCATATTTACTCATGTCTCAGATGTTTTAATGTGTTTAATGTTTTGCAATTAAACCACTTATTATTTAGTGTTTAGTGGAAAAGACAAAGTTTGCAGATTGGAAAGAGGCTTTCAAGCTAGTTGTAGAGGCCAACAGGGAGACCACTTACTTTGCTGTGAATAAAATGTGTTATACATGAATAGATAATTGACTAATACCTTCCAAACAAACCTTAATGCAGTCTGAATAGAGCCTTAAACGTTGGGCCATTAACTGATTTGCGGAGGTGACCTTTCCATGCCCCGGCCTGTTTCTCAGGGTCAGTGCCGACCCTAAACCCTGTCATCGCCCATTACAGCTCACAACAAGTGACGAGGCCCGGCACTATGTCGATGAATTCACGCTCCACAGAAACTTGCATGCAGCAAAAATGACGCTGCATGTTTAGCTCATAGCCGTCTTTGTCTGTCCTCATCTCTCTTCCCCCCTTTTTTTCTGCGTACAGTGCTGTCTACTTCGTCCATCTGTTCTCTTCATATCTTTGTCTCAGGGACGTCTCTTCACTCTGTTAAAGCTCTCTCTTTCAGCGTCGTGTAATTATACTCGCAGAATTTTTTGGCAACCTTAAGCGAAACCACATCCAAAGTATTGTTTTCGACTTTTCAAAGGCTCTTTATATGAGAGGACAGATGCACAGTTTAGCTCTTGAGTCCTGCCACAATTATCATTACATAATCACCTCATTATCATTTATCCATCATTTTATGCAATTTTAGAATAATTTCATCACTTTTTCTTTGATTTATGTCCCACAATGTTTTCAAAGCTAAATTGTAGGTTTTATACTGTACTTTGACCAAAGTTTGGATTTCTTTTTCCAGTCCTTTGTAGAAAACGGGTCCCATCTTATTTCATCATTTTGTTGTTGTTTTTTTAATTAGCAATGTGGCGAGGCTAAGTAGCCAAAAAGAAACACTGACGCAGCTGTTTTAAATTCAATAAAACAGCTTCTTTCCTTGCCCGAAATTTGTTCTACATTTTTAATAGACTACTACTAAACCGTCAACCCCTGAGTAAGTTATCTGTGGCAATAGCAATTTTCCACCTACACGAGAACTCTAAACCAATCAAGTTAAGAGCTCAGGGTGTTTATCCGAATGCCACAGCTCACAATTGACTGTCTCTGTTTAGACACGGGGTGATTTTCCACTCCCCTGATTTGATAAACAGGACAAAATTAAGTTAAAGGAGTCTGGAGGTAGTGGAGTGGAGACCGGGGGTGGGATCGCGTGGTTGCGGTGCTAATTTTACAGGTGGCTTTCACACAGTCCTCTCACACTTGGAGCGAGGACACTTGGTGGTTTTGACACACATTTGTTCAAGCCGCCCTGTGATTCTGGCTATGTGTGCATGTGTGTGAAGGTGTTCGTTTTTGCAGAGCCACTCTCAAGCTGTCACTTTGGTCTCGAGCCGTACTTTGTCACAGCCCACTGAGTGATTTTTCCTGATGGCCTTCTTCCCCTGTCTTCAAGGCTAGCATTTGGATTTGTCCTGCACTAATGTCGGTTTGCTGACATGCTTTTTTTTTTTTTTTTTTTTTATAAGTTTAGCTAGTATTAGCTAAACTTAGTATTTTCATTATGCTAATTTCAAACATTGTCAATACACACAAGTTACAATAAAGCCAAGTATCCAATGTAGCTTGTGGTTTTCCTTCAAGGTCACATGTTTAGCACCATTAGCGGTGAGTCTTATCGGCAGAAGTCTGCGGTTAAATCCATTTGTGAGGCTCATGTATGAAAACTCCCAGTGCATCCCACCCCCTTCCGTCCCTGCAGCATTATGGATTAGCCGGTTAACTCTGTCCTGCTAGCAAAACCTCAGAGGGCCCAGTCATTCTTTAGCCTATTCAACAATCGCATTCTGTTGAAATCCAAGTCAGGCTTTTGCCGGACTGCAAGCTTTTGGCAGAGCGAGGGAAGGAGTGTTTTACACCAGCATTTAAAGGGGAAGAGGACTTTAATGTTTGAAGAGGGTGGGAATTTTTGTATGGGATAGATTTTAAGAGGTTTAGCCAATAATAGAGAATTTGTAAGGGCAAGTTGGTATAGCTTTTGTGATATCACATGATGGCCGTACGGCTTAGTTAGCCCCACAAATCTGATCTTAGTTTACTTCCCAAAAAGACCAAGCATGTCCACACTCTCACAAATCAAAGTAAACCATTTTAATGGCATCTGGTGGATTGTAAAACTTCTGTGTTTTTGGGCTAACAGGTTTATCAACAGAACACACAATGCATGAGGTAGAACGAGGAGCCCAAGCCTTTAAGGAGCTTTGTTTGTAATGTGCTTTTGAGTCTCCACTGAAAAAAGCCACAGGTCAGCGAGGAACCGGAGGAGGACCAGGAAGTGACAGAGGGAGGGATGGATGGATGGATGGAGGGAGGAAGTGCTTGTTAACATGCTCTTTGTGTACGCTGGCATCGCCGTCTCATTGAGGCAAAGTGGATCAAAATGATTGGTGGCTAGGACCAGGCATGTGGCAGCCATTTTTTTTTTTTTTTTAGTTTGAAGATGATGAGAAAGCAGCGGGAGAAGCTAGGTAGGGAGTTGGAAGGTATGGTAGCAGTCCCAGAGCAAAAAAAGGAGGAGGCTGGGGCAGTGGCGCTGAATGCGGGCCACTGGGCGCTGGAGGAAGGCCAAGCCACTAAGCCCTGGCAGCTCGTTATCCTCTGTGTTACTGACCTGATAGACCACAAGCCCCTCTCCCTCCCTCCTTCCCTCCCTCCTCTTCTCTCACTCTTTTTTTTTTGTGCCTACCCCACTGTTCATTCAACAGCGGGCACTTACTCCCGTCGGCCTAGGGGGGCAGCACGGCGGCACAGAGCAGCTAATGAGCTTCAGCGTGTACACTTGATTGAGCTTTGGCCTCTGGCCCGCTTCGAGACAAGTAACACACAGGACAGAGATGCAATTTATCAAATCAAAGGCCTTGTTATTCCAGTCACTGTTTAAGTCTATTACCGCTGATGGCCACTAGACGCTGGCCACAACAAATATAGCTTTTATTCAGTTTGTCATTTGTTCTACAGATGAGGCGAGTTCTTTTATCAAATCAAAGGGTTTGTTATTGTCCCTAGACTAGAGCTTGCATGGCTTAGTGGCTTGAACTTTAGCTAAAAAGAGGCATATAAGGAAAGGCTTTGATGTGTTTTTGAAGAATTGCACATTTAGGAACTTTTTGTCTGCTGCTCTACTAGGTACCACTAGGTAGTTGGTCCTACTTATTCATTAACAGCACTTGTCTTGCAATCACGCCACTGCCATTTGTAACATAAAAAAGAGAAGACTGGACAGTACAGTTCATGTGTTGTTTTTTTGTTTTGTCCACTCCATCAGTTTAGGTTGTAATTAATTGTTAAATGAATTTGGCTATTTTCTAACCTTACTTATCCTGTTCACCACTGTAGAAAATAATATCAAATGTCAAGTCAATGCTGTCATGCAATATCACAAATGACCACTAGATGCTGGTTACAATAACAGTACTTCCACTGTTTATTTCTATCCATTCTTTAAGCTGCGTTCTTGTCCACATCTGTTTATTTATGAAAAGTGCAGTTTCCATTTATTAAACATCTGTTAACAGGGCCTGTTTTGTTCCTCTCTGTCACAAGTGGGATGTCTTGCTCCTCCCTTCCAGATTCCTGTCCCATCACATGCCAGAAACATCCCCTGAAAACCTTTTTTTTTTTTTTTTTAGAGCAGCACTTGAGTTCTTCTCACTTAGATCCCATAATGTCTTTTTATTTGCGCTGTTTTTCACTTCAAGTTGACTCTCTCTCTTGGAATCTGGCCATTTTCAAATCCAGTTTACACTTCTCACAGCACCCTCCCTCATTCTCCATACTTTGAAGCCTTTTAAAATCCTAAAAGCGTATTTTTTAATAACTGGCTATCTGTCTCTGGAGTGTCGTTAGCTTTAATGCACAATGATCCACCAATTTTCCTGCGGCGTGCCAACATGGTTGCTGTCAACCAATCTTTTTTTTTTCTTCCTTCCCCTCACTACGTTCATTGCCTCTTTTAACTGCCTTTTTCATAAGACCCGTCAGTGTAGTTAGAGATATTACGGTCACAATTACTCAAGCTAATTGACTTTGGGGACGGGAAGTGTTCCTCCGATGCAGGGCGACCGAGGCGACGAAGGGCTGAATTGTGGTTTTTATGAACGTTGAGATGAGTCATATCCTTCCTCAGCAAAAATAAAGGAAGGAAGAATGTTAACAAGGATGCAATTTGAGGATTTTTTAGCATTGCAGAAGTGGCAGTTTTCGTGTGAAATATTTTGACTTATGAATATTCAATATTAAGTCACATTATACTTTTTTTGGTAAAGCACACAGCTTAATCTAACCTTATTTCTCTCTGTTTCTTCCAGCTACATCTAATGGCACCATGGAGGGCATTGACAACCAAGAAGGAGGCGTGTGCAAGACCAAGTCCATGAAGATAATCATGAAAGTGGGGCAAAGTGAGTACGATATCATCGAATTACAATGCCTACAAGGCCAAAGCGGGGGGCTTCAATACCTCGCCCAAAGCTCTGAAAATGCCCTAATAAGGTCAGGGGGAGGCTGTGTGCTGCAAACAGCTCCATCGTCTCCATGACACCTGGGGCTCCGAGGGGCCGAGATGTAATCTAGTGGAAGCCCTAGTGCACTGACACATAAACATCGGGAAAGGCCTGCACGCACACACCGAGCATCTGCTGTGCATGCTCCCTCAGCTGAAAAGATCTTGCTCAGTGAAATGATGATTCAAATGTCTCGGATCTGTCAACACTGCAGAGCAACAGCATGGTAGAGCTGTGAACTTTTGGCAAGAGGTTTAGTTAAGAGAAAAGCCATGTCCTTTTATTTTGCTTCCAATATTTAAATACTTTTCAAATTGTTAAAACTACACATCTTAAACTGAAATTGGGTTACATTAAGTTTGGAAGACTCTCATTTCATTCAACATTTTGCTGTATAACTTATTAAAAGATTGGTCTCCTCAAGGCCCATTCAGTAATATGAGATAATCATCATTCAAAGCAAACCATTTAGTACCTTAAACATCTAGCTATTCAACATTGAGGTTATTAATTACAACTACAATGACAAGGAATTTCCCAAGATTGCAGTTTTTCTATAGCACCTTTTGCTAATTGGTTTTCAAGGTTAAGAAATTAAATGAAGCAGGGAAAGGAGAGACCAGGTCAGACACTGAATAAACCTCTGCTACTGTCTAAATAGAAGAAAATACAAGCAATTTAGCAAGTGAAGACTTGTGTGTAAGCTTCTCGTCTTATTGTAAATCCCTGCGTTTAGCGAGTAGCTGAAACAATAAACAATTGTGAGACGACTGTAAAGTTCAGCTGCAAATGGGACCAACTTGAGGCTAGTATAAACAAAACAAGGCATAAAACAATGAAAACATGCATCAGCAGTAAAATCTGTTGCTGTTAACGCCAACTCATAGTCGCAGGGGAACTTTGGAGAGGCCAGTAATGTTCTTTGTTGAACAAATTCTCAGGCTAAAAAAGACATAAACTTATGCTTATGTTTTGTGTTCTTCCAGGTCCCTCAGACCCCATTTCACCCAAAGACAACCCCACCAGAGTCCCGTACCCGCCCAAGCATCCCGACGGCAAGAACCCTTTTAAAAACACCAACGATGTGCTGGAGAAGCCAGGTGAGCTCACACTGCTGCTATTTACATCCTTAAACCCTGGGAAAGTGGTAATTGAAAGCAGAATTTATGGAAGCTATTTTGGCATTTGCAAACACAATTGTCTGGCTCCAAGTGTATGGAGAATGCTCAAAAAGTGTGTCTGTGTGTGGCTTTAAGGTAGGAGGGGAGAAAAAAAAAAAGGTCAGCGATTCATCAGGAGTTTAATTGAATGTTGCCCATAAAACTGATAGGCATCTCCAGCGGCTCAAGGACTCAGGACGTATCTCAGCATTGGCTCAATTCCAGCCCCGACCCAGCGCTTTAAGTGACATTTGCAGGAAAATGATCTGATCGCTGTCTGCCATCTTTTTAACGAGCTGCTCTCAGGACAGACCGGCACTTGTTCTGTCCCCTCCATGCAGAATCACAACTCACCCGCGATATAGCCTTATCTCGGCTATTAGATTGCAAGTTTCAAATCTTACAGCGGGAACTGAATCGGGCCTGGGCAATTTCCTCAGCTTAAAAAAAATGGGGCCTTAGCACAAAAACACGCTGACCTAAATAGACTACTGAATGGTTCCCACGCAAATGGAAAAAAATGTTGACAAGCAGGAAAAGTGCAAAAGCTTTTATTAGTTAGAAGGTTTTAAATAGTTTGCAAGTCATTATAACTTTTTTTCTTCACTTTATAACCTGTTAAGAACATGTTCGCGAGCCATTTTTAGGTCCTGACCCACCTGTTTAGAATGTTTTGTATTGCATGTTTTCATGGATGATACTAATAATTATCCTAGTTAAGTTATTTCAGAACCGTATTCTACACTTTCTAATCTGCACAGTGACACTCTCATTGGTCCACCCCACATTCAGTCCTTACCCCTAGTTCGTCACTTCATTTTTGGCCAGTGGTGGGAGCATATGGGGCATCGGAGTCTGAGGCAGTATAATCCCCTTGTAAAACAACCAAAGGATTCTTGCTTTTGGGCGGCTTGCCATCTCGCTTCCACGCACGTCTTCAGCACATGTAATCCAGTCAAAACATACCTTCAATCATCTTCGGTATCTCCTATTCAAACAAACCCTCCATTCTCACCTTTTTCTACTTTCAAATTTTTCCTTTTTTTATTTTATTTTCCATACCACTCTGAGTTCCATTTTTTTGCCGTTCAAAGTCTCATTCAGCTAAGTGCCATTTGTCTATCGCCCTTGTCAAGGTCACTGTCTACGCCGGCTGAATCTGAATAGCCACCGATCGAACGTGACCTTTATAGAAACGCTGTGAATAGGGAGGTCTCACTCTGCCGCTTCTCACAGTTCGCTGCACCTTTGCTTTCGCAGCCGAGCAATAAGAAGATTGTGGTGAAAAGGGCGCCTCTTCTCTGCTCATTCACCGGCCACATCAGAAAGCCAGCTCACATCTCACTCTGTCGCTGCTTTGAAGAGATGTGAGCCTTTATCAAATGTATAGAGCTTCCAATATAACGTTTCCCTATGATATAAGATTTCTTTTATCACAACTAAGTCAGTTATAGGCATTTACTGGAAGTCTTAGTTGAATATTCAAACTATATTCAACAAATAGTTTTCATGGCTTATGCTAATGATTGCTAATGATTTCGCCCTCGTTCCACAGATTTAGCGCCGCAGGAAAGCGAGGTGGACACAGGCGGCAAGTCGTCAAGCGTCATGGGCTCGGAGGTGGCCATCGTGGTCAGCATCGCCTCGGGCAGCGTCATCTTCATCATCATCATCATCATGCTGGTCCTATTGTTGCTCAAGTACCGGCGGCGGCACCGGAAGCACTCGCCGCAGCACGCCGCTACGCTATCTCTCAGCACGCTGGCCACGCCCAAGCGCAGTGTCACCGGGGGCAACAACAACGGCTCGGAGCCCAGCGACATCATCATACCGCTCAGGACTGCCGATAGCGTCTTCTGCCCGCACTACGAGAAGGTGAGCGGCGACTATGGCCACCCCGTCTACATAGTCCAGGAGATGCCGCCCCAGAGCCCGGCTAACATCTACTACAAAGTCTGAAGCGGGACCTCAAAATGGAACATGAAATAATGCTTCAGTTCGACTCCTCCTCCTCCTCTCCTCTGATGTTTCTTTCTTTTCGTAAAATTCGGTTTGTCAGGAGAGATTAAAAAAAAAGGTGGCTGCTTATGCTGCCGATGCTGCTCTCTAGGGCTTCTGGGAATTGTAGGACAGCAATCGATGTTCATTTCCCAAACAAAAAGCCTGTTTTGTTTAGTGCACTGCGGCTGCCATTTCGGGGGAGCTTTATCAGGAAGTCGTATAGATGGACACATGGGATGATTAAGTAACGGATGCCGATGGATATTTTTAAAGAAATGTTTGGCCTCATTTTTTGGAGAGACTACTGTTTGGAAAGAGACTGAAAATGGATTGAGGAGGAGGTTAAAAAAAGGAGGATGGACCGCCCTCCCTTTCGAAAGCCCACTAGCCAGAGACTTTGTGGATTTTTTTTTTTTTTAGCAAAACAAGGAAACGGAGGAGAGAGATTCTCACGCACCCATCCTCTCTGGGACTTTCCTGACTGACTCGCCCAATCACTTTGCCACCCATGTGATCACCTTAAAACTCATAAACAAACGCATCTCACCGTCTCAAAGTGGAGTACACCGTTCCTCCTCATTCCCACATCTGTTCCCCAAAGTTACTTGAAAGTTTATGGACTTTGAGAACCCTCTATTTTGTACTTCTAGCATCAACATTTTACTAATTTTGTCTTTTTTTCCATATTCCACGATAGTTCAATTCAAAAAGTGTTTTATTTGCTTTCTTTAATATCATATCATTATCAAAACTTCAAGTGACCCGACAGTGGCTAGGAAGGAGGGGACAAAATGGAGGAAGTTAGCAGGTCAGGTTTAGCCCAGGTAGCTTTCAGGAAGAGTGGGGGGTTATTACTAAACATAGAGCAGCACTTTGGACCCCTTTTTTGGTACCTCCACTCTCTTGGATGAGGCTACGGAGAGCCGACTAGGTCACTTTCTTTCATGGGATTGTGTTCTGGGGCAAGATACTCATGTCGCCTTACTGCCGAGTAACGACGCATGTAAAAAAAACACTGTATTATGTAACAGCTCCACAATGTAACTAATGTTTACTTCATTGTGTAAAGACACCCAGATTTTGAAATGATCTGCGGCAATTTTGTAATAATTTGTATTTGACATTTTTTTCACATTTTTTAATAAATTATTGCTATTTTAAGTCAATGCTCAAAACAACGCTTTGGAGTCGCACTTTTTATTAACTACACAACAGTGCAATATGCAGTAGCTAAATTGGTGATGTTTACAACTGATGGGAATAGACATTTTAGAAAATGAAATAATACGGACAAGACAGTGTATTCTTACAGTTTTATTGACCTAATCCATTGCTAGCCATTCAAACACAGCTTTGAAATTAAGCTTATACTAGAAAGTACTAGCTCACAGCAAATGCATCAGGATGCAAATTAAGAGCACATAAATATTTTACATTTAGACATATCTTGTTTCAAAAATACAATTTTTGTAGCAGATTTTTGGCGCTCTGCATGTCCCAAAATTTGGGACCAAAATGTGGGGATTTTGTTGTTTTTCGCCAAAAATATTAGGGTCCAAATTACAATTTTGCCTTTATTAGCTTATTTTATGCATTGTGACTTATTTAATAGCAAAATGATTGCCACTGTGCAAATCTATAATGTCTATGGCTTTATTGTTGCAGTTAATTTCACATTATTGGCTAACATTCATATTATTAGTAGTATTATTGATAAGAATACAAGGAGTATCTTAATACATGGCCCTCTGAACCTGTTCTTAACAAAGACATTGAACAGATTAGATCAACATTTGGGTGTTTTTATTTCAAAATGGAGTAGCTTTGTCACGCTAAGCTACATGATACAGTGTGGATACATGAAGCGCTGCTGCTGGTGCGTTTGCGTCCGGTAATGAAGAATAAGCCCCAGGTCTGGGCAGGACGTCCTAGGTACTGTAAACCCCATAAAGGTTGATAAGGGCTCCCAGGGGTCCGAGTCACATGACCTCCCGACCGACTGGTGTCCTCCTGCTGCGGCTCTTAAATAAATAAGCACAGGGACATGTCACCATCCACACTTGTCACTGTTTCTCCATTTGTGACTTTTACTTTTTTATAGTTGTGCATTTAAAACATTACAAAGATGAAAAAAAAATACTAAAAAACAAGCAGAATTTATTTATGATAGACACATAGAGCACAGGCAGCGTGGAGGAAGGAGTAAGGAGTAAGGATATTATATTATGATATAAGTGCACATTATGCAAACTTGGATGATTTGATCTCTTCACCACTGAGCCCTATGAAGTAGTCGTGACTTTTTCTTGGGGCAGGGTAGCTCCCACTCAGTGTAGCATCTCCCAAAGGATTTCCCATCATGCCCCTCTTCTCATCCTCACTCATATGTGCATGTCTCCGCCATCCCATGTTTTTCGGCTTGGGTCCCTGCACTGTGCCCCGAGCAGATATCATTAACTCATACTTCTTCATAAAAAGCATCACCGAAAAGCCAAGCCTTGTATGATCTGAGGTTTGTGCCTCTAAGAGGTTACAAAATCTGCAAATATGCAATTCTTATTTATTTTTGTAATCAATTCTAAAAAAAAAAAAACACCTATGGAAAGTGTTCTTAACCACTGAAAGATGTAACAACTTAACACAGCTAGCAAAGAACGCCACACAGTCTACTGTCTTTTTTTTTTTTTTTTCTTTCCTGCTTTTATTTTCTGTACTTCTGTTCGGATAATGTGCCGTAGTTCAAACTGTGAAAAAAGAGAACAGGTTTCTGAAAAGGTGAAAAAAACACATACTATAACAAACAAAATGGCTGTTTAGTTGCTGCGGCAGAATATGACAATCTTATTAGTTTCTTTGAATCTGGCGTCCTTTTCTTAGCCGCCCTTTGGCTAACGCTCTCTGATGCTAACAGTTTGGCGGTTCAACCCACTGACTGTATAAAACAATGGACGAAGGGGTGTGTTGTTAAGGTGAAGCCAAAAATGACAGTAAAATTTGCAAATGCTGTTGGAGCCTAAGTGCAGCTAGCAGAGACAGTAGAGAATAATGGACCCATTTGGAAGTCGGGCTACTGTATGCTAGCTTAGTAGATACACTCAAAAAAGGTGTTTTTAATGTATTTAATTAAAACATAATGTTCTATCATGAATGTGTTTTATGACTTTATCAAGCTAGATGCTAGTCAAGCTGGTTCACAGATCATACTGCTAAGTTTGCCATTGTTTCTTAAAATTCAGAATTGATTATTGAGGTGTGATGGATGCAGAAGACCCATTCACTGCTTGTTGTTAATTTGGGTCTTTTAACAGAAAAATCCTGAACAATTATTTAAGTCAGCCTTTGACATAGCATGTGCTATTTGACAAAATATTATTTTCTGACAAACGTGCAGACTCCCAGAGCCATTGAGAAAGAGACTCCATAAACTCTAATGGGACAGTTTTTTATGCTAATAGTTTTTAGGAATAGTTCATAGAAGTTAGCCATTCAGACTAGTAGCTATACAATTGTACAGAGAGGCCCTGTCCATATTGCACTTTTTAAAATAAGATGTTAAAAAAAATCTAAGTTTATATTATCTACAGATTTAAATCAAACTTACCCAAAAATGCCTCCATTGGCACAACTCTTGCTCTCAGCTGCTCTGTGGACTGCTAGGTTGCAACGCTGCAAGCTGTTGCAAACGTTGCTTTCCAAATGCTAACCTTTTTTTTTGTGTGTGTGTTTTCCGTTTGTTACTGTCCACAGTTTTTTTTATTTTTTTATGTATATACCCTTTTGGCTTCACTTTTCACATTAATCTGTCCATTGATTTTATACACAGTCTGTGGTTCAACCCAAAGTCGTAGCTGTGCGAGTGTTAGCTTCGCGCTACGAGAAGCACCTCAGGCCACTGTAAAATGCCTTGCTCGTATGGTCAGCCCTCGTCACTTGACTCAGTAATTTTGCACCGTACTTCTGTAGGTAAGAGACTGTAAATACATTAATGTTTGTATTGTATATGGATCCTGGGTTGTTACAATAGCCTTATTCACCTTTTTAGGAAAGTTGAAAAAAAGAGTTGAAAAATGGAGTACTACACTTCAAGCAGAGCATAACTACTTTTTTGGTAAATAGCTTATGTAAATATTGACCAGAACCCAATAAAACATTTTTATAAACTCTTAAAAGTAAGATGTTTTGTATAAATTTGAATTTTTTGCTATGTATTTTAGCTAGCGCTCGATGGAAAGCTTGTGTCCTCCCACAGCCCCCTTCCTTTTGCACTGTTTCCATGGTAATTTGGTTTAAAAAAATTGAGAGAAAAGTTGCCAAGCCGACTGCTGCATATTTGTGCCATAAGTGTGTACCATAAATATTTATTAAATTAGTTTCTTTTTGTTTGTTATATTCATGATTTTAATTTCAGTCCAGTTTGTAAGTAACACAGTATTATATTTGCATTGTTTGTCCATTTGGGATTTTCTTTGTCCATTCTGATTGGTCCGCTCTGGTTACCGGGTGACTGTAGCCCCGCCCCCCCATCCTTTCCACTCAGCCCTCTGCAGTACGACATGGACATGGTTTTATCATTCAACCCGTTTCAACAGAAGTGACACACATTCCACCAGTCTGTTACAAACTGAAAATGTTTTTCAATAAAATGTTTTTCCTATGGACGTACTGTCTCTGGCTTTTTATTATTTTTGCCCGATTAGAGTTGGTTTATTAGACTGGGTTAAGCGTTTGTCCACCAACTGATGGGTCGGCAGTTCAAACCTCACTTGAACTGCATGTTGTCATTGTGTCCCTGGGCAAGACGCTCCAGTCACATTGTGTAGCTGGTTGCAACAGGTAGGACATCTGGCTTAAAAACCTGCCAAATGACTATGCGACTGGTTTCCTGGCAATAAATGGCAATAAATAAAGTAGCCAAAAGAAAAAAATATATACATAAAAAGTTGGTTTATTAGACTGTTTTATACATCTGTGTGTTCATTTTAATATAGAAAATGAATGAGAAAATTGCACATAAATATGAATATGTATCAGGTTGTATTTTACAACACAATCTGAAAACAGGTACTGTTTTCAAATAGGTTTAATACCTAAGGCTAATGATTAGATTTAATAAAATAAATAACATTTTACTACAGCCAAGATCAGCAATATTTTCAAAATCTCAAGCCAACCACAGCTGGAGTGATCTAACAGTAATAGTTTTTAGTTTTGTTAGGTGAAAGAGTTTCTTAAGATGTCAACCTAACATTTCTAAGCTCGAGGGACTCCGAAAAAACAAAAAAACAAACAAACATCAAAGTACAAAAAGAAAAAAGAAAGAAAGAAAAAAAAAGGTTTAATTAACCATTTCATTTTCTAAATGTCCAAATGCAAACACTGTCACATGTAAAAGACTGTAGTTTTTTTACTATGTGTAAACTTAGAAAAGAGAGTAAGAGAAATGTGTTTCCAAAAAATAAGAGACTTCATTTAATCTAATCTCAAAAATTTTACAAATGCTAAATAAATCAGTGGTGTCCTTGAGAGACTTCTATGTTCCAAAATTGCCAAAATTAAAACTAAACACACATTGGTTTAGAGTTTGAGGGCTTTCAAGACAAGTGGTTCTTAAACTGTGGTACAGGTACCACTGGGGGTACATGGGCGTCCTGATTTAGGTTAATTAGGAGCTGGTTTTATTATATAGTTGGGGCTAGTCTTGGTTAAGACCTGCTTTAGTCTCAGTTTAGCTCTGATTAGCCCTGGTTTAGTTCTGGTTCACAGCTGGTTTAATCCTGGATTAGACCTGGTTTAGTCCCACATTTTATTTTCTGAAGTGGTACTTGATGCAAAAGTTTAAGAATCACTGGTCTAAAAAAAAAAGAAAAAAAAAAGAAAAAAGAAAATGCTATAATGAGGTGGAACATAACTAGATACTTTTACTTAATTATATTTTTTGAGTACATTTTCTAAAGCATACTTTGTATTGAGTAAATATTTGAGAAAGAATAGACCCAAATAATCAAAAGTACTTTTTTAACCTCAGCAGAAAAGTGGATAGTAGGACAAGTAGCAGTGGTAGTAGTAGTACTAGCAGCACTAGTAGCTGCTAGTAGTTGTTGAAGTATTAGTAGCAGTTGTAGTAGTAGCTGTATTAGTATTAACAGAAGTACCAGTAGTAAGTTTGTAAAAGTAAAATAAGTGGAAATAGTGGTATTAGTAGCATTAAGTACTTTATACTTTGAACCTACATTCATGATACTAAGGATAGCTTTCCCTATAGTTCCTGGTAGAGATAATGTTTCAACTTTATTACTGTAGATGTATAAAATAGTGACTACTGATGCAACACAATTCAAAATAAACTTTCTAAATGACCGATCTGGTTGGTTATTTCTGCAACTAAACATTGTACAGTCTAGTGAAGAAACTAGTTTACTCTGACCATATTACTGGTGTAATATGGCACCTTGTAAAACCAAAACGCACACTGTACAAATGAGAACAGTGTCCGCTAACACCACAAACACTAAACACCCATTTGAACAAAGACAAGCCATATCTTTGTCACTCTAACATGGCCGCTCTGACTAAAAGATCTGATTTCATTCTGTCTGAGGCCCACAGTAAAACCAGAGCGTGAGTCAGTCCTCTCCGGTCGTCCAGTTTATCCAGGCAGCCGGCCCGGACAAGCACCGAGCGGTGAGTCAGGGCTAGGACCAACCTGCCAAACACAACCACCGCACGCAGCCACCAGGGCAGGCTAACGCTAACGAGCTAACAGTGGAAAGAGCCAGTCAACCATCAGATCCACCAGCTGCATCCGTCTAACCAGGATGGATTATCCAGCAGTGGGACACATTAAAGACTGCATTCAGCCAGGTAAACTGCAGCTAGGTCTGGATTGTGAGACTATTTTAAGCTCAACAACAGACTGTTTGGAGTGCGTCACGTTTTTAACCCACACCTATAGTTAGAATATTTGCATTCAGTACATCCAGTATTATAGTAGCTAATAGTGCATTTTGGACCACAATATATTTTCCAATGGACAGATTAGCATTAGCTCCGTAAAATATTTAGTATTTTTGGCAAATGGTTATAATGGTGTGTAATGTCAGTGCCTAGGTAGAGAACATTAGCAGCTGGCTATTGCTAGATTTCAGATGACGTCACAACATTCTATAGACTACGTGATGTCATAGAATTCTAGAGAGCCTGTAGTTTAAACCTGAGCTGGAGGCAGGTCAGAGTTCTAGAATAGAATCTGCTGCTAAAGATTCATGCAGATGTCTTTGAGTGGTTTATGGGTAATATCTCTGCAAGACAGAAGCAACAAAACTGGCACAATTTTAACGTCTTCTTTGGATATTTATTTTAAAATAGACATTTTCACAGGCCCCTGCCCTCCATCTGAGGTTTTGACATCATTAAATTTTAGAATGTGAGTGCAACCTATTGAGATGGGGGGCAGGCTAATATGTCTGTTGTTAATATGCAGATTTTTTGGTGTGGTTGAATATAGCAGGATGGGCCTTGTCAATAATTTTATTGATTAGATTAAACAATCATGAATTTTCCTTCTGGATATTTATTATGAAAATAAACGCTACATATTCTAAAGTTAGTTAGTTAATGAACACTAATGACCAAATCTAAGTGATATTGCTCTGTAGGTAAAGTGAGTGATGAGTACTTAGTTTATCAAATAGGCTAAAAACATGTATTTAGTCATTAGAAGCCTATAACAGTGTATTGGTGGACATGTACAGAACATGCAGAGAGCTATGTATAAGGCCTGGATAATCGTCAACAAACCTCAAAATGTTGTTAAATGTTGTAGCTAGCAGTTACCTATAGTATAGTATAGTATAGTATAGTCTGGTGATATGCTACTAATAATAATGGATTAGATTTATATTGCACTTTCCAAGCCTAAACTTTTCAAAGCGCTTTACATTTAGCCCATTGGTGGTTGGCTATAGACGTGACATTCACAAATGATCTGAAGCTTTTGAACGGCTCTTCAACGTGAACGATGAGAACCGAGTCAGAAAGGTGCACGAGTTGTTCTTTTTTTGTCTTTTCTCAAAATGAGAAAGCTGTTTTTGTTTGCAAATAGCAGAAAAACCTCATAAGAATGAATTGTAAGACTGGAATGTGAATGTTGACTTTGCAATGAATGTGTCTTTAAATACACCAGTTTTTGCGAGCTGGTGAATACAGTTTGTGTGAATGGGTGTATGAATGTGTTGTGTGTGTTGGTGAGTTTGGATAGATGCTGCATGTGGAAGCAACAGGGGTTGTGGCTTTTATATCCTGTTGTATATATGTAAATATTCCTTGTTGACCCCTCCCCCCGAGGACTGCAGATGGAAATTAGCTGTAAAGCTAGAGTCTGGTACAAGCATCTCTGCCATTGTGCCTAATGCAATTGTACATTGTCCTAATAAATGAATAAATGAAATAAATGAAATGAATAAGAAAAAGCAGAAGAACTCAAGCTTAAGAGAGAGTCATACAGAAACAGAAAGAGATGAGGAAAGAGAGAGAGGAGCACATACACAGTGCTCATGCTCAGACACACATTAGTCAGAAGGTACTTTTTCCATATTTATCTGTTTATCATTTACCTTGTTAACAATGTTCTTTTGTTGGGAATTCAATTTTGTGAACTAAAAGTTGTTTTGCATGAAGTTTTTACTGACATTTTTTTGCATGAACATATGTCATGGTAGCTATATTTTGCACATTTGTGACATTCTAAATCCTAAATGGTGGTCTCACTCTGCAGAGGTATGTGTTTATTTTCTGAATGAACTGACTGGCTTCTCAAAATTACATAAATCCAAAAATAAGCCAGTCTTTTGAATGGCTTTTTGAAATGAATGGAACCCAAAGATTCAGCTCCCGTTAAAGAGCCATAAATCCCATCTCTAAATGTGGATGAATTGTGAGCATCTACTACCAGGTCATACCCCAAAAATGGATAACCACATAACTAAGAATTTCATTGCTTTTTAGCAAAATGCAAGCAGGTCGAATTCATGCACCTTTAAATGCATGCAACAGCGTTTGTTTGCCTTAAAAGAGTGTTGGAACCATTCTGTAAATCCCTCTGAACAGGTCCAAACTAAAACCCAAACATTCGATGTGAACACTTCTTTGTCTAATGGCGTGAGCTGTTAGCGCTTTAATTACAGCTGAGAAGGGCCTTTATGATGACAGACTGCAGCTTTTAAAACAACCAACCCGACCATTTAGCCAGCCTCTGCTAACCCAGCACTTAGCCCTCATTGGCCTAACTCAACACCTGCTTTTTCTGGACATTACTCACTGTCTGTGTTTGAAACTAAACAGTGTAAACGTTAGCTTTGTGAACTGAGAAATCACTGCAAAGAATAGCCATTTTTTCCCAGCTATTTTCTTGCCTTATTCTGTGCATTGGGTTACTATCAAAGTTATTACAGCCACTGGCTATATATTCATGACTGCTAACTACATTGTGCTGTTTGTGCAGCAGGATAGAGATATCTCAAGCTCCCCCCTCTCCAATGTTTATCAGAGCAAGAGAAGAAGAAATGACAGAAAAAGCCACAACAGAAGTGAATTGTGAGGCAGTGGCCGCTCTCACACACTTTGAAGAGACAGAAGGTTCGGGGAAAAAAGAAAAAGTTTGTGATGTTTTTGAATTAAATGCTTCGTTTTATCTCGCCAGCTTTCATGCGGCGGAGCTGAGAGGAGACAAGGCAGCAGTGAGACTAATAGCTTTTGTTTTTTAAAAGTTGAAGAGTTTATTGTTTTTTTTGTTTTGTTTTTTTTTTTAGAGATTTGGAATAAAACAATGTTGGTGTCCAATGTAGGGAACAATAAGCTGAAGCACTTAAAACTGTAGTGCCTCTATAGTTTGTTTTGTTGTGTAAGCACAATGGATGCATCATTTAGCTTGTTATGCCAAACCATATGTATATGTTTCTGATTGGTCAAACAAGATATCTGCAAATTCTAGAGATTCCAAACCCTTTTTATGGAGAAATAATGGATAAACAAATGATATGAGATAAGGGGCACTCAAATGTATTAATTTATCTATTTTCCGGACCTATCTCGCCCCGCACCTATCCGGATTTCCCGTACCTATCTCGCCCACTCACCTGTCTGGATGAGGCCCACCTGCTGCTTCCTCTGGACTTCCTCAACCTATCTCACCCCACTCCCTGGATGAATCCTTACAGAGCTGATCTATGATCCTATAGATGAGCTAAGGGACTAACAGTCCTAGATGCATTGCCTGTCCGTCCTGGGAGAGGATCTATCCTTCAATATGGGCTCCATAAAGTTTCTTCTTTTTTCCCGTAGCTGGGTTTTTTTAGGAGTTTTTCCTTACCGAGAAGGAGGGACTAAGGACAGGAGTGTCCTGGGTCTGTTTAGTTTAGTGTAGTTATTTTTTGGGTGATATTGTGTTAAGTCTGATTGTGTGTTTATGTTTGATCAACTGTTTGTGAAGGGCTTTGAGGCGACGTTTGTTGTGATACTGGGCTATAGAAATAAACCTGAATTGAATTGAATCTATTCATTCATCTGATATAATAGGAAAATACAGAGCATTAGTATGATAATGTAGTCTTATTTATTACAAAGTAATAAATAATAAAACATAAGTTTTCTTAATGGTGCAATTAGTCATTGAAGGAATAGTTATAATACAACATAAATAAGATAATATCCTTATTTATTTGTACAGTATATTGTTCTATGTAATACTGTTAATGACAATGGTATGAAAATGATGGTAGTTACAGTTTATTTTTGACTAGGATTACTCTTAAATATTAAGTGAAAATAATAATTAATCAAAATGATGACAACAGTGTTGCCATAATAATTTTTGTGATGTAATAAGAGTGAGGAAAAAGATGCTGGGAATAATAATAAAAAAGAATGATAATGATAAATTATACAGTAATAATAGTAAAAGAATATTTTGTTTCTTTGGCTTTTTAAATTATAATTTATGTTTGTTTTGTGCCCCCCCCTTATTTTGTCGTGAGCAAAATCTGATTTCATCACATGAGTATCAATTCAATACGATACTAAGATTGGTATTGTACTATTCATATTTGGATCAATCCACCCTCCCCTATTGTAATGTACAGGTTGGGTTTATCCAGGTTGGTTTCTATTGTCAAAAGGCCCACAAAACAAACAGGTGTACTATTTTGTACTTCGGTTTGCCCCGTCTTGTGACTTTAACAGTTTGATATACAACTCTAGTTATTGGTAAAGTTTGAAAAGCTGGGAATAATCGTAAAGCTTCTTCTTCTTCTTTGTCTTCTGTTTATTGTATGATGTCACTGTTTCCATACATTTCAGGTATAAACACAAGCCTCTATTGTAGTTCCTTGCAGTGACCTGAAGTGTACAACACACAGTCTAGTGGTGGGAACATGGCTTTAGACTCTTCATTGTTTACTGTAGCAGAGCAGTGCATGTACACACCTAAAGAGTATTGTGAAAGCACAACAGAAAGACTATTACATTTTTATGCAGTGTTTCCTGTAAACAGATCCTTACTGTACATCATAGGCAGGTCTGAACAGGCTCTGGTTTTATGCCAGTCATATGCTTGACTGTATACCACTTTATTAGTCACTCTAAACAATGTTCTTCTCATTTTGGAAGTGAGATTTGTCATTCTCACTAACAACAAAATAGTTTTTTGCTTTAATGATACATAATCTGAAGCAGACAGGCCCACTTTAAGATAGACGTTTCTATGAAGTATGTGGTTTGCAGAGGACATAACACAAGAACACACAAGCTAATGTGGACTATTTGATTAAAGTTAATAAAAGTTAATAAAAGTGGCTTCCTAAAATGCAACTTTGTCACAAACTTGGCAGAAGCTGAACCGTCGGGCCAATCAGAGCAGAAAAGGCAGGCCTTACACAGATAGATGCCAGCATTTTAAGTTTTTACTGTAAGCAAATGTAAAAAATATTAATGTATTTTTAAAACTTTGCATGTTCTATAAATTATTATTGTTAGACTGACAAAAAAATATATATTTTGAATACTCCATATGGGGTCGCCACTGCGTATGAGATGCTCAGAGATTTGGCATGTTTTTATTCCAGATGCCCATCCTGTCACAACCAGCCACATACTGTGACTGAAGTGGGCAATGACGATGATATAATAATAATAATAATAATAATAATAATAATAATAATAATAATAATAATAATAATAATAATATTAATAATAATAGTAAGTATAATAAGTAAATAATAATTATATTTGTTGTTTGTTTTTGTTTTTTGTTAACTTTTTGGCTATATTTTTAATCCTAAAGTTCTGAGTTGTGGGTCATGACTAAAAACTTCCAAATTGAAGCTCAGAGTAGAGCTGCTGCTCCTCCATGTCGAGAGATCTCAGGTAAGTTTACATAGGCATTTTTTCTGAATGCGCCCTCTGATCATATACCATAAAAATAGGCACCAGGGCACCAACCCAGGACACTCTGGAGGGACTGGTATGTGTTTCTCTCCTTACAGAAGTGTCTGAGGACCTAGGGCCGGTCCCGAACAACACCTTTGTAGTACCAACCGAAAAGCTCCAGCCCTTAGCAGTATTGCTAATATTATTTTTTGTTTTGTAACATTTATGGTTATGTAAGATGGGGTAAAACAGCATAGGTAGCAGGAAAGTATTGTTCAGTAGTCTCGTAAACCCAGTATCATTTAAGTACCTGGGGCTTTTCTGTGTGGAGTTTGCATGTTCTCCCTGGGTTGGGGTTAGGGTTTCCTACAATACTCCGATTTCTCCCATCAACCTCCAACTAGGTACAGCTGACCAAGATCAACAAATTCCCCTGTGAGCACAACAAAATTTTCCTTAGCCTCAAGGCTTCCATGCAGACCTTTTCTGTCCTCACTCTTGTTACAGAGTGAGGGAGTCAATGGACAATGAGACTATAAAAAGTATGGGATCTAATGATAGCAGTGAATGGTTTGCTAACGCTGGGTTTAGATGGAAAGCCTTAATGACTAGGCTGTTGAATAGTCTTTAACAAGCTCTCACCACTATCTTTTAATAGCTGTCAAGCTGACAATGCATTTAGTTAACATGTTGCTTTTTACACTCATGTTGCAGCTTGTTCAGCCTTTGTATCAAGCTGAGTGTACTGAAGAGGAAAAGTCATTCCCAAATGACTTTATCCTAAATTTAACTCTGCTAAAGCCACAAATAGTTCACTGTCTGGTTTTAGTCTCGGTTTTGGGACAGCCAGACTCAAGAGTTCGGGCGGTGCCTTGTTGACGAGCCACAGAGGTATGTAAACACAGCCAACACCTTCGGCTAATGCTTCACAAAGGTGTTTCCATTCCCAGAATGCACCCTGCCCCCCTCCCTCTAGCTCCACCCCCTGGTGCTTTGTATTGACCAATGGGAGCGGTGCGTCAGGGCTGAAACCAAAACAAAAGACAAAACTTGACAAATCCACTAATCTGCACTTTTCTATGGAGAGGCAGCATTCAGGTCATGTTCACACTGCGTCATGAACAGGACTGCCTTATTAGTAAATATTAGTCATAAGAGTGTGACATAATGAAACTTTTTAATAACACTCCCAGATTTATGGAAAAAATTATTAGACGAAGAGATGGCTTTGAAGGTAAAGAAACTGAATTCCTACCTAGGCCAGAATGTTTTAGTTTCAGACATTTTTTTAAATTAGTTACACTGCAATATTCCATAAACAATGTCTATGTGACTTTATCCGTGAAAATGGGCCATAGCTCAAAACTATCCAGGACTTTGAACATTTTATTGGACGTAGGCCTCATACAACCTCACATAACCTCAAACATGCACTCACCTTTGTAATATAAATAATTCTACTGCTTTATTAAATTTGGTCAAAAAATTCAAACCGGATAAAAAGCTTGTAATTGTTGATCCTGTTCAGTTGAAGTGTAAAAATACACTGAGTTCTCAGGAAAAGTCGATTTAATTTGTGGTTTGGAGAGTTGTTTTGATAATTGGCTCAGTACAGGTTTTGGAGAGTAACAATACAAGCAGGTTATTATATCCAAAAATAAAAATAAAACATGAATACCAAAAAAATTAATTAAATGACTCATGTTTTATATTTTCTCAAACTTCAGAAAACAATCCATGGAAGAACTTTGATATTTTTTTCCAACAATGCCACGGTAAATAGGTGGGAATTAAATAAAATTGAGTTTCTCTTTCTGTGTAAAAAACAAAAAAACAAAAAACAAAACATGAATGCCATAGTTCAAACTATTGTAGAATCACATGAACACATTCATACAGGTAGTCCAAAGACACAATGACAGTAGCTGGGGAGAGCAGGATTCAAACTACCAACCTTCCAGCTCTACCTCTTGAACCACTGTCACCAAGACTCTGTGCTGTCACTTACCACTTTACTTAGGCATATGATTACATTTGAAAATGAACTTGGAGGTTGGAATAGAGCCACTGCGCTTAGATGAGCGGCCGAAGCTTGGAGGAAATGACTGGGGAGAGGGAAGTCTGGCCATTGACATTTCTGCTTGGGCTGATGGCCCCACATGAGGAAGGTAAGGATTTATTAAATTATTCACCCAATTTGATAAGATGTGAAAAGCCATAGTCAAAGTCAAAGTAAATATCACATATAAGAAATCATTTATGCAACAGTTCTTTCCCCATTAATGAAAATGAATCTTAAAATATGAGATAGGAGTTGTTTTTTTTTTTTATCATTTATTTATTAATTTATTTTCTTCCAATTATTCTCTTTAGTTGCAGAAACATACACAGACACAGACAGACAACCATTCACTCTCACATTCATTCACTAGAGGCAATTTTTTTTAATTTTTTTTTTACAGTCACCAGTTCACCTAACACATATATTTCTTTGGACAGTGCAAGGAAGCCGGAGTAAACGGGGAGAACCCACAGAAACACAGGGAGGACATGCAAACTCCACCCAGAGGATCCACACGATCTCTGGGAGGTGAGAACACTAACCACTCTGCCAGCGTGCCACCCTTTTTTGTTACCAGTATCTATAAATTAATAAGATTGTGTAATATTTTGGCAGTGAATAGGAAAGTGCCAATTGCATGACTAGACTAAAACTAAACACTGAAGCAATTAATCCAAAAATTAAAAAAATAATCCAAAAGTCAATACTAAATGCATTTTTTTTTTTTTTACCTGGAAAATCCCACTGAGACTTTTTTCAGGGGAGTCCTGGTCCCATTTGTGACCTATTGTACATGGTTTTAGTGGTAGAGGAAACTTACACAGACACAGAGACAACATACAAACCCCACACAGAAAAGCCCCATACAGTCTGGGAATTGAACCTGGGACCTTCTTGCTGGGAGGGCACCACTATGCCATTGTGCCGCCATAGAGTAACACAGCATGGTTATAAACTGTGGTCTAGGAAATTGTGACATCCACCACCAAAAAGCACAAGTATTTTAGAGTAGTCTGAACCTAAATCCCGCTCTAACCCTTCTCTCCACAGCGATAATTACTTCAGTGCACCCTGCCTCTCACATTGTCACGGTGCTAATGCGTCGTGTGGACATTTCAGACCGGACCCTCGGGCTGAAATACCTCTGTGTCTCCTGTGACCTGCCCAACACACTTCATATATACATATATCACATTTGTTTTCTCAGCCCAGTCAATAGAAACCAACTGCTCCATCTCCTGCAGCAGAGCTCTGAGGTCGGAGCTTACACGTCACCCAAAAAAACCTGCCACAAACACCGTCTCAGGGCATCTGGGACGTCAGCTATGTCAGGTCCTGGGCAGATTTGGGAGGGATAGTTTTACAGTAAGTCACTGGAGACAGAGTGAAACCAGGATTTGGTCCAGTGGGATCTAGAGGAGTCCCATTGAGGCCACTGAGTCATCTTTTGTCTGGGGCTAGGTTATTGTCAGGGCACACCAGTGGTTAACTAGTTGTACAAGTTTAGGTTTACATCTAGTTCATGATGCAGAAAGTACTACTGTTTAGTCCTGGTTTAGGCTTAGTTGAGTTCAAGATTAGTCCTGGCTATGTGCTGTTTAAGCCAAAGGGAGTGTATTTGTGCATTTGACTCACTTATACCTGCTACCTGCCCCATTAGCAAAGTGGTTAGTTCCATGCCTTTAGTGCAGGAGGTCAGGAGTTTAATCCCAAACCCAGATAAATAGAGACGGATGGCCCAGCAAGGGAATCTGGCATAAAAACCCATGTTCAATTGAATGGTTGTTTGTCTGTGCATGCCCTCCAACTGGCAGACCATTGGTTATCTTTTATCTTTTTATTGCAACAAAAATCCTCTCAACTTCCCAATTCTGTCCTTCTTCAATCCTAATGGTTGGAACCGATCACATCAAATGTATCAGTGGGCCACAGAACAAGTTCCAATGAGCAGTTCTTGTTAGCCATGATTGATCCTGGATCGAGCTCTAATAATGCATCCATTTTGAGACTCAATCATTGCACACCTGTATTTTTTTATGCTATATTTTTGGTGATATGCATTTAATAAAATTCTTGCTACCAGTCTACTAGCTCCGTGCACCTATGCTACTGTTGCATAAAACATTGAGTCAGAAACTTGGCACCAAATTCAAATTCCTCTTTGAGCATTACTTTGTAGAAGATTTCCCATGGGTTTTTGCGCATGTTTGAGCTATGACAAGTTAGTAGTGAGCCTTCTAAACAATCAGCACACACTCAAAATGTACCTTAAAGACTCCACAATTAACTTTTATTTTTCTTTAAGATATGTTTGACCTTTCAAGGGTTTATCACGGTTTATCTTGAATGGCCTCGCCCCACCCTACCTAGCTGAGATATCGGCTATTTGCATCCCAAACAGGACTTTGAGATCTTCAAATCAACTTCTTTTGGGAGTCCCAAGGGCGAAATATAACAGTGGGGTGACTGAGCCTTCTCTGTTGTTGGGCCCAGGCTTTGGAACAAGCTGCTTCCCGAAATGCACACCATCACAGACTTTGGTGTTTTTAAATCTAGTGTCATGTCCCATGTCTTTGTCTTGTTTTCTGTGTTTGTTTCCCTTGTGTTTTATTTTGTATTCCTAGTTTGTTCCCATGTTTTTCTGGTTTATTTCCTGCCTCTTGTGTTTCCCACTTGTGTGATTGCCTGCCCCACCTTAATGTGTTTCACCTGTGCCTCATTCCTTTGTGTATTTATGTCCTGTGTCCTCCCCTGGTTTTTGTCGGTTCATTGTATGGTCGTGTTTTTTGTGTACCCCTGTGGCGTGTCTCCTCGTGTTCTTGTGAGTTATATTAAAGTTAATTTTTGTCCGCACCTTTGGGTCCATTCCCTCCTGTGTTCCTCGCACCTGACATCTAGGTTTAAAACGTAGTTATTCAGACTGGCTTTTAACACTTAATAATGTTGTAAACACACGTAATTTTATTTATTGTGCATTCTATATTATAGTCTTTTATGTATTTTGATTTTCTATAATTTTATTAAATTGACTTTGATTTTATTGGAAAGCACTTTGGTTAATTTTTGTGTTGTAAAGGGCTTTATAAATAAATTTTGATTGGACTGAGGTCACTCTTTATTTTCACCATTTCTCTACCAACTGAGCTAAATAGCACATTTCATTTCATTTCATTTCATTTCATTTCATATATTTTTAGGCATGTGCCTTATCCATATAATTAGGCAAATTAACTGTCACCATTTACACCTTATTTCACTCATCACCAAAATAACGACAAAAAAAAAAAAATACATAAATAACAAAAGGGAGCAGGGAGAAGTATAAAACTTATCTGCCCCTACCCCTTAATTACAGCTCATGTTCACACAGTAAACAAAACCTTTGTCTGAATTATATAAAGTACAAACAACAACAACAACAAAACACTATTCCACTCCAGGAATGTTTCACTTTTCTAATTAAAAATCTATTTAAGGTTAATACTAAGTGCTACAGTCCGGGGCAGAACCTCCTCTCCTCCTCTTGGTATGATTCTAAGATATGATTTATATAATATATATAATAAATAGCACATTGCTTTTCAAATATGCAATAATAATAATAATAATAATATAACAGTAATAATAATGTGTTAATTATTTTACTCAAACAATATTACGAATTCTTAATTGAGCCAAACGTGAACTCTATACATGAGAGGATTCATGAAGGAGTTTAGAAAAAGTAGATAAATTGCAGTCGTTGTATCGGTCTGTTGTGGTGAAGAAGGAGCTGAGCCAAAAGGCAAAGCTCTCAATTTACCGGTCGATCTACGTTCCTACTCTCACCTATGGTCATGAGCTTTGGGTCATGACTGAAAGGACAAGGTCCCGGATACAAGCGGCCGAAATGAGTTTCCTCCGCAGGGTGGCTGGGCGCTCCCTTAGAGATAGGGTAGTAGAGCCGCTGCTCCTCCACATAGAGAGCAGCCAGCTTAGGTGGCTCAGGCCTCTGTTCCTGATGCCTCCTGAAGGCCTCTTGGAGGTGTTCCGGGCATGTCTCCCCGGGCGGAGGCCCTGGGGAACACCTAGGATACGCTCAAGGGACTATGTCTCCGGGCTGGCCTGGGAACGCCTTGGGGTTCCTCCGAGCGAGCTGGAAGTAGTGTCCGGGGAGAGAGAAGTCTGGGCGTCTCTGCTTAGACTGCTGCCCCCACGACTCAGCCCCGGATAAAGCAGAATAAGATGGCTGGATGAGCCAAACGTAGTCCTGAGTTAAATTCAGGTAAACCATGAGCCGGTATTTAATATTTTCCAACATTCACCGGTGCATGACCACACCACAGCACTGTCTCTGATCCAATCACACCCAGGGACCAAAGACACAAATTAACAAAGCAACTCCATTTCATCCGCTCTGTTTTAACTGTGGACTGGAAGGGGCTTTGCATACATAAATATAAATGAATGAATTAGCCGGTTTTGGTGCTGACAGGTCGGGTCCATTGAGGAACCTTGAAACAATAGCGTTTTGTATTTCCTCTCGCTGCGGCCAGGATCATCACCACTGATCCATATGATTGGCTCATGATGAGGTGTCTCTGATGCACCGGTGAGTAGAAAAGAAAAAAAAAAATAGCTGTAGGAAATATGGTAGAGCCTAAATTATTGTAATCAGGTGAACAAACCAGGAAATTAAAAATAGATACTAAAAAAGGGAGTTTTAGCCTAGTTTCCTCCTATCATGGATCACTGGTGGGTAAATATGCAGGTGTCAGCTCGTGACAGGCTGTTCGCAAAACAATGGGACACAATACAAAAGTGGAAATGGGGCAGTACGTGTCTGTCAGGAGAGATAATCATTCACACTTATTTCAGATTCATGATGCATAGATGGATAATATTATTAAGACAAAAACAGTCACTACCTTTGCATGCAGAGCTTACTCTCACTGTGTTCATTGTCTGTTTCTTTCTGTGTGCAAACTCCACACATGGTCTGGGAATCAAACCCAGGACCATCTAGCTGTGAGGCGAGAGTGCTAAACCACGAAGCCACTGTGCCGCCACATCTCGATTTTAATAATTTTTTCTAGATTGGAGTTATTTACTTATTAGGCTAAATTATTTAACTTGTTTCAAGGTATTTTTACTTATTTTTAGCAAAATTATCTGTCATTGGGGTCTTTTTTTTCTATTTAAGTGATTTTTTACCCCACTGGCAGATCATTTTGCATAATTTTGAAAAAAAATAGCTTGAAAACAAGTAAGAAAAATGTTCAAACAAGTCAAATAATTATATAAATTATTCCAGAAACAAGACAGGAGTGCTGAGGACATTTTACAGTGTGCAAAGTTATTCTGCATTATTCATGTTTCATGTTTAGCACAACTCACACTGAGACAGTTAGCACATTCACAGTAAAGGCAGTGAGCGAGACATGCAAGGTGTGACCGAGGAGTTTAAGGTGGAGGTGGGACTGAATGACATGAAGTTAGTTGGAGTGAGAGAAAAGATGTAGGAATAGAAGTTTACATTCTTAGACCTATGCTTACTATATTACGCTTATTCATTTTTTAAATTTATGGTTTATTTAGAAGGGACAGATATAATAAACAGTGATATAGATTACTTTGAGCAGATAATCTATATCACTAAAACAGTGTTCTTAACCAATTTGCAACACCTGTCTCCAGTGGGGCCGTAAGGGGGAGAAAGGTTAGGACGATTCCAAGGGCCCATGACTGACAGGGGCCCTGGAAAATCTCACAAAGGACCTCAACAGTACCTACTGGCGCTGGAAGTAAATTTTCCATTCATTTTTCCCCTAAACGTTTTGAAAAATGCGTGTATTAAGAGTTTAAAACCTGAATATAGCGCAATTCATTTTAATCTAAAAATGATCTTAAACTTGAATAATTGGCAAAATACATTTGGAGCTTTACATATTTACAAGTTATTCTTTAAGGGCTTTTTAGATGTATTTTTTGCTCTCATGCTGGCATTTCTTGTTCTCGGATGACAAAGATGTTTGTTAATACAGTAGAAATTCAGCGTCACAAAATAAGATAAAAAAATAAAAAAATAATAATAATAAAATAAAAAAATAAAAATACAACTATCTAGAGCTATCTAGACAAAAATCTCACTCTTCCTCTTAAAGCCCTTTTTGGTCCCACTGACTTACAAGAAAATATATCTTTTTCACTCTACTGCCATTGGCATACAGAAATGTTAAATCAGGTTAATTCCTCTGCAACCCTGTCAGCAAGAGGCAAAAAAATACACCAACAAACAAAAATCACCACCAGATCCACCATTTTCTCATTGCATTGTGGGAAATAATTCCCTTATATTTCCCATTATATAACATTGACGGTAGCCAAGACTCTTAGGGCTTTAAGAGTTTCAGCCATTTTTGTGTAAGATTTTTAGCCCTTTTTTTGTAATAGCACACACACACACACACACACACACACACACACACACACACACACACACACACACACACACACACACACACACACACACACACAGTTTTTGGACTAATCAGTGACCCTTCAGGGCTGGTAATCCCTGCACAAACAAAAACACTTTGCATCTTTAAATAGTAAATAATTTATGTTTTATTTACAAATATGTAGAATTATGTAAACAAACTGGCATTTAGAGGGTTAAAAAAAGTATTCACTTTTGCGCTCTATGATGAGGACAAGGGTTAATAATCAAAAAACAAGATTTTTTTTTTCTTCATGTTTTATATTTTTAATGTGATCCAGTCAACTAAAAGGGCTTTAAAAGGAAGAACATGATCTTTTTAAAGGAGGCCTGAAGGTTAAACAATGCATTAGGTGCATGCTGTGCTAATTTAAATAGTCAAAACAGAAAATTAAATGCATATTTTCTATGTTTTTTGACTGAAACCCGCTTCCCAATGCGAGCCGTGAGCGTAAAAAATAGGCCTGGCACCAATTTTCATGCTGACCTTGCTTTGTCAGCCGCCATCCCTGACTTTTGATACATTGTCTTAATTAACTTCCTGGAATACATGTTACAATAATATTTTAAAATGTAGTGTTTGTTTTCCACCACTTCCATGGGACTTGTTGAGCCTGTAATCCTTCTACGCTGCAAACAATGGGCACAAAGAAACGCCACAGGAAACGAAACACAAGGACGGCACCGAGGAGGCCAAGGATCCCTGTTCATTCATTATGTATGTACTGTATAAGTGTACATGTACTCGGGCCCCTCCAGCTCTCTCCTCTGCATCACAAAGAGGTACATCTCTGTGATCTCATGTGTAGCCCTCTATAAATACCATGTAATGTTGTATAACTAATGTAATCCTATGGAGTCGTACGTCTGATGTGTCACCACAGAACGCGGCGTGGTGGGAAAGCGCCTCCCCCGAGTACGATACATTAAAGTGAAAATAATCCAGAGTAAAAGTGGGTTGGCATAACTTACAGTGCAGCTCGTTCCATTGGCTTTTATTAAGTACATAAACAAGCCTCACTGTGGACTGTGTGACCCTGGGGTGAAAACACAGGAGAGAAGAGAGAAACATGCAGATTTCTCCAAGGATCTGCCCAAGAATAATACATGCGTTACTGTAAATTAGTGTTGAGTTTGAGTTGAGGCAATGCAAATCCAAGATCTTTACAGTGTATGCTAAGGATTTATAAGGACTATTCAAAAACTAAAATTAAAAAATACTGTACTTATGTAACAACTGATAATGTAATAAGAGCCAATAATGTAATACATGTCAATAACGTAATAATTTTGGCAATAATTTAATAAGTTATTATGTTATTGGCTGGTTTTTGCATTATTGGCCTAGCATTAAAAAAATCTTTTCAAAATAAAATAACTTCAGCCTATAATGTAATATAGAACTGTATTTCCTGCAAGCCTAGTGGATTAAAACTACATTTAACTACATGACTGGATTGCTAGTGCACCGGCAACCTGGGTTTAAGTCTTGTAAACACTTTGTGTGGTTACTCCACACACACAATTATGAATTTATAAATAATATTGTGAATAGACAATTTTGTACTATAAATAATTCTCAAGGTTGCATCTTAGAACCAGAAATGCTGCAGAGTGCATATCTTGATTAATGGCCAAACTGGCAATGCACTATTTTTGAAGAGCAAACTGCACTAAACATGCAAAACCAAAACCATGCAAAAACAAAACAAACAAAAATCCCTTATTTCAAATATTACAAATATGCAGTCCTAGTGATGTATTATTACATTTTAGGCTCCAGTTATTACATTTTCATAGGATTTTTTAATCCTAGGCCAATAATGTAATAACCAGCCAATAACGTGCTTACATTATTAGCAAAATGTTATTACATAATTGGCTTTATTACATTGAAAATTACCAAAATGTTATTAACAGGTATTACATTATTAGCCAATATTACATTATCGGTTGTTACATGTGTATTATGTTTTATTATTATTTATTATTAGATGTGTGTATGTTTTGTATTTTTATGCCCTTGAGTAACAGTGATGTAGTGCTTTAGTCTGTATTTTGGCCGCTATATGTTGGCACTTCACCAGGATTGCCCCAAGAGCGCACCACGGCTCAAAATACAACGCACCGAGACGTTGTTTGGTCTGCACCAGTACAGCAGAGCATTTACACCTCCACAAACTAACCGGACGTTCCCAGGAAGCGCTCCAGAGTTTGACTGAAGTAAACCGAACATGGCAAATGAGAACACACCCTTGGTTTTGTTGTATTACTTGATAACTTTTAATTTTTCATTTTATTGAAGACATCATAGATAGTTTTTAGACAGCAATATATTTTACATCTTTTCTAATTGTTTTATGACCTAATTAATGTAAAGTTACATATCCTTTGGTCGAATTCGGAGGAATAATCCTTGTACTGGGCATAGCTTTGATCGAACACTTTCAGTTGCATTAATGGGCTTAAAACAGGAAAGGGACTAATGCACTGAACAAGGCCATAAAAACACATACAGTGTGTTCATCTAACGTAACTATGAATGAAAATTACCAAAAAGGCGATAACTGTCGATAAAATGTAGCCTATTTAAAAATGTTACTAACAAAATCAGACAAATGTAAAAACACTTTAATACAGAAGCCCTGCACATTCAGAGAACTGGAGCTACATCCTGTTACTCTTTTTTTGGGTCAATAAAGGCTACAAACAGCTGTATAAAAGGTTCATAGCATATTCTGAAAAACAGGGAGAAAGTTATAACTTAAACTGACAAGATGATGCAGATGGAGGTTGTTTCAAAGTTGTCTACATATTCCTTTAATAAAGATGTCAGATGCCCAAAGAGCTGCAATTGTTGAACAGTGGATTAACATTTTCCTCATGGTTTGTCAGGTTCATTGTGGCACTGTGCTATAGATAGCATAGCAACACTCAGAGTACAGCAATTTACAGTGGACAGGAACCTTAATTGTGAGAAAGAAGAAGTTACTTTATTACTTTACTTTATTTATTTTTAGTTATTTATTTTGGGCAAGTGAAAGCAAAACAGAAAACATGCATGTAATTGGCACAATTATTACCACCTTTGCCCAAAAAGGAGTGGGAGGAAGAAAAACTTATTTAATCCCACCCCTGTCTTTCATTGATAACACAACATAATGAGCTTCCTTATACATTTTTTAGGCTATTTACATTTAAGGACTATACAGCTATATTTTGGTAGCTTCTATTACAATAACAAGGATACCAACAATGGTAGGGTAAAAAACATGCATAAGAGGAAAAAAACATGCATAATAAAGTTCTCACTGGATGTGTGAGTTCACACACTCACAGGAAACACTAGTAACTATAAAAACTATGTGAATATAGGCTGGTACTGGTTGTTTTAGCAAACGTGTGACAAAGGCCTATAGTGACTGCAGAAAAAAACTGCTATAAATACTATATACATAGAGTTTCATATTGTTTTTAGATTTTTTTTTGCCTTTTAATTGTATTGTATTGTGGAAAGAGACAGCGGGATGACACAGACTGCACTGGTATGGGGTAGTGCTCTTCCAGGTGAGCCACTCATGTGTCCTTGGTTACACTTACATGTCCATAGTTTTGGCTGCCATGTTGAGCAGGGCTAACTGGCCAAATGCAGGTAGATATTCATTTTGGCCAGTAACTCTTCCACTTAGCCTCACTTTGGCTGGTTATAACTTAAACACATTTAGTCCAGTATATATGAATTTATCATGACTAAAGACAGAAAAATATTAATTTGAGATACAATTTAGGTAAACCTGTTTCTTAATATTTGATAAATCCCTGTTTAAACATAAAACCACATTTTACTTCTTGTATACTATAATAGAATATTCACAAAAACATAACTAACTAAAATATGGCTAGTAAAAACTGGGGCACATAGGCACCAGTGCATTTGTGAAAGGACCTATGAGAGGTCGACTGATATGGGTTTTTCTATGGCTGATGCTGATTTTTTTAATTTAGAGCTGCCGATGGCCAATAAACACTTCTGATTTTTGAGGGCCGAAATTTAGAGCAGATTTTCTTAATTTTATGAAAGATATGAATATTATATAGCCATATTATATAGCCATTTATCTTACTTATTGAAACCCAAACAAATTAGTTTTTTGAGAAAACCAATAAGGCAGTTTCACATAAACTTGCTGTGCGAGTAGCTTGAGTTCTGTACCAGAAAAATGAGCAAAATCTTTTTATTGCCATTTTGAGCTTTTCAGGCCGAGATAAAGCATTTTTGGATGTTTCCTATGAACTGCAGAGTAAGAGTAAGACAAAAACAATCGTCCAATCTGCTACCAGATGAGTGGGGAACCTGGGGCACTACAGTCAATGGTTTCCCAGACATGTACCTGACCAAAAATTGTCATTAAAGGGCAAGAATCAGCCTGATTGACTAAAAAAAACAAAAAATTGTCCCGATATATATGCTGCTATATTGGTCGACCTCCAGTACCTATGTTCCCCGGTTCATAGAAATCAGTCAAGATAAAAACTGGTCCCTAGTCCCTTAATGCTCCTCAGGGAACATAGGGCTAACCCCTAAAAACACTAAGTGGCTAGCAACTTTTGACAAAGACTGGGCACAATGGCCAATGAGGAAAAAAATAAATGTCAAGCCCTGATGCTGAGTAATGTTATTAATTTGATTGATAATAACCACTAAATTTCTTCTCATGGTGTGCGTATACAGCTATTTGTCTAGTGTTTCGCATACATATTTATGCCTAACAATAACTATTACTATTAATTTCTATTACACCATTATAATGAGCTAATTTTAGATGTTTTTCCATACAATAGTTGGAGTCTGAAGTTGTTTTTATACAGCTGCAGTTCATAAATTCTCTATACCCTTTTGGTCAGTAGCAAGGTTTAATACAAGGTCACACCAAGGCCACTGATTTAAAGCTTTATTCTTGTACACATATTTAATCATTCACACAAAATATCTCCAGACAGGCGCAAAAGCCTGAAAAAAACCCAAAAAAACTCAACTCATAAATCACTGACTATAGTCCTATCAGATTATGGCAGCCTGTGGTAAAGCTGTGAGTACAGAAGTGACTGCAGTAACACAGATAGAGTTTGCTGATCTTGGCCCTGCTCTCCGGTGGACTCTCTGTGTTAGATGTGGTTCCAGTTTTGGGAGAGATCGATCATATTTTTTATTTTTATTTTTTTAAACAATGTCCAGCTCCAACATCTGCATTATGTTAATCCATTAGAGCGCATGGAGAACATTTCGGCGATAACTGAAACACTCATGTAACGGACAAGTCTGTGGGAAATGTTGTTATTCCCCAGGACATATGTAATTAAGAGAATTAAAAGCAAGATAAGATCGACTTTGAACAAAATATCAATCATATTATATAGCGATAAAATGTATGGCACAGATGGACAAGCATTCACTCACTAGGGGCAATTTAGAGTCATCACTTCACCTAACATGCATGTCTTTGGTAGGAGGCCGGAGTACACAGAGAGAAACCACTTTAAAGGTCTTCCTATTCTACTAAATATACATTTCTGAGCTTTTTACCATGTTATAATGTTGTTTCCGCTTAAAAAACATACCTGGAGTAGTATTTTGTTTTATTCACTCATGTTTTTGTGTAGTGTAGTCTTTTTAATTTTTTTTTTTTTTTAGACAAGAATAAAAGAGCAATAAAATGTATCTCTGCTTTTATTTTTCCATTGTAAAGTTGCTCCTTTTTAATAAAATCATGCATTTAAATTTTTTTGATATTTTTTTAAACTTGAAAGATGCGTTTCTTTTTAAGGCAAGATTTAAAATGAAATCTACCTCTGCTTTTATTTTTCTACTGGACTAATACATATTTGATGTTGCACCTCTGGGCCACCGTATTAAACAGACCACCTTTCACTTTCATTTTTGCCTAACTTTATCTCACTACAAACACAAAGTACATGCATACTAACATAACTTTATAAAATATTGTACATTTTCAAGTCTACGGTTGCATTAAATCTAACAGATGTGTTGTTGGTGACACAGGAATAAGTGTGCTTTGGTTAAAATATGCGTGTGAGGTCTAATAACTCCTCTCATTCCTCACAGTGATGGGCTCTGCAGATATTAGCCCAGTATAACCCAGTTTAAAAGTGAATTTAAATGGGCTCTCTGGGAGGTACCGCGCCTCATACATATAAATAATGTGCATCAAAGACGCTCGGGGCCCTCGGACTGCCTGATAAATAAGGGGACCAGGGATCTCTCCTGTACCAGACTCATAACTCAGATTACCACAGCTACTTATAGAGCGGCCCTTTGTCTCCTGCAGTAATGTATGCGAGTGGTGAGAGCAATCAGCTGGTGATCTAAAACACTGCACCAGTCAGAGTCACTGGAATCCAGATGGAACTGATGTATTCTGCATTGAGTTAAAAGTCCCTGCTTTGGCTGCTTGTGTTTGCATTTATGCTTTTTTTGAGGTCTGAGAGAATATGTTTACATGTTTTAACTTAAGAAAAATGCATTATGTTTTCCCTACTGACTGCATTTGAAAAGCGTGTCTTTAAGCCTATCCCTGTAGCTTCAGTTGGGCCAACATCTAAAAGCAAAGGAAAGTGAAAGCACCAGATCTGAAGTTGCACACTATTTCAGGCATTTTCAGAACCAATGCTTAAAAGCATAGACACTAATAGGTAGACACTGCGTAGGCTGCTGGAGCTAATGGCATGTCGCCACCTTAGCTAGTCCGAGCACTTTTCAGAATTCTGTAGCCCATAGGCTGTAGTTCTTCCTATAGCATGTAGCATTAGCCATCAAATACTGCCAATTATGAACAATAAAGACTCTGCTGTAAACAACTCGACCACATTTGTGTAATGTCAGAGCCTGGTTAGAAATCATTACTGAGTGTATACACTTTTAGAAGTTTTATTTAATATAGCAATTAGAATATATATTAGCATGTAAGCTAAATGCTAAATAATATAATATTAGGTTTCTGCTGGACAGGTGTTACTGAAATGTGGCGGCCCACAATTGTTTTAGACCACAATTTAAGTCGATTTTTAATCAATTGATAAATCACCCTAAATCCAACTTTAATAAATTGCCATCAGATTAAGTAAAAATAAATGGGTTAAATGCTGTTGGCATGGAAACTGCAGGCACAGTCACTCACCTTTAACTTGCATTGTTTACATCATTGGCCCGGGCAGCTGCTGGCAGTGATTTTGCTGAATAGTTGCAACAGACCAAAGTGACCAACAAGGCATCTACAAGTTATGTCTATCCTTAAAAGGCTAGTTTTATATAGCCTAACATTTTATATGCAGTTATGACTCCTGTTTTTTTTTTTTTTTTTTTTTTTTGCTGTTTTTTCCAGGTCGGGCAGGATATACAGTAGTTTTCAGCATATATTGACTTGAGCAGCTCAGTGTTAGCCACTGGCTAATTTTGTCTACCCACTCACTGACCGCACACATACAGTCAGTTACCATTTAAGCAAAATCTGAAATTTTTGGTAACTTTAAAAATACTATGACTAGACATTATTTTTTTCTATAGCCCAATATCATGACAGTTTCCTCAAAAGGCTTCACTGACAAACTCAGATATGATTTTAACAGATATAACAGATATGCAAACAAACATCTCCTGTCCTTGGTCCAGGGGTGGCCAAACTTTATTCAATGAAGGGCACACACTAAAATATACCTGCATTTCGATTTCACTGGATCCCTTTTCACAACAACACAATTTATCCAGGCTTGGGATCAGCGCATAGCATGGATTTTTTTTTTTTTTTTTTGGCACCACTAAAAAGATATATTCTTTAGCGGTGCACAAGAAAAGTGACCCCAAACTAACAGATCTGAGATACAATTGGCAAAATCCATTGCTAGACATGAAAGTGCAGAAGCCCAGTCAGCGTAAGAAGATATGTAGTGGTTAAAGAGTTTACACAAGCTCATACACGTTCTTTTATCATTTACATAAATTCAATTAATATAGAAGGAAAAACAATGGTTGTGACTGTATGGTAGTGGTATTGGAATCAGAATCGATATAGGTAAAATTTACTTTATTGATCCCTGTAGGCAAATTCATTCTCTGCATTTGACCCATCCTTCAGTGCCGCTGGGGCAATCTGTCAGGAGCAGTGGGCTGCCGCGGTGCAGCACCTGGGGACCTTTCTCCAGATCTTGAGCCAGGATCCAGGTCAGGAGTACCTAGCTCGAGGATTAGCCAATTGTGCATGCTTTGAGGATGATGGGGGAAACCGGAGCACCCGGAGGAAACCCACCCAGACACGGGGAGAACATGCAAACTCCACACAGAAAGGCAACACACGGTCCAGGAATCTGGACCTTCTTGTGTGAGTGCTAACCACTCTCAAATTGAGGGTGAGGAAGCTGTATCGCACATCACTAGTTTATAAATATTCTACACGTTTTTTGGTCAACACCACTGTTTAACACTACAATAAACTGTACAGTAGTAACTTGGCCTGTGGTTAATGGCCAAAGTGCAGGGTTAAAACAGGAGTTTGGATTTTGAGCAAAAACAATGGCAGTTTGTCAAAGTTATACTTCAAAAATATTTATCCCACTTTGTTAAAGTAAGGAAGGCCAGCAGCCAAACTTTGTTGATTCTCAACTCTGATAACTACTTCAAGAAATACTGCCCTAGCTAGCACTCTGATTTAGTACACTCAGAAAGGTGAATTCATAGCCTTTCCTGTGAGTAAATCTGCTCCTGTCTGTTGTTCCAAGAGTAAACACAATCCAAGAGTTCACATCGACGCTCCCTCTGTACCTCTGCCATAAATCCTTCTCTGCGCGTTTCAATCAACAGATGAGGTAAACCACATTGTCTCCTTGTTTCATTCCCGTCCCCCCCGAGGATAACCGCGAACGGCTGATTTTCTCGTTCTTGATTTACACCTCTCATTATTCCACGTTTGAAAAATTCCACAAGTGACGGGGGGAAAAACCTGGAGAGCGGGATCAGAGGCGGGCGCGCGGGGAGAGGAGCTGGAACAATGCTAGGCCTGTGCGGTGAGCGGCGATAGCATCAGCGGCGCAGTCAAAGAGCCGTCTGTGTGCAGGGTCTCTGAAGCCTGTCCAAGCACCAGAGAAAGACAACACATTCGGCCCAGCGAGGAGACACGGAGAGAGGGCTTCTGTCAGGAGGATGAGGCGCGATGACAGCTCCAGAACTCAAATTATTACATCTGTGGATTTAGAGTCCAAAGCCTATTAAGACCTGGATTTGACAGACACTCAAATATCCACTGCAGCCTTTTTAATAACTCCATAAAATAAACAACTGATCATTTTATACATTATTACTAGAAAACTGTGGTCATGCAAATTGTTAAAAAGTCCAAAGATTAATAATAATTAATAAATATTACCTACCATTTTTTAAAATAGTAATATGCTAATGATAATAGCCTAATGTCAGTGATGCTTCTAAACACTGGAGTGGCTTAATGTAATTTTTGTCTAGAATCATCCAGTTGATGAGAGAAGTGTGAAATTTGGCTGAAATATTCATGATACGCTAGATATTTAGAAAAAAGTGCTAGCCACTTAAAATTCCAATATGGCGGCCTTTTTTCCAACATGGTTGCAAGAGTTTTGTTAAATAATGTCCATAAAGTGGAAATTTTTTGATATTTTGCTTATTTTTAACTATTATTTTGTTAGTGTATAGTTTGGCCCATTCCAAGTTCATAATCTTTTCTGTAAACTTTGCCCCCTTTCATCCCAGGACCCCCCCCCCCCCCAAAAAAAAAAAAACCCAAAACAAAACAAACAAACAACAAAAAAAAAACAAAAAAACAAAAACAAAAAAAAAACAACAAAACAAAACACTTTTTTTGGGACAAGCTCCTGGTGTAAAAGTGAAAACAGTTATTAGTTCAGTTGCTAGTGGTAGCACAATGGGAAAGTGTTTATCACTCTCACCTCACAGCAAGAAGGTCTTGGGTTTGAATCCCAGACTCTGTGGGGCCTTTCTGAGTTTGTTCTTACTGTGTCTGGGTGGTGTCTCTCCAGGTGCTATGGTTTCCCCCATCAACCTAAAACATGCACAGTAGGTGAATCCTCCAGCTATGATCCTGGCTGAAAATCTGAAGAAGGGTCTGTGGGTGCTGCACTGCGGGTGCCCTGGCCTGTTTTAGTCCCGGATTAGACCTAATTTAGACCTATTTAAAATATATTTATTTATATTTTGTAAATAAAAATGCTTAACGCGGGAACAAAGATGTCTTGCTTCAACTATGGTTGCTTTTAAATATTTTCCCTCCCTCAAATCCCCTTCCCTTAGTTGTGTACGGTAAGGGTTACAGTAAATGCCTGGAATAAAGCTGGCATTTTCTTTTCTTATTTTCTATTCTTATTTTCTGATTCTTTTCTTATTTCTGTTTCTTATTGCTGTATTTTTGCCCACATTGCATTGCAGCTTACAGTATACTACTGTATAAAAGTACTGAAGGGATTTTCAAACACTGCTGCCTGTTTTTCTCCCAGAATGCATTGCAACTTACAGTAAAATACTGTAAATTTACACCAAAATCTTACAGTGTAGTTTAGTCCAAATAGATTTTTGTTTTGTTTTTTCCCTTTATTATTAATCCCTTTTTTTTATTCTTTGGTGCAGACTTTGATTTAGGTCCATTTTTGTCCATGTAGTACGTGTAAAGTCAAACATTTTCTGAGGTGGTTGTTTGTGTGAAAAGTTTGAAAGCAATCAACATACAGACACTAGAATAATACACTGTTATGTCTTATTTTAGATAGAAAGAATTATTTTAATTGCTTGCAATAATAGTCGAGAGTCGAGAGCAGTTTTTTAGTCTAGGGAAAATGAAACGGGTGGCCTCACTCACACTTATTACATGTTCCTTCAAAGTTCAAAACCAGGTCTGTTCCTTAACCTAAATACAGTGGGGCAAAAAAGTATTTAGTCAGCCACCAATTGTGCAAGTTCTCCCACTTAAAAAGATGAGAGAGGCCTGTAATTTTCATCATAGGTATACCTCAACTATGAGAGACAAAATGAGAAAAAAAAAATCCAGAAAATCACATTGTCTGATTTTTAAAGAATTTATTTGCAAATTATGGTGGAAAATAAGTATTTGGTCAATAACAAAAGTTCATCTCGATACTTTGTTATATACCCTTTGTTGGCAATGACAGAGGTCAAACGTTTTCTGTAAGTCTTCACAAGGTTTTCACAAACTGTTGCTGGTATTTTGGCCCATTCCTCCATGCAGATCTCCTCTAGAGCAGTGATGTTTTGGGGCTGTCGCTGGGCAACACGGACTTTCAACTCCCTCCAAAGATTTTCTATGGGGTTGAGATCTGGAGACTGGCTAGGCCACTCCAGGACCTTGAAAAGCTTCTTACGAAGCCACTCCTTCGTTACCCGGGCAGTGTGTTTGGGATCATTGTCCTGCTGAAAGACCCAGCCACGTTTCATCTTCAATGCCCTTGCGGATGGAAGGAGGTTTTCACTCAAAATCTGACGATACATGGCCCCATTCATTCTTTCCTTTACACGGATCAGTCGTCCTGGTCCCTTTGCTGAAAAACAGCCCCAAAGCATGATGTTCCCACCCCCATGCTTTACAGTAGGTATGGTGTTCTTTGGATGCAACTCAGCATTCTTTCTCCTCCAAACACGACGAGTAGAGTTTTTACCAAAAAGTTCTATTTTGGTTTCATCTGACCATATGACATTCTCCCAGTCCTCTTCTGGATCATCCAAATGCTCTCTAGCAAACTTCAGACGGGCCTGCACATGTACTGGCTTTAGCAGGGGGACACGTCTGGCACTGCAGGATTTGAGTCCCTGGTGGCGTAGTGTGTTACTGATGGTAGCCTTTGTTACTTTGGTCCCAGCTCTCTGCAGGTCATTCACTAGGTCCCCGTGTGGTTCTGGGGTTTTTGCTCACCGTTCTTGTGATCATTTTGACCACGGGGTGAGATCTTGCAGGGAGCCCCAGGTCGAGGGAGATTATCAGTGGTCTTGTATGTCTTCCATCTCCTAATAATTGCTCCCACAGTTGATTTCTTCACACCAAGCTGCTTACCTATTGCAGATTCAGTCTTCTCAGCCTGGTGCAGGTCTACAATTTTGTTTGTGGTGTCCTTTGACAGCTCTTTGGTCTTGGCCATAGTGGAGTTTGGAGTGGGACTGTTTGAGGTTGTGGACAGGTGTCTTTTATATAGATAACCAGTTCAAACAGGTGCCATTAATACAGGTAACGAGTGGAGGACAGAGGAGCCTCTTACAGAAGAAGTTACAGCTCTGTGAGAGACACAAATCTTGCTTGTTTGTAGGTGACCAAATACTTATTTTCCACCATAATTTGCAAATAAATTCTTTAAAAATCAGAAAAAATCATGTTATTTTCTGGATTTTTTTTTTTCTCATTTTGTCTCTCATAGTTGAGGTATACCTATGATGAAAATTACAGGCCTCTCTCATCTTTTTAAGTGGGACACTTGCACAATTGGTGGCTGACTAAATACTTTTTTGCCCCACTGTAGATGGCAAAATCAAAAGAAAAACATTGCTAATTTTCTTTATTCTCCTGCCTTTCCTTACTTTCTGCAAATCTTTCAGAATTATTCATGTTTATTTCTAACTGATCATGCACTTGTCTTAATAAACTCGACTTCCTCTGCACCGGTGTTGACTTAATCTCACCCAAGCTTTGTGTTTTGTTTGTCGATTGAGCTTTGAAAACCTCTAATATTCATTGACACGACCTTCCTCAAATGTCCAATGACAAGACATAGAATAGAAAGAAGGTGCATTTTGGCTAATTTGATGAGAGGGCCTGATCTCTGCATTTTTTTTGTTATTATCAGCCGCTCAGCAAGGTTTCCTGATCAATTGGGGTACAATTTATGTGGCGGCTTAATCTTTTTTCCAATTGTTCCTGTTATTGATAGCGAAAAGCTTATCCAAGCAACTATGAGCCTTGGGCCTGGTGCGCCCTGGACAATTGTTAGTCTCCAAACCAGTCACTATAGGGCCAACTTAGATATACCACTTTACGTTGACAGTAGGTGGAAGTATAACATATTGTAAAAAACAGTAAAAGTGTGACATGAGCTAATATACCAAGCTTAGAAAGTACCAAAAGCACATGTTGTATTGTATTAAAACAGCATTGATTTGTCTTTTGAACTTCATTGTTGGTGCACATCCAAATTCTGGACAGCCAGCGTACCAATTTTACTTTCAGCACTAATATCCCATATTGCACCTTCACCTGACCTACTTTTAACCTCATTCTCCTCAAACCTTGCCCGCAGCTCCCTTCATTCTCCCTGACTTTTCTTTTCGCATTACAAAGTCCAACTCTCATTCATTGTAATTCAGCCTGCTCGGAATCAGCCCACGGAGGATTGAACAAGTTCCTCCGAAAAAGAAAATCCCCTTTATTGACCCTGTTTTCAAAAGGCCTGCACCATCTTTTCATTTCAGATATTCACCCCATTGATCCAGCAATCCACTATCTCTCACCAGCCCGAAAAAATACAAGCCTTTAGAAGCACATCAAACGCGGCGGTAAAAAGAGAGCAACACCCGGTGATGGACGGATAGAGTTTGAGGATTTTCAGCTGAGGTTTTGCAGAATTTAAAAGTAATTGAGGTGTGGGAGAAACAATGGAAATAGTGAGAGTTGACATCATCGACTCGGAGGCGAGACAATGCGCTTAGATTGATTGCTCTGCTCCACTTGTGAATGCATTTTGGACTCGATGGTTTTCTCAGACTAAAGACTGAACAAGGCATTGATCTGGTTCATTTAATAAAGGCATTGTGCAGCTTTGCATGCTCTTGAATGCAGGGCTGTTCTTTGTTGAACTATGTAGAGATCAATTTCCAAGTATAGTTTTTCAAGCTTAAACTTATCACCACCAGTACAGTAATACTTACGGCATGGAGGCGAAGTTGCACTGTCGCCTCAAAGCAAGAAGGTCCCGGGTTTGATTCCCGTTTGTATTTTCTCCCCGTGTCTGGGTGTGGTTTGTAGCAACCGTTAATGTAATAATGCCCAATGATGTAATCATTTTGGCAATTTGAAATGTAATAAAGCATATAGCAACATTTTTGAGCCAATAATGTAATAAGATTTTTCCAATAATGTATTAAGTTATTACATTACTGGCCTAGCAAAAAAAAAAAAAAATAAAATAAAATAAATAAATAAAAATAACTGTAGCCTATAATGTAATAATACATCAACATCACTGCATATCTTGGAAATATGATGTTTTCTTTTTTGTTTTGTGCAGTTTGCTCATCAGAAATAGGTTTATAATTGTAAGAGCCAGTTTGAGAATTTCTTTCTTGTACAAAAAGTTCTATTCAGAATATAATTAACTTGCTTAGGTATGTCTGTAAATACTCATAGTCATCAAGGCTATCTAAATCACAACAAAAAACTCAAGATAAAACAGGTGGATTATGTTTTGTCAGTGTCTCTGTTGGATGTTGCATGCGTTGCAACATTATTAGCTCAAAAACTATTACATTATTGATAAGTTGTAACATTGTTGGCTGTATTGCATTAAAAATGGCTAAAACTACATTATTAGCCATCATTATATTATTGGTTGGGGTTCCTAAGGGTACTGCAGTTCCTCCCATCAATCTACAAAACAAAACAAACAAAAAAAGTTAAATACAGAGAACAAATATCCCTGCAGGGACAATAAAGTATACCTTAACCTACCTTAAATGTTGGATAGTAGCAGACATTTTGTGACATCAGTATCTGTATTTGCCACATACAGTATGTTTTCAATTTTCAGAATAATAGACTGCTTATGTGCGGTAGTGACTTTGAAAAAAAGTGTAACATGTATTGAGAAATATGGCTTTTGTCACAGCCCTCTACAACTACCTATATAAAATACACAATAATAAGAATAATATATGCTTCTCGACTCTCTGCCTTTTTAAGTTTTAGCACTTTCAACACTGCCCAACACCACAGCATCCACATGCAAATCTTATTTTATTATTATCTTAAAACCCATAGAGAAGACTTACTTTAATTTCAATATTTCAAATAGCTTTTTTTGGTAGCACCTTTCATCTGTGTAAAGTACTATCACATTATGCTGACATGACTATTACCATTGGATGCAACATTAACTAGGCTGTTCTAACTTCAGTAAATAGGCCATAGCTATGTCTTCAAGTATAGTGTTACCTATTCAACACCTCTCTCATATTCATAAGCCACAACAGATCCAAACTGCAAAGAAAAGCATTGTGAGACCAAACTCTCAGCAATTATTCTCCACCTCGTTACTTTAGGTGGCATTTTAAATTTAAGAGTGTTATATGCTGACAGTCTTATGTTTGCAAAATTTACATGGCATAAAAATAACATTAAATTGTTGCCACATTTAGCTCCAAATAATGTTTAAAACACAAGTAGGACTTAGGTCTTTTTTGTCACTATTACAACAATATTTGAAAATATATTTTATACTTAAATATATATCTTAAATGCCAATGTTACATGTTAAAGCTACTGTAAGCAGTATGCTCTTGTACTGGTCTGAAAACAGTACTGCAGTCTAAATCAAAACAATGGTCTGTGGGTGGCCAGTCTTCTATTTTTATAATTGGACGATCAGCAATGCAGGGTGTAGAACATAAAAAAAAAAAAAAAAAATGTAAACAAAAACAACTTGGTCATTATGTAAAAGTATGTATTATGTATTGTATTATGTATTCATTTTGAAAAAATCAACTACCATTGTTATCAGTAATAATAATATTTTATTTAAACATGTTTAGATCATATCTTGGGACACATGTGGGTAATTTCTATGAAATATAAAATATATATACTGCTCATAGCACCTTTAAATATAACAATGTTAAATCTTAAATCAAAAATGCTAAATATTTAGTTTAAATGCTATTTTGTCTAAACCCTAAATATTTAGTTCAAATCCCAAATATTGAGGTTAAATGCTAAATACTTAATTTAAATGATAAATATTTAATTATATTGAGCATTTAGATTAACGATGTGCCCAAAAAGAGACTAGAAAAATCCTACTTGTTTCCTAATTTGGAGCTAAAAATGGCATTTTTTGTTATTTTATATGCAGTGTACATTTTTACAAACAAATGCCCCATGTGGTCCAATTATGGTTCTGCTCAAACTTAAGCATTAAGATTCTATGGGCGTCCATTGGGCTCTCCACCAACTTCCCTTTCATCCAACTCTTCTTGCATTCTATTCACCAGATACACTTTTATGCAATCATTGACTCTGTCCTAGCTACTTCATTTAAAATTATCCTAACTACCCACTGTGCCAACACATTCTTCCAATTATCACAACCAGACGCCAACACGGAAGAAGAACACAACCTTCCAGTGCAGCTTTGTTCATCTTTCTCTGCAGTTTGAGGCTTTACAACAATACCTGGCTTCAGACACAAGAAACTGGGAAATGAGTTTTACAACAAATGTTGGAAGATCCAGTCCTGGCAGAACTTCACTCCACGCAGCCAACAAAACTCAGCGAGCATGTTCTGTCTTCTCGGAAGCAACAAATCCCTTCAGAAGTCGGACTTTAGCCATCGCTATCTAAATTGTTTTTGAGTCAGTTCACTCTATCTTGTGTTTTTGACGCTGCCAGACAAAGAAATCTGTTTATCCCTGTCAAAATGAGAGCTCTCCGCAAAAGCAATTAAATGCCCATTTTCTGGATTGCTCCGACAAACGACAAAGTCCACCCACACACAGACACACACACACACACAGACAACACACGGGGACAATTTGCTTAAATACGTCGTAGCAGATGATGGCCAGTTTTTCCTCCTCGTGTCGCTGGGGAGGCATTTAATAATTTTTGCTTACAAGGGGATTCCCGCTCTGTGCCATCTGCTCCGGACACACTGGAGACCCATTCATCGTTTACTACCGAGCCAGCTAAACTTTAGGGAAATTGGTATTTTTATGGAGATAATTTGCGTAAAGTGGACTCTGAAAAATGAAGGTCAATTAAGTGGACCATAGGATAGCGCTGATATAGGGAAAAGAAAGATTAGTCAGTGGAGGAAGTGCCATTAGGGATATTTAAAAGAAGAGTTTGAAATTATTGTATAACTTATAATAGTTGTAAAATTATATTTCTGCTTAGATTTTCGAGGGCCAGTATCAATGGACATGCATTAAACTGCCTCTGCATACTTTTGCATAGACATAGAGCCAGCCACAGAAAGGAAAGACCAGGTTACCATTGAACCCACTGGATTTCTACTGAGGCTGATTATGGCTGTAAAAGGAGGGGATTTCAGAACCATTTCAGTTTGCAAAGTTATATAAGTGGGTTGGTTGGCCAGACAGTGGTAGCAGCAAGAGTTAATCAACATCTACAATAAATGTAGGAAATTATGTCAGGTTAGAGGATTTCATAAGCAGGCAGTATCTCATGAAGGTTTACTCCTGATGCTTGATCCATGAGGCACCAATCAGAGCACTCTTCCTCACTTCCTCCTCCTCAACCTGGTGAAATATCAAAATAGTCAAGGGTGAAGGGCTTGATAAAGACAGATTCTTTTTTCCAGATAGGTTGGCGTCAAATGTTGGTGTGTGCCTTAACCGAAGAACAAACCATATTGTTTTATTTGAAAAAAGTCGCCGTGGTACAGCTCAGTTTGTAGAGCTGTGGTGCATATACAGGGGAACTATAGCCTGCCTTGGCATTGTGGGTTCTAGTCCGGACTTCAACAATTCGCCGAATGCATCTCCTTGCGCTCTTTTCTACAGTTTTCTATCATTACTCAGTTGTCATATCATATAAAGCCAGATCAGGGTTGAAAACATATCGAACTGAAAAAGCCAAATGTAAATAGTACCAGAAGAAGACCTGCACCTGCCTTTAAAACCTGCCTTACTGTATGGATGCAACCACACTATTCTCAAACATTACCCCTGTAAACACTGCAGTTTCTTTGTGAAGCTCTCTGGCTGGCATCCCTCATACATATACCTGCTGCCTATGTGCTAATCTAAATCTCTTACTCCATGCACATACATGTGGTCAACCATCTTGGGGACCCTTTCAAACAAACAAAAAAAAGGGTGTTGGCAATTGCCTGGTGTGCTGGAAATGTAGGGCGGGTAATGTTTGTGCTTGAAAGTAACACTTCTTCATCCATCTTAATGATTATTAATACTGAGAGAAGTGGCCACAGACGAAGTGAAGTCCCAAGAACTATTTCTAGAAGTGAAGTTACCTATAGTGTGTTGAGCCAATCCTATCCACTTTCCTAGTGAAAGAAGGGAGGCCTGGTTCTTCTGAGTCCATGGTTCCCATTGGGGCAAGTAAAAATTATAGTATTAGCTACAATATTAGCTTATTAGTGAAAATAAATATCTACATAAATAATCATTTCTCATTTCCCATTGCATCTATAAGGCCTTAAATGCCATTAAAAAGCATAAAATTTGATTCCAGAATGCTTCCACTGGTTTGACTTTTAACATTATTGGTGTTTTTGAACTGTATTTTATAATTTTTGCAAATAAATTTTTAGCTGCCACGATTATACCATATGTTTGTGGCATTAAAAATGTTACAAATTCCATTAAAGGTAATTAAATTAGACTTGCTGATACCTGCAGGAACCCTGTCAGTCTCTTCCATTTCTTGGTTTGGGATCGACACATCACTGCTATTTCTTTTATTCCAAAAACCAAGATGGCGCTGGCTAAGTTGGAGCAACTTTTACATCTTCCTTTTGCTTTTATAGCGCTTTTCTTTGTCACCGGTTGCTTCTGCTGATGTCCGCCTTGTTGTTCAGTCTTCTGTGTGTTTTATTCCTTTGTCTTGTTGCCATTTTAACAACAGAGACGCCCAAAGTAAACAGACTTTTTTTCTGCAAGTCTTTCAACAACTTGCTTTTGCTGCTGTCCCCGTTCAGAAACAAGGACAGTGTTGCACATAACACAGTGAATTCTGGTGTTTTTCTGTCATTGTCACTTGTCTCTACTGCACCGCCATGTTTGCTGGTGAGGCTAGGGTTACAATTAGCAAAACCCAAACTCTTGCGCAAAAGCCTTCAGGTAAAGATTATGCTGCTGAAATAAACACAGTTGGAAACATTGCTTCTCAACATTCAAAGCTGTCAACGCTACAGTTTAATGTTGTAATCCACAAAGCTCTTCTCTTGGCCTGAGTGTTTCTCCTGATACTGCGGTGTTTTGGTACCTGGCTCCACGGGGCTTACCGGGACAATAAGGAGGGGAATAATCCATGTAATTAAGTGTGAGTGGAGCAGAGCAGAGGTCTCAGTGTCGGCGAGCTGCAGGTGAATGGAGCTGCCTGTGGGGCGGGGACTCCTGCTCTCATGGACGCAGGACAGGACGGCACTGGAAATCAAATACTGGGACAAATTGAAGTATTGTGCTCAAGGAGACAATGGAAACTGTATTTATTTCAGTATTTAGTAGATTCTTGCCACAGACAGATATGAAGCTGTATAGGCGGGTCATGTACGCTACACACTATCGTCCTCTTGAGTTTGGCTGGAGTATTCTTCATAGTGCATAGGCTAGTACCAAGGAGTTTTGCTGTTTTAGACAATTATTCCAAAAAGAAGGAATGCTAAATGTTATTTTTAGCACAAAAACTCAAACTAGCTGGGACTAATTAAAACGCAGGTATTTTGCCCAGGGGCAGGGCTTAACGGCTTGGTGACTGTTAAAGTCAACATTTCTTGAATAAACATGTAATAAACAATAAATACAGAGTTAATTTGGTAACAGATGAAGGGATAAGCTAGGTTTGTTTACTCTTGTGTTGCAGAATAAGAGGAAAAAATGTGACAAATAATATTTTACTGCCACATATTTGTACCAATAACATCAAATAAACTAATCCTAACCCTAACCTTAACCCTAACCCATTCGCTAACCGGAAGGCTACATGTATTGCGTACGTGCACCAGGTGTCCACGGCAACATATTGCTAAACCACACCCACCTGGGTGAAATGTCTGTTTTTTAGTGTCTCCCCAAACTAGCTAGCAAGTTTATTAGCAAGTAGCCCAATGCATTTTTCTTTGTTAGTTTTGTTTTTTCAGATATTAACGTCTACATATAAATTACCCCCCCCCCCCCCCAAAAAAAAAAAAAAAAAAAAAACAACAACAAAAAAAACAAAAAACATAAAAAAGTTAACAAAGCTGGGAATAATTGGAAACATTTTTTATCGATTTATTAATTGTAGCTGTATGTAGCTAGTTATAGTGAGTTATAGAGAGTGATGTTTTCAAATTTTCAAATAAGTTGCACACACAGCTTGGTACTTAGTTTAGCATTTTATCACTTTCATTTTTCATGAGTGAGCAAAATAAAAATATTCATTTAGGCAGTTGACAAAATGAATTATTGTTGCTTATATATTTATTAAAATGTGGCTAATTAATATGACCCAGATCTGACTGTCGGCTATAGTTGCAACAGATAAAACAATCCTACATTATGCTTATTTTAGGCTTTTTTTGAAATAGTTTGCACACCTTTGCCAAGTGTAAATGAAACAAAATACTACTCCAGGTACATTTATGAGGTCATAACAACATTATAACATGGTTAAAAGCAAAGAGAAAGTTAATTTAGCATAATACGGGACCTTTAATGTATTAAAGTAGGATGAGAAGTGATGGACAGTGGATTAAATTTGCACACACAATGACAAACTATTGTGGTCCGTCATATTTCTGAAACTACTGCACTTGCCCAGCATATTATTTAAATAAAAAAATGTAAACTGCGTAATCTTTAGGTTACTTGCCAAGTTAGTTCAAATGTTTATTATTTTATCGTATTTTATAGCAGACAATGATGAAATAATGAAGCTTAAAGAAATATAAAGCTTGGTTTATGTGTAGACAAGAATTTATCAAATGTGTGAAAAAGTTAAAAAAAAAAGTTAAATTAGTTTTTGCATGTAGTCTATCTTAATACATGTTTTGTTGTTGTTTTTTCTCAGCTCATGATGAATTACTCTGTACTAAATTAGGCAGTCACTAAAACACAGCGAAAGGAATTAAAGACCTTTAAAGTTCAAATACATGCATAAAATCCAACTGGACAAAGTGGCTAGTGAGACGAAAAGTGTTACCAGCCAAAATGGAAATCTACCAGCATTTGGCCAGCTGGCTAGTGCTAATGTCAATCCTTGTTGCTAATTATAGACGCTAATTACTACATTAAATAAAAAGGCTAAACATTGATACTCTCACTAATGCTTACCAACCAGGCTCTGATATTTCATACATGCGGTTGATTCTTTCCAAAATCAACTTGTTCATTCATAATTGGCAATCCTTGGTGGCTAACGCTAATTCCTCCATTAAAAATAAAAAATAAAAATAAAAAGATTATCCGTTTATCTTCTATTGTTTGGATTGCAAATGTTCTGTTTACAAACTAAGATTTAGCTCTAGCTGTTTGAAGCAAGTTGGATTATAAAAAAAACGTGTTTCCAATTTAGTTTTCTATTCATTTCCCTGTCTGACCCAATACTCTCTGTCGTCCACTCACCAGGCTGCAGTGTTACGTTACACTTTTCAGTGTCTGTTCCACACTGTTGAAAACACAGACTAGGGTTGACCAAAATTAGACAATACCCTTGTTTGGGACACTTCATTTCAACTTTTACAACATAACAGATGCTCTTCTGCTGTGTTCACACTGTGTCTGACCTCAGAATGGCACTGCAGCCTGATGGACAGCTTCAGTTGAATTAGCAGACAATAGAGTTGTATCTTTTACAGCCTTCTGTTCAAACTGGGATGTAATATCTAAATATCACATAGAGGTAAAACCGTTTGTTTGGCCTGCTGCTGGCTGTGGTGTAAGACCTGGAACAGACATGTCCAAAATGCGGCCCGGAGGCCATTTGTGGCACGGTTTTTTACGGTTTTTATTACATATGGCCCTCAGCTTCTATGATAAAATGTATTACTTATGGCCCACCACTGTTTCCAGTCTCTGCATCTCATATCCTACTCTATGCTGTGTATTTTCAAATTAATTGCAGTTTCTATGTTAAAAAATGTCAAAAGATTATTTATAAGTATTTGGCTTTTGAAAACAAAATACTTACAAAACAGTAAAAAAGTAAAAGAAAACAAGTAACTGGTTGCTCTTGGTGTTAAAACAAACAAAGACAATGGAGGGTGCTCTTGGGAATTGTGGGTACAGGTACTGCAAAACAAAACTGTGGACCCAAGCACTCCAAAAAAGTTGTAATTGCGCGAGGAAGTATATTTTAAAAATCCTTTATTTAAATCATTAAAAAGCCAACATGTTTGGACTACTAAAGGTCATCATCAGGGCAAACAAAAGGGTTGTGGACATTTAGTTAAAAAAAAAAAAACTAACAAAAACGACGCAGACAGAATCCGGCACAGGTGTAAAACCTCAAACAGTGTGCATTAAATTTATACTGTGTGTACGTTCAGTTACTTGACAACATCAGGAGGTCCTTGAAGATTTTCACATCTTCATATTTGCCCCTCTTTGAAAAAAGCTTGGACACTCCTGACTTTGAGCAATGACACATCATGGCTGCCATCTGTAAAGAAAACTTGTCATTGACATTTCAGGGGCCGTGTGTGGCTGGAGCCTACCACAGTCTGCGCCTGGGGACCTTTCTCCAGATCTTGAACCAGGATCCAGGTCAGGAGTACCTAGAGAATTAGCCTACTGAGCATGTTTTAAGTTAATGGGGGAACACTTGGACATAACCCAGCCAGATATAGGGAGAACATGCAAACTCCACACTGAAAGGTCCCACATGGCCCAGGAATTGAACCTGAGACCTACTTGCTGTGAGGTGACAGTGCTAACTACTTAGCCACCTTTTAGAGTCACCCATTCACCTACATAGCCAACATACGTCTTTGGAGGGTGGGAGGAATCCACCCTTGGCTACTTACGGTAACACAAAGAGGACAGGCAGACTCCATTGCAATTATTATTATTATAAGAAATGTTATTTAACCTTTATTAACAGGAAAAGTCCAATAGAGAGTAATAATAACAACAATGCATCAGTCTTATATAGTAGCTTTTCAAGGCATACTCACACTGACACACTCATACAGGCGAGTTGGGTGAAGTGTGACATTACAACAGTATGCATTGCCGGGGCTCGAACCACCAACCTTCAGGTTAGTGGGCAAGTGTCTTAACTGACTGAGTCCAAGCATTGCCTTATAAATTTTAAGTGACTCCTCCTTTGAGTAGCCAGGGCGGACCGTCCCACTCGAGAATACAATGTAATGTGATGTGATATGTCGTCACTTTGCAGTTAGTAATGAAGCTCACAGATGCAGGATAAACAGTGTCAACCATTCGAAGACACTGAGCTTATCCTCCTGAACCACCTCTAGTTTTTGTAGCTTTTGTAGCCTTATTAGAATAATTATTTGTATTTATTTATATTTATTCTGTTGTTCATGTGTTGGTTTTTGTAAAAAAGTTGTAGGTGCCCTAACACAAATGCTTTTTCTACTGTTAAAATCTCAGTGGCTCTATGAATGATTATGTACCTAAACACTTTCAGCCTGTAAGACAGCATTGCAGAGCTGACAACAAACCTTCCATCAGTTCAAAACAAGCCCATTATAATGAATTTTATTATGTCAGCGTTCTATTAAAAGCACACCAGCCATGGATACTTAACGGGTGGCAATACTCTTTGATTGTAGGCGTGCTATTAGCGGAAGCATGTGAAGTCATTCTTGATGGTTTAGGCAGAACAAAGGCGAGAGGAGATCTGCAGGAACGATAAAGAATGTCACAACAATGCAGATCCGCAGGTGATTCCCTCGAAGCGAACTGGAACAGCGCCCAGTGTTTACAGCTCCAAGACCTAAACCAGAGAAGCTGCAGAACTAGTTCAATGTAAAATATGACCAGAGCTCCGGATGCGTTTTTGGAAAAATGAAACAATATCTACGTGAGACGGGCTTTGTGGGAAACGGAGGACAATAACATGTAAGCATACAACAGCTTGGGCCATGTTCAACTAATAAATCTATGTATGTCATAAATCTACACTGTTTTGATTTGTTTTTTAGATTAAAAAAAAAAAGTTAGTTCCCTGTTTGTTTAATGATTATTACCTGCCAATGAAATATTAAGCAATAAATAATACTCAGCAGTAGCTTGCCCAAACTTGTTCTTTAGATGTCTGCAAACAAAAGAAAAAAATAAATGAAGGAAGAAAGAAAGGAAGAAGAAGAAGAAGAAGAAGAAGAAGAAGAAGAAGAAGAAGAAGAAGAAGAAAGCAGTGCCAAGCTGGCTTCTTTATTTGTTGTAGATTTTTTATGTATATATTTGATATTTTAATTGCTTTCTACTAAAAACCTTGGGTCACAAATAAATAAATAAATAAATAAATAAATAAATAAAAAATAAATAAAATAAAATAAATTAAAATAAAATAAAATAAAAAATTCAGGTCCCTCTTCTCAAGTTTATTTAGTATATTATTTATTTGACAGGAACAATGTGCAAACAGAGAACAGACCAGAACAATTTGTGGTTTCGGGTCCTACGTCTGTGAATGGAACTCTTGACCAAAAATAAAATGAAATACTGTCTTGGTAATTTGATATTTCAATGGCCTCCTACTAAAAACCTGAATTGCAAAAAAAAAAAAAAAAAAAAAAGTTCAGGCTTAAACTTTCAAGATGTATAATTTAGAATTTTTTTCTTTAAGTTTGAGCCAAGAATTTTAGAGTCCCATGGAAACAACACAGTAGTTTTGGCAGGGTTGAGAATGTGTTGATTACCTTAGATCCAGTTTCATGACGTTTCTGAATTTTATAAAATATACATTTTCTACAGGGAGTTCCAAAAGAAAAAAAAAAAAAAAAAGTTGAGTTTGAAAGAACTCACCCCAATTTTTTTGGCTTGGGAATAGCAAAATTTAAAGGTTTTTGGGTCTATGTCTATGAATGAAACTCATGAAAACGAAATAAAATAAAACAAAACTTACTAATGAAGAGTTCTAAAAGCAAGAAAATTATAGTCAAGCAAAAATAAAAAGTTAGTTTTATTGAAACAAAGAGAGAGAGAACAGATTTACAGAAAAGTAACAGAAGTGTTTATAACCTAATGACTAAATTAACAATTTATGTGTAATGATTTTTAAAAGCAAGTAAAACATAAAGGAAGGATTTAAAAAAAGAAAAATTTAATTTTTTTCCTTCCTGACAGAATTCACTTTATTTATTTGTGCTTGGGATCAGCACAATTTGTGAGTTTTTGGCTCTGAGAATAGAAATCTTGACCAAAAAAAAAAAAAAAAAAAAAATAATAATAATAATAATAAAATTAAATTAAATTATTAAATTAAACTTACTAACAGGGAGTTCCTAAAACAATATAGTCAAGCCAAAAAAAAAAAAAAAAAAAGAAAAAAAAGTTTATAAAATGTTTAAAAGTTAAAAAGTGGGAATCCCAACAACAACACTTCACTTTATTCAAAAAGACTGTCTTATTTTTCTCCATATACTGTATTTTTATACAAATGTTACAAAAAAATGCTAAAAATTGTAATTTAATTGTGAGTAATATTTTCAGACAAGTATATAACTGTACTTCATTTCAAACTGAATTTCTTTTTATGTACTTAATATAGACAACTTCTGCCCCCCCAGGGGACCCCCACTTTGTGAACCGCTAAAACATACACATTCAAAAAAAAAAAAAGTACATTTTTGTAAACATTGCCAGCTTGTAAACACCTTTGCAGACTGCCTGATGTATTTGTTTTCCTGCACAGAATAACAACAATGAAGACCCTATATTCTCTCCCCACACAAAACCTTCAAAATAAATAAAAGATCTCAGAAATGGATGCACAGGTTCCCGCAGGTTGAGTGAACAAACAAACGGGCCTGAGGATAAAGCAGGCGGCTGAAGCGCTGCTGTATGGATGTTAATTGCTGCAGCTGATCCTGAGCCTGTGTGAGGAGTATATTATGTTTGTGTGTGGGAGTATGGAGATGTGCGCACCTCTCTCTCTCTCTCTCTGGAGTTTATTGTTTACTGGCTGTGACCGTATGCTCGCACACGTTTAATGGCCTCCTCTGAGCGCCTGCCCACAGTTATTTATACATCTGCTCTCATCAAGGCTGCAGGGGGATTCAAGGAAATATGGAGGTGTAAATGTGTCACTGAGTCTGGGGCTGTCTCTGGAAATGTATGGTTTTATTTTATGTTTTTCGAGTTATTGTTGTGTATAATATTATGTGCTATGCAATTAAAGGAGAATGGTATATTATGTTTATACTATGTAATACTATAAATTTAAATTTGCAAACATATTTTTCCGTTCAAAGCCAAATTTAAGGCCTAGAATGGCTTTTGGTTATTAGTCGCACTTTATTTACACCTATTTGTGTTTTTTTTAATCATGTTTTTAATGTTGTACAGCACTTTGGTCAACTCTAGTTACTGTAAGGTGCTATAAAAATAAAGAATGATTGATTAAAATAGAAAAGAAACATGTTTGTCATTTATGAATCTGCTGTTTTGCCTGTGAATTGTTGAATTAGCATTTTTTGGGGGGATTTTTTTAGACATTCCTTCTACATTTTGAGACGGCTCCAGGTTAATCTGAAAGAAATCCTGTTCCAATGACGACCACTTGTTAGCAGTTTTCAAAAATAAGAGTTTTTTACCAATGGCGGCAAAGTGGTTACACTGTCTTCTCACAGGAAGAAGGTCCCAGGTTTGATTCCCAGACTGGTCAGTTCCTTTCTGGGTGGAGTTTGCATGTTATCCCCATGTCTAGGTGGGTTTCATTGGGGTACTCTGGTTTCCTCCATCAACCTCAAAACATGCACAATTGGCTAATCCTCCAGCTAGGTGCTCCTGACCAGGATTCTGGCTCAAGATCTGGAGAAGGGTCCCTGGGCGCTGCACTGAGGTCGCCCACTGTTTCTGACAGGTTGCCCCATGCAGCGGCACTGAAGGATGGGTCAAATGCAGAGGACCAATTTTCCTACGGGAATGGTAAAGTCTATCTTACCAAGGACGATGGAGAAGATCAAAAATAACTATGGACAAACTGCCATCTAATCCTTCAGATAAATGTTTTAAATCTCTTCACAAAACTATACAAAACTACAAAACTATAAAGCGCAGTAGCCCCTTGCTTGTTATAAACATACACAGTAGACCTGAGGGTTTTAGAATATTTGTATTTTATTAATTACCACATTTAATCCATTCAATAACCACTTTCACCTCACTCTGCATCAATACATTCAATGGTCACATTTTTATATTGCACTTTTCATTCTCCACGGGCACTCAAAGCGCTTTACATCACCCATTCACACTTACAAGCACTCACAGATTCATACACCAGCGTGCGCAGACAGCAGAGGCAAGGTGGGTTAAATATCTTGCCCAAGGACACAACGACACAAAGGGGAAGCAATACAAATATACAGATACTTTATTTATGAATGAAGAAGGAAAGAGACTGTAAAGAGAAAATATTGACCAACCAACAAAATAAGAGCATTTAACATCTAGGCAAGATGTTTAATGTAAGGTCAAAAATATAAAAGTACTGACACAGCTGAGTTTATAGGTTTAAGTAGGGGTGTAACAATACAGTAACAGTATTGATGTATTTTTTTCCCCATGATACAACTACATCGATGCACATGACCTTGTATCAAATCGTATCGTTTTCTAGGAAGTGAATATTGATACACACAAGTATCGACCGATAATATTGGAAATATCAAAATTTGTAATTTGTATGTTAAAATAAAACCAGATATGGCCTTTTGGAGATAAATTTTGTGTTTTTAATTAAATAAAACGTTATATTCAACTTTTCTTCACTCTCTGTCTGCTGGACATAATCAACCCCAGTCGCGGTGTTACATTTGGGAGTAAACTTATGATTTTTGGCAAAAAGTTGCTGTATTGATTACACTGGTCTACAAGCAAAATGCTTCTGGAACAAAAGTAGTGAATTTTTTCTTGGATTAGGTCACTAATAAAGAAAAAGTAAGTCAGAAGTGCAGATTGGTTATAGTTTCCAAGAAACAGTATTGGGTCAAAATAGGAAATTTATGCAAAATAAGGCAAAAACGGTAGTTTATCAGAAGGTACAGTGTCTACAAGCAACCAGTTCTATCTGAAAGCTGTCTGCACATTCAATACATTCATTTTAATATTGTCTAGAGTTTTGACATAAAACGTTTTGTTTTTATTTGCAGAAATCTCTCTCTTGGAAGTGGACAAAATGCATGCATGTAGAGAAATTAAATATTTTCAAAATATAAACATTATTTTTAAGCAAAAATGCCTAAATCTATTGTAAAAACAGATGCGATTTTGATGTGAAACAATATCATTAAATATCTTGAATACATTAGCTAACCAGCACAGTTTCAGTTCATCTTATCAAAATAAATGAGATTTAGCCACTTTTATCTCAGAAGCAGATCGAGTCCAAAAATTTGTAGACCAGTGTTATTTTAATATGAAGGTGTTGAATTGGATCGAATCGTATCGTTCCAAATTAGCCAATATCATTCTTAAATCGTACTGAAACACTTCTAATTGATACATATCGTATTGTTGCAAAAGCGTATCCTTACACCCGTAGGTTTAAGCTTAAACAAAACAATTCTACAAATATTTAACTAGCAATGTCACAAGACACTTTTTTAAAACACTGTTTTTATTGAATGTCTTTGCATTTTTACAGACAGGTAATAACATTTAAACATTAGATAACAAAAAGAGGACTGACCAAACAAAAAAGGAAACAAATAAAACGTCTAGGTAGAAGTTTAACATTACACAAGTTTACAGGTTTAAAATGATGTTCAACTCAGATAAAATTTCCAGAGGTAGTAGAAAGAAACAGGACAAAAATCTAGTGTCGTTTTTGATTAAGGAAACATTTCCATTTCTTCCAGCATTGTTCACATTTTTCTGAAGAGTGTCTCAAGGAGGAGGTTAGTTTCTCATAGATTTTGTGTATTATTTCTGTCCATTCTCAGACAGTTGGTGGTTCCTCGTTCAACCATTTTTATGTTATAGCCTTTTCACTGGCTGCTTGTATTATCTGTAGCAGGTATCTGTGCTGTTTTCTCAGTCCAGTTGGTATGTTGCCCAAGGTAAATACACTGAAGCTCTCCTCAAGTTGTAAGACACAATTTTAATAACAGCCAAAAAGATTCACGGTATACTTTTGCACCAAACCCAGGATAAATGGAGAGCTATGCAACACGAAGGGCATCCAAAGACACAAATTATCAGCTGTGGCAACCCCAGAAAAAGAAACGTTATTGGTATTTAATCCCCCTTTTCTCTAATCAGAAGAGAGAACATATGTCATGCCCTTTACTGAAGACAGCACAGGTCCCAAGTTATGTTTAAGGTCATATAAATGTGTGCAAATAAATAAATGAAAAATAAAAACAGAGCTGGCTTTGGCTTGACTGTCATTGGAGTTCTTGTTAGCTCAAATACTGTATCTCAAACAAAATTAAAGACACTCATTTTAAGCTTTTACATAAGAAAGATTGGAAATAGATGCTCTTTTTGTGAGACAAAAGAGGAGACATTAATATATTTGTTTTTTGAAGGTAGAGAAAACCAAAAACTTCTTCTGTCAAATGCAACATCAGCTGTTTGACCACCATAACATAACACATCAATTCTGTTTGAGATATATATATTTTTTTACTATGAAAACTTTAATTTATTGTTAATTTTTTATTTACATTTCCGAAAATCCCACACAGACCCCCAGATAAACAACTTCACTTTATCCAACAAACCATGTCACATTTTTCTCCATATTTCTATAAAAACCTTTCAAAAAACATTGACTGCTGGCTAAAAACTGTTTTAAAGTAGTATTTTTATTCTACTATACTTACTATATTGTAACTGCACTTCATTTCAAACTCAATTTCTTTTTTTGTACTTAATGAAGACAGCTTCTGGGGGCCCTGGACCCCACTTTGGGAACCACTGTGCTAAATATTTCATTCACAAACACAGATACTTTAAATTGCAGCCTTTGTTTTGTTTGGTTTTTAATGCTGAAATGAATTCTTTGCTGAAATCCCTGAAACGTACAGTATTTCCAGTAATAGAAAAAAATGATAGACTTATGAAAATGTATTTAATGGAAGGTAACTTCTTGTGAATCTCTTTCTTGAAGATGAATGTATATTTTTTTTCGCCCTCTCACTGCATGCTTGTCTGTTCATTTGTGTTTACATGCTATACCATTTTCTGTTACTCGATATGAGCTTAGTCTTGGATTATTGCATTATTTGGTGAAGTGTTGTTGAAATGTCTTCCTCCATGCCTCTAACATAAGCCTGTTCACACCTGCAGGTTTATATGGAATCCAGTGTAGCGTACCAGACTTTTTTATGAATTAAGTGTGCTATGTGTATGTCATTTACAAGTGTGGTTAAAGTGTAAAAGTGTTTTCCTTCACGGTGCCGTCGGAGTAAGTCGATGCTGGTCGGACAGATAAGGGTCTGCCCCACACAAAAGCGCCCTTTGTGAGGCTCGCAGTAGCTTTTAGTTGCTGCAAGACGATCCTGCGCAGCCCCCCCTGTGAGCATGAAAGGCCTGCCGTGTCCCAATCCGAGCGAAACAAAGTGGCTCCAGACCGCTAACAAGAGCCAGGAGCCACTGGTACAGCGAGGATGACGGGACAGAGGGGCTGCTCGGGGCGGGGCGGAGAAGTTGGGTAAGCTGGGGCGGGACGGGCTGAGGACAGATGGGGGCAGAGGCTGACAAAAGGTGAGTGTTTTACAGTGAAGGCTAACAAGTGTTATGATTGAGACCATCGCAACATGAATTCAGTTTCTATGATTTCTCTAATTATCCACTGAAAAATTACAATTATGAGTAGTGTATATATTTTATATTTCATAAAAATTACCCACACATGTTCCAAGATATGAGGTAATCAAATATTAGTTTTACTGATAACAATGGTACAGTTGAATTATTAACAATTAAAAATATGTTTTACATAACGGCCAAGTTGTTTTCTGTTTGTATTTTTTGTTTTGGTTCTAAAACTGCACTGCCGATCGTCCAATCAGAAAAGAGACCATTATTTTGATTTAGACTGCAGTACTGTTTTTAATCCAGTATGAGCAAATGCTGCAGTACCTTTAAATCAACCAAAATTAGAAAAAAAAAGGTGATTTTAAAGATTTTAAAGTTGTTAAAGATATTAAAAAAAGACATATTACTGTTTGCTCTTTTTCAAACTTCTTGAATTACATTTGGACACATTTGCATTAGCATTTCATGTTTTATAACTTAAAATAATCTCTCTCTCTCTCTCTCTCTCTCTCTCTCTCTCTTTCTCTCTCTCTCCAATATTGAAAACATTTTTTGGGGAGCTGTTACTTTCTCTGTGCTGAAAACGCTTGGATTAGGTGCGTGTCCATATAAGGCCCTGCAGGCTCCGCCCACATCACTAGGTGAGCCCTAACCAGTTTAGACGCACTGCAGTCACTGGATGAAGTGGCGCATTTGTGTTGGTTAGACATACGTGTGCTCAGAGGCAGGACCGTCGACAGGTGGAGGGCAAAAGGGTTTGTTGTCCCGGGCCTCAGGGTCAGTGCAGAAATGGTCCCTCTTCCTATATATTTTCTATTATAATGAGCCCATGTGACGCCTTCTTGCCCCAGGAAACTTGCTGACTGCTCAGAGGTTCAGGGATATTATTAATGTAAAAGGTGAAAACAAAAGTTTTGAAAGGTCGGTCGGTAATGCCAATCTATACAGTCCAATATGAAAAAATTAACAGAAAAAACTTACAAATTCAAATGCCCCAATGTTATCCACGAACACGGTTAAAACCATGTGCTCTGTAAATGCACTACACCTGTGCCTAACTGCCGTGACCTTTAACCCCTGACAGGCAACTCGCAGAGCGCCCTAGATTGGCTCCACAAAAGGAAAATAGTAGCAAATTCAGATGGAAAGAGTTCAGACATGAGAGGAGAATCTCCCAGTGCTTGTACTGAATGGTGGGAGATATACAGAGCATGTTACAATAGCTAACTAGCAGCTATTAGCAACATGACGCTAACAAATAGATACATGGGCTGGCTGCATTGTAGTGGCCGTAGTTTAAGTGCTGAAATGAACAAAATAAGTCCAGTGATGGTGTATGTACTTTAGAAAGGCACAGTTTCACACATCTGCATTCAGCTGTGAAAACGAGCGTTTGCAGTTCTTGTAAAAGGCAGCGCCTCAGCATACAGGATTACTCAAATGTGTGTGAATGAAACAAAATACTATTTCAGGTATGTTTTTGAGGTGGAAACAACAATATAACATCGTAAAAAGGTCAAAAAGGTCAATTTAGCACAATAGGGGACCTTTACCTGTAAATGTAAAAGTGTAAATGTGTACCAGTTATGCTTTTACTGTACGTCTGCATTTATGATATTTATTTATGAGGCAATTCTCTAGCTTTTTGAAACTAAGACTAGTCATACTTTTACAGTGAGTGTTTAATATTTGGCAAATCAACTATTAACTATTCAAACATTCAAATTGTGTTTTTGTGTCTGAGCAGAACAAAAGATGATAAATGTTTGAGTTTTCTCCCCTGCATTATGTGAAAAATAATCTTACTGTGTGTAACAAATGTAAATATCTTGGTCATTTTAACTCTAATGAACTCTATTATGTTTTTTTTTTTTTAGGTTGATGGGGGAAACTAAAGTACGCCAAATAAGCTATAGCCTATGGGAGCTTCATGTGGTGTACACTGATTGTCTGAGAATCTTATTGAAAAAAACAAGATGGGAGAGTGTGGAGACTCAGCTTTTTGTATCAGCAGGGGTCCAAACTTTTCAAGCTGTTGTCATCTCAAGATTCAAGATTCAAAGCATTTATTGTCACTGCACAGTATGGAAATGTGTTTCCTTGCAATGAAATTATTCTTTTCCTGTCCACACTGAATGTCACATAAAATCTAAAGGTATAAAATAAACAATGATAATTTAACAGTAGGCAAAAAGGTATTTAAAATAGCATGCAAATACAATAGAAATATAAACTATTTAAACTGTGCAAAATACGATAGAAATATAAATTGCATAAAGTTTAAACTATGTACATAAATTTGCAAGGTAGGTATGAGCTACATTAGCTGTTGTGCATGAATGACTTGCATGTGCAAAGTGACAGATGTAAGCAATGTATTTACATGTGCAAGTACACTATATTAACAAAAGTATTCGCTCACCCACCCAAATACCTGAATTCAGGTGTTCCAATCACTTCCATGATCAGGAGTCTGGTAGCAGAGAGAAAGAGTTCTTGAGTCTGGTGATCCTGCATTTCACACTTTTGTACCTCTGGGTAGAAGTGTGAACAGTCCGTGTTGGGGCTGGGTGGGGTCCTTGAGGATGGAGGCAGCTCTCCTGTGGACTCTGTGCTTGTAGATGCTCTGCACAGACGGCAGTGGAGTCCTGGTGGTCTCTGCAGCAGCCTTTACCACTCTGTGCATGACAGTAGTGCTGCAGCCGCTCAGGATGGACTCAACAATGTAGCTGTAGAAGCTGCTGAGGATTTTTGGCAAAATTTCCTCAGCCTCCTCAGGAAGTACAGCCGCTGTTGAGCTGTGTGATGTTGAGGGTCTAGGTGAGGTCCTCGCTGATGTAGACTCCCAGCCAGCTCCCGGATAGACAGTGGCTGATGAGGGCTCCTGTCCTTCGTGTTCACTATCAGCTCCTTTGTCTTGTCTGTGTTGAGAGTGAGGTTGTTGTCCTCACACCATATCACCAGACCGGCCACCACCGTCCTGTAGGCTGCTTCTTCCCTGCCAGTGATCCATCCTATCACTGCAATGTTGTCCATAAACTTTAGGATCCCAGTAATTGTCATGACACAATTTTCATGAGCCTGACTAATATTAGACTCGACGCCACATGTTACCTGTCCAAACAGTGGAGGCACTAGTACTGCTATTTGCTGTAGTTTGTGTAAGATATACTCTCGTTGCTGAATTATGTTTATGTATTCCTAAAAGTTTGTTGATTGTGATTTAATAGCTCATGTGTTTTCTTTTAATTTGCATTGTTCAAGTATGAAAACATCTGCTGAAACTTATTCCATGATATGAAGCAATGTGAGTCCTCCAAAGTAAAAGCTGCAGTGAGCATGCTCTTTAGACTACACAACTGCTGAATAAACTCAGAAGCCACAAACCCATTTAGCACATTCGCCAATAAACAAGTCACCACTGAAAACAAACAGAGCACAGTTGAGTCCTTTAAAATGTTCCAAGAGATTTCTCGCATTGTCAGACATACTTTTCAAACCATGTCCTCACCTGCTTTGAACCCTCCATTCCAGCATTTACTTTTGCACAGAGTACATTTATAAAGTATGTGGGAGTGCAATTAAAAAGCAACTTGTGCAAACAGCCTACAATATTAAAGCTGAACCTCCATCTGTGGGCTGCAGCTCTGCGTTTGGCCTCTCACCGGTCACTTCAAAACACAAAAAGCCTTTACATACCCCCTCATACATGAAAAACGACGTGAGCCCAGTGGATCCCGTCCAAAAGGGTTAATGTGTAATCACGTTTCCTGTGGCCCGAATTAGAACATGTCTGCCTCGTGTTAATTACAGTCCTGAAAGTTGAAAGTCAAAAGTTCCTGGTTTGTATCAGTCGCTGAACTGGAACAAATCGCCCACAGAGCTGCTATTTCTGGAGGGACGGCCCGGAGAATGTGCATGTGAGGGTGTGCACGTGTGTTTGGAGGAAAGAGAAGAAAAGAAAAAAAAGCAATTTAAAAAAAAAAATGGTTGCAGATGTGGGTCTTTATTTAGAAGCAATGTCCCCAAATAAACAATAGTACAGTGGCTTAGAATAAAGGAGAAGTGACGCCCCTTTCACATAGGACATGGGGGCGCCACACGGAACTGAGCGCAGCGTGAGGGGAGGTGAGTTTGTTTTTATCACTTATTAAAATGTCTCAAGTTGGACCTGGCCAAGACCTTAAACAGACAATAAACTGAGCATTATTTATTAAACCAAAATAAGAGGAGTGGCACAGACATAATCTAGATTATGTTTTACAGGCAATCATTTACATTAGAAATACATTATACAATTTTTTAAAGCACATAATGCTCTAATGTTACACATTAGCGCATACACAATCCAACAACATAATGCAGGATAATTCAAGCTTTGCATACTGTATGCAGAATATTGTGCTCCTCATTTTTAGCAGAATGTTTTTTAGGTTGGACAATATGAGGGAGAGGGGTCTGAGGGTCCTCCCCCAGAGAAAATTAAAATCAAACCGTTGCAATTTCCCTGTATTCTTTTTAGATAATATTATATTATTACCTGGCTGTAGAAAATATATAATTTATGATTTTACTTCGCTCCAAGATTCAAAACTTCTATTTTGAAGATGAGCTGCTGCTCTACTCACACAGAAGCATAAATCAAACTATTTGACCATTGACTTTTGTTTTTGTGTAAAAATCTGACTTTCTCTTAATGGTTCCCCAATGGAACTCCAGCCCCAGTCTGCTCAGCTCCGCCCCTGCTCCAGCACAGAAACACAGTCTAAGCTTCAGTCTCATCACACTGGGCTGTGGACAGAAGCTCCACAAGACTTCACAGGCTACAAAAACATTTATTAGGACGTCTGAACTAATGTCTTATGCTGCTTTTGCACTGTAATAATAGGTGAGAAACATGTTGCACAACTCTGCTGTCTTGGACTGTGGGTCACATCCTATAACTGCCTGTCTTATTAGAGCAGTTTATGATCATATTGCAAATGTGAGATTCATCAAACAAACACTGACTTGAAGCTTGACATGTATAGAACACCTTTATGGATTCAAAAGTCTCCATTTTGTCCATGATTTCTTGTTATCTTCTGTAATTGACGAGGTGCATGCCAGCTGTTTACGTCACTGACTGAGCACTGGCTGCAGAATGAGGCTGTGCCTGGCCTCCTGTTTTTAAGCATTTCAACCTGGACAGACTTAAGGAGAGATGAACATATGCATTAGAAAAGATTTATTAAAAACAATTATTGAAATAGCTTTGCTGCTTAGACACCCGGCAAGAAAGACATTGAGCGATGCATTGACGGTGCCAAGCAGGGGTAGACAATAGGAGTCTTTCCCTGGAGCATAGACACTGGTGGTGGTGGAGATGTTCTGATGCAGAGATGAAGAGGAGATATTTGCTGCAGAGGCGGTGATGGGGAGGAGGAGGACTGCACGAGCTGAATAGCTGGCTGCTGAGGCTATGAGGCCTGTTTAAATGCTGGCTGAGTGATGATAGGCTGAAACGGAGCAGAGGAGGTGTGACATGCAGAATGTCCTCTCAGCAGCAGGTGTAGGTGAAGCAGCAGTTTGATAAGCGAGGGAGGAGACTTCCAGCTATAGCTTTATTTCTTTTTATTGTGTGCCAAAGGCTGTCAATTGCTTCGTACCTCTCTTTAGACACGCTGTTGGTAGTTTTAAGGCACGTCGTGAGCAGTAAGTGCTTGTTGCTTTATGACAGAGCCAGGGGTTGCCTACCTGGCCCTCAGCCAGATAAAATTGGCCCTTGTCAACTTTGTAGCTGATATCTAATTTTATTAATTGCTATTACTTGATAGCATTTAACCCTGCGGAGCTGTCAGTGAATGAGTTGCTATAAGACCCTAGTCGCAAGCATACAGCTCTCTGTCAAGGTTTCGTGGTTTTAGTTTCCTCCAACCAATAAATAGCAAGCATTCTATCATGTGACCTCCTTCTGTCATGGTTACCTTTGCCTCTATCTAATAAGTGTCCAATGTTTATCTAATTTGCTGTGTAAAAATGTAGCAAAATAGTGGGCGGTGCAGTTGGGGTGAGTTTTTATTTATTTATTTTTAAGGTATTTATTTATTGATTTATATATTTTGTATACATAATTAAACATAATATATGTTAATTTAAAGCTGCCAAGGAACCATGACAGAGAATTGTATGTCCATTCTTGTGGCCCGCCACCTGGTGGTTACGAAATTGTTTGGCCTGACTGCCATCAAACTTGTCTATCCCTGCTTTATGAGTTTGGGTGAGAAAGCACTAGTTTGAGGATGCACTGAATAAATGAAATTCTGTCAGAGCGGTGCTGGTGGGGTTGGCCAGAGATCAGTTCCCCCTTACTCCACCACTCACTAAAATTTTGGTCTCAGGAAAAAGACTCAAAACAAGGCTATTAGGAGTACTCATGAGTGTATTAATGAGTTAAGCCATTGAGTCATAAAGAATGAGCAGTAAGATGTACTCATAATCAAACCACTAATGCTGAGAGATCTTTAATAGACACACAGCAATGTCCATATGACTTTTGACTCATAAGCCCAACATTATGTCTGTGGAATCCCCATAAACGCTTTCAGTGTATTCAAGTAAATGTCTTCCTTGTTATGTGGAATTCATAACTGTGGTAATGATTTAATTGTGTTATGTACTGTGCGGTGGAATCAGGTGTTTTCCAATAGCTGTGACTCTGAATGAACACCATTCTGAGAGAAATGACTTCCTCTTCACTTGAATCTGATTCCCATGACATTAACAATAGCTGCAAATAAACCTGGTGTGAACTTGTGCCAAGATGTCGTCCAGTCAGCTCTATGGTATGTTAATGTTTATTTGATTCTGCTGATTTAGGGATTAATAACTGTCATCAACAAGAATCTGGATACTACCACGTCAATTAGAGTGAATGTTTGTTTATGTCTCTGTGACCACTGTCTAAGGTGTATCCCGCCTAAGGCCCAAAGTTAATGGGATAGGCTCCATTACCCTGTACCCCTGATGGGCAAAAGCGGAGGTATGACTGCATGAAGGAATATTACTACAGGGAGAAAACTGAACCAAACTCTGAAGAACTTTTCTAACACTGTTAACTTTGAGACCATTATCATGTGATGAACGACAGTGTTTGGACAATCCACGTTTTGGTAGAGAAGTTAGACAACTTAATAATAAAAATGACCTTGGACCTCATTCATGACTTGCAAGTTTGTACTTAGCCCTACTTAGGAGGATTTTTGGCATTCACCAATTTTTAATTAACTGAAAATGTTCTTGTGGAAGAATAAATTGAAGAACAGGTCTGAGGACTCTTATGCACTGAAATTCATCAGTTTTAGAATATTATCAAACTCATAATGGAACAAAAAATATGATCTGAATAGTCTGATTATCAATCACATATTAGTACAAATGATTTCTTATTAAAATAAGTACATAATAAATAAGTAATAACAATTTATTAGAATAACAGTGATAAGTGGTGGTGGTATAAACCTAAAACAGAATTCATACTTTAAGTCTGTGTGCTTGAGAACGTGTCATGAATCTGATGTAGTTCTCTTAAGCAGTTCTTAAAAGGGGAACTTTCCTAAGAGAACTTTCATGAATGAGGCCCAATGCCTCTAAAAGGCATTTTCTCCTCCACCAAGTGCTAAGTTTAATGAAGCTGATAATCAAGATAATTTAGAGAATTGTCCAGAGGTTCCTATGCTAGAGGAGGTTTAAAAAGAGTTGTTGTCATTCATCCATAAAGCTATTTGCTAAAAAAAAAAAGTTTCCTTTGCACTACAGAGACTTTTGTTTCTATATTTGGACTTCATGCTTTGAACCTTTGAACACTGATCGTGTGATCCCAGTTTGTAACAGAAATTTAAGAAGAACTATTCCTAAACATCCAAAAAACTCAGCAAAGTTACAAGAATTGTCCATTAGTAGGTTGTGTATTGCTGATTGGTTGACATTCTTTTAAACTTCATAGCATGAGTTTTCTATTAAGGAATTGCGATTACACACTTGGCATATATCAAATAATACGAGCATTGTCCACAAAATGGAACTGCCCCAAGGCAACTCAAACATACTACGACAGTGAGGTATAGCAGCTCACTTTAAAACACAGGTTTGGCAGCAGCGGGCTCGCAGTAACCGCGCACCAGTTCACCGCAAGCTCTTCATTTCATTTTGCACGCCATGTTTCACGCCACATTCACTGCCAAATCACAGCAGAAATAAGTGAGAAGGCAGAAATAAATGACAAATTGGAGGCGTGCAAATGTAATATGGGTCTGGTTTTTCTGTAGGTTTCAAGGCACAGGGCAGTAATGGACCGCAGAAATCCAGTCAAATGCAGAATGATACTCAGTGAAATTGTTTATTAGGGTATAGTTTCATGAACAGTTGATATCTGTCTGGTTTGAGAACAGTTGACTATGAAAAGTTCATGCATATTGTATAAAAATTCAAAGCTAGGATAAAACCTAGCTCAAAAACCCAGCACTAGGGGCTAAACTAAGATTGAACAAGAAGTACCAACACCTTTAAAGCAACATTACCATGAACAATTATTTCCATATATTTTAATATATATTCCATATATATTACTTAAATTCATTTGGGATATTTATGGCCTTTGCTTCCTTTTCATTTTGCACTGTTGTGTTTATGTCTATGTTGCAGTTGTTAAATCAGTGTTGACAAGTGCGGTAGACCAAGCTTTAGAGCTTCCATTAGGTCCAAAAAACCTGCCCCATGCATGTTCTGATGTTTTTATCTATCCAATGTTTAATTGACAGTGTATGTGCTGCCTGCTAGAGCTAACTGATAAATGTCCCTTATTATGCTAAATTCACTAGCTAGCAACCAGCTCATTAATCTGTTAGCATCATGTTACTAACAACGTGCTAATTAGTCATTTTATGCTCTGTCCAGTACCCACCCTTGCCAGCAGGGGGCGACATATATCTAATACAAGCGTTCCCTGCAAAGTCGAAGTAACAGCTCCCCAAAATAAAATGTTTTCCATAAATATACATGAAGTTATAAAATGTGAAATAGTAATGCAATGGTGTCCAAAACTATATATATAAAAAAAGAGAATAGATGTGACACTGGCCATGTTTTTTTTCAGACAATTAGTTGCTATATACAGCTATTTCTATACTTACCACTTGCTTTTCTGGCCTTTTGTTGCCCTGCCCCATTTGTCTTCCATCAAACTGACAATTATTTTCCATAAATTCATCCATAAATTTAAAATGTCAACACCTGATACAATATGCTGTTCCTGTACTACAGCAGTGGTTCTCAACTCATCTGTGTTGATTATTCTTCAAAAAGTGGTCATATAAAACGTCTTTGTTTATTAATACTTAAATTACTGTAGCTACAAATTATCTTGCATTTTTTTCTTTTAAACTCAAATTCAAGATAAAACTTTAAATAAAATATAACAATATAAATCTTATTATATTTATTTATATTACTATATATTTTATGTTCACAATAAATAAATTACAATAAAATATAGTAATAATATTAAATTAATATTAACAAATAATACTAATACATAATTCTATATAAAAATAAAATTATTTGAATAACTCCTCTTTGAAATAAGCTATTAAACCTGTAACAAAATATAATATTCAAATAATAATAACAGAAATAATAGAAATAATTCAAATGAGAATAAATAAAGTACCTCCTGCAAAAGTGCCTGTGAACCCTTGGTTGGGAAACATTGTACTACAGTTTTAAACGTAATAATTATGGGACATTTTGTGTTGTAAATACATTACATGCCTGTACCCCGGTACTGAGAAATTCAAATTGGAGTAACATGGAAAAATAGAATCAGAATAAAACAAAAATGTATTATTGTGAGTCTCGCTGTATTCAGTATATAAAATAATTTTTCAAACGGTCCGTCCCTGGTAGATTTCTGCCTGTCAACCTTGTCTGGTGGTGGTATAGTTCAAGAATGTATTTTATTCTTTCTAGCTATAGTGAACTGTATCGAAGCGTATCGTCCTGTCTTTTCTGGCGGGACAGAGGACTGGTGGGGGGGTGTGTCTGCCCCTGTAGGCGGGGGCCAGAGAGAACAGAGCTGTGGGAGACGGCCGGACGGTGTTTAGCGGTGCCGGGGAAAAAGGCAGACCTCCGGATGAAAGAGGGAGAGTGGAGAGAGAGGCCAGAGCGCTGGACCAGAACTGGGCTGGGACATAATGGACACGCACCCCTCCTGCTCCACCTTTACCCTCACACCCCCTGATGCTAATGTTAGCATTCTCTGGCTTTGTGTCCACACAGAAAAGACCACTGCAGGATATGAGATGAGTTAACTGAGACAGAGCAGCTAACTTGGTCAGAATTTTTATCGGTATTTTACATAGAGCTTTGCAACAAAGATGAAGCAAATGTCTTTTCTTCACTCTTTTTGGAAATGCTTTGACTCTCTTGTCTAGCCACCCTGTGATGTGCAGGGGGGTTGCTGTTTCCTGTGCCACTTGAGCTCTGACACAACATTTTTCTATTTATAACTATTTCTCTTAACCTTAACCATTTTTTTTTATATTACTTGTCACTGTGTTTAGTCTATAACCATTCAGTTGACTTCTCTCATGTTAGCTGCCTACCAATGCTGCACTGAATGTTGCGGCAACTGCTTTTTGCATGCAGTGTTTTTAGCATTCTGATCACTAACGGAAGACATCTGGTTCACAATTTGATTTTCATCTGTGACCTTAATTACTCCAACAGACGCTAAAAACCCAATTTTCAGTGCCTCGACAATCTGATCTTGCAGTCCAGGATGGCTAGGTTACTGTTTGCAACACATTTCTACCACTGCAGTCACTCAGAATGTTTTATACAAAGTGTCCATTCATTTGTTTAATCTTGGAACATTGTCCTGCAGATATGGGGGAAAGATGTTGTTTAGAGTTTGGTATAGGAAGGCCAAATTCTTGTTAATGGGCAGTCCATTTCACCTCCCAAGTCACTGTCGCCCAGTTGTCATGGCCTTTGTTTTAACCTTGGTCTTTAGAATTCCTGTTCTATTTCCATTTTGGTTGTTACCCAGGAAAACTTTTACCAGGGTTGCTTCTGTCACTTTGACTTATGTCTTTCAGCCAGAGAGAATATCCTGATCTTGTTCATGTTGGATGTCTCTTGCAAAGTCATGTTGATGTAGCCTTTGCAGAATCCACAAAAAACAGTACAGCTTGAAGGTAGTCCAGCTTTTATCCTCAAATTTGAGCTTCTTGGAATCAGTGTATAACGTGGAAACACTACATCAGAGCAGCTCAAAGTAATCCAAGTACTATACTAAACCTGCTCTACCTTTGGGATCAATGGACAGTGGGGCTAGTCCATCAGGTTCCTAGTGTTTTTTGTCAGTGTCATTGGGACTTGAATGAAATCTTGCAAAAACACATGTATAGCTTTTTACACGCTTCATAAAACGGTGAAATAAAAGGACAGTTTCCTCATGATGAATGTTAAAATAATAGTGCTGGCATTTTAGACGTCACACCACTCCCAACAATTCAACATTGGTAATCCGACAGAGTCTTCCCGGTGGAGTTCCTATCTGTGTTTTTGCCCTTGGAGGTTAGATCTCAGGGCTCAGACCTGTGCACCGTCCACTCGTCCGCCGTTCTACCTTTCGGATCAATCGAACTTAATCTCATTGAATCTAATCTAATCTGATTTACATGTCCGCTATTGTCTGCTATCTCATGCACCGTCTGGCTCTGGGAGGTCTCAAGGTCGCTCAACTATCAATGCAACGTTTCCTTTTGTTTTGGGTAATGTCCCCTCTTGTTGCCATTGCTTTATTCAACCTGGACTACATTTGCATACAAGTCTTTTGTGTTGGCTTATTGCATCTGACCCTGACGGTATGTAGAAGTGTTCCCGGTTAGCTACAGTTAATTTACAGTCTGATAACTACAAGTTACAGACTATAGGCAAACTAAGCAGCTGCATAGAGCCCCACAGACATTAGAGGGCCCCAGGTTTATCTGTCCTTTGCTGATATGATTAATTTGTTAGCTCTATTTGCTGAATATTCTGGGTATAATGCTGTGCTCGCTATTGCCAGTCATTTTTGAGAGGGTCTAGCTGAAAGTGGGGGCCAATGCAGTCTACATATATATATTAATGTGTTTTATTTCCTGTAAACAGGGCCAGTGTGTCCACATTCATGCTTTAAGGGTTGGCTGACGTCACATTTTTTATTCTATTATTGTATAGCCAAGGGTTAACTCACATATCCTCAATCCATTGAGATTTGTAAAAGAGAAGGACAGAGCTGTGGACGTCCGAGCAGTACTTTAATGCTTCTAAACTGTCGTCATGCATCTTTGAAGAGCTCCTGTGGGAACGCTAAGAGCCGTACTACAGACAACAACCATTTTCTTATATTTCACAGCAGATTGCACACATCTACATCGACAAAAAAACATGGAGTGCTATACTTAAGAAGACCTGACATTGTTGTCTTCCGTCTGCAAAACATGCCACTTTTCATTTGTCACCGTCTATATGCACAAGCAAAACTGGAATTGTATTTTTCAAAATGTATTGTATAAAAACTATGTTATGTTTTTTACTCAAACTCAGTGTTTGTGAAGAGAATCTCAAATTAAGCAATCTTCTACTAGTGCACAGTGTTAATTAGCCTGACTTTCCATTACATAATCAATTAAAGAGAGAAACCATTAGCACAAGTTCAAGTCTTTTCTTTACCAAACAGCTGAAATCCTAACAGTTAAAAAAGTTGGCAAAAATATATAACGTCTCCAGTTCAGTCCAGTGAGACAATGGCTTCTGCAGTTAAACAGAAACACACCCATCTCTTCTCTTTGCAGCTTTTGATATAGCCTAAACAAGAGAAAAAAACAGCAACAGGAATTATTCAAAGATTCCAAAGGTTAAAATGTGATTATTGGTGTCCACAGTAAGCCATTGTCCAGACCGGTAGCTAATTTTTTCCAAATCTTGCATTTGGTAATTGTGTAGAGAGCCTAAGTTGTAAGCATGCTGGGAGACTGCATACCAACTTATGTAAAAATAGCAGCAAGGGGCAACAGTTAAGCTACTCCCATTGACTTGACTTTTTAAAATGTCAAATGCTTTTTATAAAATACATTTTTGCCCTTTCAAGGTCTTATTAGATGTGGTCATCATGTAGGAGAGAGCAGCGAGAGACTTTCTGCAAATTGTCAAAGTCTGAGTTTAAATCCATGACAATAAGACCCGCTGTAGTCGCTCTGTATATGTGTTCCATGCTTTACCAATTTTTAAAAAATGTTTATGGAACCCATGATTTCTTGTGGACAGCTGAATTGTCATGAATACCACAAAGCACTATGGCAATGGAAAGCTTTTGGGACACATATTTATTTGGTTGCAATACTGTCTTTTTGATCAACAGAATCATATATTTCATTCACAGACTGAATTATGAATAACATTTACCACAAGTGAAAGGTTATCTAGATCAAATTAATCAAAAGCTTTTTTAACTAAATACTGGTAAATAGTAATGACTGTAATAGTAATACGTTTTTTACACAGCTTTAGGTAATGTGGTTAAGATTTATTAACCCTACTACTACTTTCCTTCGGGCTCTTTCTTTCTTGAGTCACTACAGCAGATCATCTGCCCCCTAGTGTTCTGTGCATTGCATATTGCTTTGTCATAGGTTTTACACTGGATGCCTTTGCTGATGCAACCCTCTTCAGGTTTGGGATAGGCACAAAGAGTACACTGGCTTGTCACCCCTTTGGCTGGATTTAAGGCTTAACAACCCTTGATAAGTAACTACTACCAGCTTGTAGTAGATTTCATCTCTGCTTTGTGCAGATGATGTTTTCCTGTTGGCTTCCTCAAGCCAGGACCTTCAGTGTGCACTGGAGCGGTTTGTAGCCGAATGTGAAGTAGCTGGAATGAGAATCAGCACCTCCAAGTCCGAGGGCATGGTTCTCGACAGGGAAAAGGGTGGTTTGCCCTCTCCAGGTTGGAGGAGAGTTCCTGCCTCAAGTGTTCAAGTTTAAGTATCTCGGGGTCTTGCTCACGAGTGAGGGTAGGGTGAGGAGCTCAGTCCCCCGGTAGAGCCGCTGCTCCTCCGCATCGCGAGGAGCCAGCTGAGGTGGCCTGTTTCAGATGCCTCCTGGGCGCCTCCTTGAGTAGGTGTTCCATGGAATATCTCACTGGAAGGAGGCCCTGGGGAAGACCTAGGACACACTGGAGGGACTATGGCTCGCGGCTGACCTGGTAACGCCTTGGGATTCCCCCGGAGGAGCTGGAGGAAGTGTCTGGGGTGAGGGAAGTCTGGGCATCTTTGCTTAGACTGCTGAATTGATGCAAGTTTGAGAATCATTGCCTTTTTTTTTTTTTTTGAAATAATTTTCATTTCATTGTATAGCTTTTTGTGTTAAATACCAGTTAAGCACCTGCTTGCTGATTGGAATTTGTGGTTTCAGAAGAAATAAAACTCAGATGTAAAACCAATATCCATAGCATACTTTTTGAAGAATGACATTTAGTTTGATGAGACATGAAAACTCCCGAGCCCCTCCCCCTCACACCCATCTCTACGTACACACAGACACAAGCAGACGGTGGTTGCCGCGGTGACGGAGTGGTGGCGGCTGCCAATCTCTCGGTGGGGGTCCGGGGGCTCCAACTGAGATCAGAGGGAGAGGGAGTGTTGTCATTTAGGATCAATATGAACACTATGTGAACCCTCGGTACCCCCGTCCCGTCACACACCGGCTCATTGGGGGAAATCAGGCTAATGCTAATTCACTGGCAGTTCTGCACCGGGACACTCTAATGACTGTCTGATCACTCACTCTGATACAAACTAATGAGGGCTTTCACTGCACCAGAATATAGGTTTTTTTTTTACTTTTGCTGTCACTTTACTGCTCGACTGAAAACTGGATCTACAGAGAAGCTTGTTCTTGGCATTACACATAGACTTGCATTTTAACAAGGGGTGTGACAAAAAATGCTCAGTATGTTGAACTGCAATTAAAGATGAACAATGCAACTTTTTTTACTTTTACTGTAATTAAAAACCTTTGGACTCACCCAATGTTGTTGCAGGATGATAGACATTTTAGTCAGAGTAAAAACCCTTATATCCCAATTTTAAAAACATTATTACTGCAATGTAAAAAAAAAAAAAAACTCAAGGCAACAGGATTCCTCAAGATTTTTGAGTTTTGGGGCCAACTCAAAATCTCAAGTTTTCAACAACAAATTTGATGTTTATATGTCTTAAAATTTTCAGTTTTAAGTTTTTAAGTTTTACTCTCTGTCATTTTTTAAACTCATTACAGCCAACTTACTGTCCGATGTCAAATTAAGTGAACAAAAAATGTTGTATATGTTCCATACATATACTGTTTTTGTAAATGTAGAGCAGCATACCTTACGTTTTTCCGCGTCACCATGTTGATAACAAGTATCGCTAAAAGTGCTTGTTGCTGTGGGCAAACCTAAATCCCGCCCACTCACAGCAGTACTGCCGCACCATTGGCCCAGCTGCCACAGGTCCAGACCCAAACAGATCAGCGAGAGCATGACAAGGTTGATTTTGTGAGTTTGTGAAAAAGTAAGAACCACTGCAATGTTAACAATTATTGATTATTAATAATGTCCTCACTGGGGCACAAGGGTTAAACAATTGGAAGTCAGTCTGCATGTGCACAACTAAACATAATGAGGACTGAACTATCCACACACGTTCAGGCCTGATTTGTGGAGTCATGTTACTCTAGGTACTCTGATTACTCCATTCAAACAGCAGCTATAAGTAAATGTTAAATCTTAATTGCTTATAATGAAGTGGGAGTGAAGGGCCCCACCAGAGGCCCATAGTTGCTAGGAGAGGCTCCAATCATTAGTTTAGTCCTGGTTTAGACCTAGTTTAGTCCCAGTTTAGTCCCGGTTAGACCTACGTAGATTTTTCCTAACTTAGTCCGGTTTTAGACATGGATTGGTCCTGGTTGAGTCCTGGTTTTGGACAGGTTTACTATTGGATTGGTTTAGTCCTGGTTTAGACCCTGTTTAGTCTGGTTTTAGGTCCGATTTAGTCCTGGTTTAATCTTGGTTTAGTCTGGATTTAGATTTGGTTTAATCCCAGTTAGAACTGGTTTAGTCCTGGATTCATCCTGGTTTAGTTTATTGCTGGTTTAGTCCTGGTTTAGTTTTGGATTAATTCTATTTTAGTCCCAGTTTAGTCCTACTTTTATCCTGGTTTAATCCTGGTTTAGTTTACTGCTGGTTTAGGCCTGGATTCGTCCTGGTTTAGTCCTGCCTTTGTCCTGGTTTGGTCCTGGTTTAGTCTTGGCTTAGTCTCAGATTAGTCCTGGTTTAGTCCTGGTTTACTCCTAGTTTAGTCCTGCTTTAGGCTCAGTTTAGACCTGGTTTAGTCCAGGATTCATCCTGGCTTAGGGAAACTAACCAACCACCTTTAACCACAGATAAAAGGTCAGATTCTAAATATATGACTTATGGATGTCTTCTTATTTTAAACACAGTGGAAGTTTTAGTGAATGTGCTTTCAGTGATACTGGTCTGGAAATAAATCCAACTCACTGTGCTTTGACTTATACAAGAACGGTTTCTTATAAACGATGAAATTGATAAGAAAAGCCATTAGGTAAAACTCAGTGAAGTATGAACGTGTCTATCACTTTGATGGGCCTTATAAATTCCACCTCTTCCTCTGCGTCTTCTTCTGCAGTTTCCTTTTCTGCTCGGCTGCAGCTCTCTCGTATATAAATAAAAATGTGTGCGCCATTACACTCCGAGGCAGCGTGATTACGGAGAATTACAAGGCGGGTGTAATGCAGGCATAAATCAGTGACATTACCCCCAAAATATCATTTCAGAGATACTTACCCCGGCGTTCGGTAAAAGGTAGATTTATGCAGGCGTTTAGCCGCAGACACCTTTATATTTGAACACAATAAACTGTAAAATGGCTTTAGTGTTCTCCTGTCTCCTGTTGGGCTCACTTTGTTGGGGTTATGTGTCTGGGTATATGGCTGTTTATACACCTTAGCATTAGCATTTTTCTATATAAATCAATCATAAAATCAGGTCTAGACCTTCATAAAGACATACACAAAGAAGCTTTGTGTGGGTGAGAGTTTTTCCTCCAAAGCAGTAAATCAAGAGTGGCTTTTAGAGGTATTTCCAGTTTAGAAATGGGTATGAAGTGACCATGATTTGTAATAACACCACATTTAGTTGAACATTTAATATATTTTTACTTTATCATGTAATGTCTGTGAAGACTCTTACTCATCCAGGTTAAGAGGATCAGAACAAAAGGTAAAAAACCCAAAACATCTGGACTAGGTTTTTCAAAGTAGAAGATGTTTCACCTCTTATCCCAGAAGCTTTCTCAATTCTGACATTGAATTATTAAGAGAGCTGGTTTATATGCTCCTAGGAAGGAGACCTGAAACTAAATTCTATTGGCTCAGAAGACTTGAAAAACTTGAAAGAGGCTGAGTGGTTTCAGGTTGTTAGTCCTTTGTCCCCAGTTTCAGAATTGAGAAAGCAAAATTTTTTTATTTTTTTGATTTATCAGGTAATAATGACACATTAAGCAATAATTTTACCATTTTGTAAAAAGCTGCCTGAACACATTGTGTACTTAATATTAGAGGTGCCAATTTATTGATCTAAATGTAGTAATATTGTGCATTATGTAATACCAATCAAAATGTGGTGTCGCACACTTATATTTTGAGCAATTGAATATCCTGAATTACAATTTCCTTTTAATAGACTCATAATTTTCTACCAGCATTACATACTGCCCTAAGCAAGACACTTCACCTTAATTTGGTGCTATAAGAACAGCGAATGCAAACATAACAATCACATTCTGCCTCTTTGGACTGTTGGCATTCCAGCCTGGTTAGGTTACAACAGACTGCTTTCCTTGGTACAAAAATGTCATCTCACCCCAAGTTCCAAAGTACCCACCTTGCCTCCAGTGTCTGTGGCACTGGTGCATGAATGCGTCACCATGTTTGGCTGTGGTCAGAGAGGCCATTGTCATAGTAGGGCTGCCACATCTCTGTCAGTCTGCCCCAGGGCAGCTGTGGCTACAGAAGGAGCTTACCGCCACTGAGTGAGACTGAGGCATAAATGAACAATGGACCCAATTGTAAAAAGCGCTATATAAGAGCGATGCATTATTCGAATTGGGATTATTTTTTGTTGCACCCAGGCTCCCATGTGCATTGTAGTTCCCTCGCCTTCAGGATAGGAGGTTAGGGGTTCAATTCCTCAATATGGAGCCAAAAGCTCCAGCCACACTATAAGCTGGTCCCAAACATGGATACCATGGAGCGTGTTTCCTCACATAGCTCAGTCCGCAGAGACACTTGCCCACTAACCCAAAGGTTGGCGTTTTAAGCCCCGCAACTGGCATTGCATACTGTCGTTGTGTCCTTGGACAAGACACTTCACCCACCTTGCCTGTATAAATGTATTGGTGATTGTGTTTGGTGGTGGTCGGAGGGGCTGGTAGTATGCACACTACATACAGGAGCACCCTAGGTTTGAATTGTGTTTGCTTTATGACATTCCCCCATTTTTCTCACTTAATATTTCTCATCAGTACACTCTATCTATTTCATAAGGGCAAAAGCCAAAGATAGAATAAGATGTTTGGGGTCAACAATAAGGTCAACAGCAAACACTGCATAGAATGGGTTTCCATATATTATGCCTTCGAATAAAAACTCATTGGTTGCACATCTATCCGTCTATTTTAAAAACTTTATATTCACAGAGACACTCCAGCATCCAAAAATGAAGATTGAAATGAAAATGGGAAGACACCAATAAAATAAAACGAAATGACTTTGAGGAAAAAGTGCTCTGTAATTGCAATTCATTTGAGCGCAGGCCCCCAGGGTTTGAGAGTGTTTGATCCCAGAGGCGTACTGCCGTTATATGTATTCACCGACAGACACTGGGGAGGTGCAGGGGTGGGGCGGGATGGAGGGGTGGTGGCGGGGTCTTTCGTATTCTGGGCCTGAGCTCAGAGAAGTCACTGCTCTCATTCTTCAACTTCATCACTCAAATGAAACGAGTTTTACTGAGGAGTGGATAGGTAAGCACTTTTCAGACTAAAAGCACAGCATTCAAAAGACAGACCTGACTGAGCATTTTCAAAGATATCAACTTCTGTATACTATGGGATAGTCCATGATGCCATGAGTGTGCACAAGCATCAATAGTCAATTTTTGTTAAATACACAGTGTTGAATTTCATATAATTAGAATTTACATTAGCATCCTGAAAAGCCATACTAAATAGCCATTTTAAGCTCTGTCCATTCCTCAACGTTGCCAGCAGGGGGCAGACACCTAATCAAAGTATTCTCTGCAAATTGAAAGTAATAACTCCCCAAAAGAAGACGTTTTCCATTAATTTACATTATTTTTCAAAAAGCCTGAAAAGTACATACTATAGGACCTTTAAAAATGCACTATAATGTGTTTAATTTCATATGTTGTTCGATAATCAGCTCTTTATGGCCAGTGCCGGTGCTCTGACGCGATCTCCCTTTCACTTCATAGCAGCAGGCACTCTGTATAAACCCCTATTGACACTGAGCTTCAATGGGTCTCTATGGGACAGCTCGGAAATGTTTTTTTCACTGCAAGAAAGTGAGACGGTGATTGGATAAATGCAACAAAATTGTCACTTTTTAGGACGTTGAGCATCAACGGGAGTCAATGGAGCACTGAGCGAGGCCATGATGCTGGCTGAAGGATAATGATTGGAGGAACTGGCTGAAGCTTTTAACGACACATAAACCGGCAACAGAGCTTTTTACTTTGCCAGAAAAGTCGTGTGCTAAATGCTGTCCGGAGTGTAAAGTGAAGCAAAATACTGCTTTGTCAGTGTTTGTACATATTACACTGTAAATAAACAACATAATCACAGTGTTATTGAGTTTGCATCATGTTTTAGTTTTGTTAATTTGCCCAGCCCAGCATGGTTATTAAATTTATACAATATGGATACCTATCATGAGCTTACCCTTTTTGAAAGATCACTGGATCAGACATACCCACGTCCATACTTTTTTCGGCTGCCATTAATTCTGTGCTGACACTGCATGGCTAGTGATAGTATTTGAGTCACTTAGATGGATGTGATTGGCCAAAGTCTGTTGTTAAACCATCAACAAAGCCTAAATAAAGTCAGATGGGTTTACTTTTTTGCAGAGTGCTTGTAATTGGTTTTCCAAAATGCAAAGAAATAACATAATAGTCATTAGTTTGTTTGCCTTTGCACAAATCACACAAGTTAAAACTATTTTTGAAAGCGTAGTGCACCCCTTGTGGTCCTCTCCATTTGGACACTAGTGACTTTTTCCATCTGTGTTTGGCTTGCGTCACCAAGGGGGGGAGCGCGGGTCATCCCTCTGCACGGTCCTGGGATCACATGACACTCCACTACCACAATCGACTTAAGCCTTACAATAAATGCACATAACACTAGCACACTTCCATACTTCCCTATTATGCTTCCCCAAACTGGTGCTTTCCCAAAACACTATCTCCTACTATTCCCGTCCTCCTCAGGGCCCGAAAGACGATCGTCCACACGCCCCTGGCCTCTGCCGACCCCACCCATCCACCAGAGTGTGAGGGACGGACAAACGCCACTTCTCTTTGTCAAAAGGGATAACAACAAGACGTGGCTCATGTTTCCGGTCGCTGAGGAGCAGAGCGCGCCACAGAGCTGCTTTTGTTTGGCGCTGGATAGGGATACGTGTAGGTGGATGTGACGACAGGACGCGCATTGTGAGACGAAGATGTTGCAGCTTGGGGTTAAACAGCCTCCACAATGAAAACACGTTTATTTAATGGGGTCACTTTGGTTGGATTTCAACTGTTTTACACTTGGGGGGAAAAAATGTGAAGGAATGAACAAAGCACATTTAAGTTTAACTATGTCCTGTCCGCTACTGAGCCATAATGCAGACAATGAAGCTGAATTAATGTTAGCATCCCTTAGTGGCTCACCTGGTAGCATGCATACCACATAACGGAGCAACTCGGGTTTGATTCTCGACTTCGGCTTGTCATTTCCCATTTTTCCCACATTTCCTGTCAGTCTACTGTCGCTATGCAATAAAGGCGAAATGGCAAACTATATATGATCAGGCACCGTCTCCTGAATAAGTCGTGAGAAAGTCTGGTGTTGATACTTGAAGGAGTTCGCTGCAAAAATATCCAATGTGGGACTTGCTTGTGGATTTTAACACTAAAGACCTCTGGAAGAGTAGATCCTAAACTGTGGTATGGGGAGGATGCGACTTACTGAGGTGGGGTGGGGGTCTTCCTGCCTCTGCTCCTGTTCTCTCCATCCCTACCTCATCTTTAACTAGGGTGAGTTTGATACATTCTGCAAATTCAGGCTGTATCCCTTATCTTCACCTTCTTGCTTTCTGTAACTGTTGAATGAACTCATTTGGGCCACGACACGCCCTCTCTCTCTCCTGGGACAGCAGTGTGCGGCCGTGAGCAGCAGAGGACAGACAGAGCAGACATCCTTCTCCACTTCTTTCTACATATTTATTCATTTTAGGATGAAACGAGCTAAACAAAACTAATAGCAAAGCCGCAACATATATCGTTGGCTTGTACCTAATTTGTTATGCAAATGAACTGCATGCATATTCAATGAGGCGTTAAGTGTTATGTGCAGGTATGCAAGTGACACTTTGACTGTTTTTGCACAGACGCTACAAATCCCCAGTCTTGTGGCTCACCTGGAAGAGCATATACCACATACATGGATACCCTGTGTACTAATCCATCATTTCCCTTTCTCTCAACTTTTTGTATCAATCCTCACTGTTTCTGTGAAAAAAAGGCAAGGAAGCTCCAAAATATGATCATGATTCTGATACCCTTTTAAAATACCCCAAGCTAGTGTACTCTATGTGCTGGTCCCAAGCCTGGATAAATGGAGAGGGTTACATCAGAAAGGGCATCCGACATAAAATCTATTCTAAATCAAATGACCGTAAGCGAGAAGGTGATTTGCACCAGCAACCCAGAAGGATAAAAGAACATTTAACAAAATATATTTATGACATCTGATTACCAAAGCACTTTCTATGTATTCTATGTGCGGGTCCCAAGCCTTAATAATTGGAGAGGGTTATGTCAGGAAGGGCATCCAACTTAAAACCTATGCTAAATCAAATGCAAATGACTGCAAGCAAGGAGGCAGATGATTTGCAGTAGCGACCCCTAAGTATAAATGAACATTTCACAAAATATATTTTTGTTATCTGATTACCAAAGCATTTTCTATGTACTCTGAGTGCTGGTCCCAAGTCTGGATAAATAGAGAGGGTTGTGTCAGGCAGGACATCCCGTGTAAAACCTATGCTAAAGCAAATGCGAAGGATTGCAAGTGAGAAGGCAGAAGATTTGCAGCAGAAGAACGTTTCACAAAATATATTCATGTCATCTGATTACCAAAGCCTTTTCTATGTACTTTATTTGCTGTTCCCAAGCCTTAATAACCAAAGAGGGTTATGTCAGGAAGGGCATCCAACTTAAAACCTATGCTAAATCAAATGCGAATAACTGCAAGCGAGGAGGCAGATGATTTGCAGTAGCGACCCCTAAGTATAAATGAACATTTCACAAAATATATTTTTGTTATCTGATTACCAAAGCATTTTCTATGTACTCTGAGTGCTGGTCCCAAGTCTGGATAAATAGAGAGGGTTATGTCAGGAAGGGCATCCAACTTAAAACCTATGCTAAATCAAATGTGAATAACTGCAAGCGAGGAGGCAGATGATTTGCTGTGGTTCTGTTTTCTTGGACACTTCTGACTAACTGACAGATCTGACTAAACTCGCTCACTAAACTCACACATTAAAATCCAAATCTATGCAGAGCGAGGTGTTGATAGAGTTGACATGTTTTACCCAGGGGGTGGGTGGGGTTCTCAGGGCCCCCCTGAACTGTGAGTTAACCCGGGTGCGAGTGGGAGAAGGGGTCACGGGATGCTGCGGTTTACTTTGCACATTTCTGAGGGATTAGGGGCTCCATGTGAACGCCAAATACATGAGAGGAATAATGATTCCACGTCTGACTGCGGTGTGGATGGATGACACGGAGAGATCACACACGCAGCACTTCCACCGAGAATAACACCGGGGTACTGGGAGGGGGCAGTGGGGGCGAGGGGTACTCAGGGGAGGAACCAGGGATGAATAATTAGTGAGGATTAGAAAAAACAAAATGGAGAAAAGTCTCTGTGGAGTAAGAGGAGCTGCAGCTGTGGACAAGGAACAGGCTGGGAAGTATAGAATTTACTTTATATAGTGTTTGGCTTAAGAAGTTTGCTAATGCTAAATGTTATTCTTTTTAGTATATTCCACATTGAGCACTTTTTCAAATTTAATTGAACTTAAATGAATCTAGTTTTGTAGTATATGTTAGTAATCGGAAAGCACTTCAATATAAAAGCAATCAAACCTGCAAGTGCTATTATATTATCCATCCTAACACAAACATTTAAAATACTTTGCTCTGATTATTTTAGCTCATTGTTTTTAATTAAGTCGGATTATGGAGCCCCCATTTTATTCCAAAATCATTTTATCACAACCTTCATGTTATACCTGTTAAAATAAAGTCAAAAATTAAACTTTAAGCAAACCATACCAGAGTAACAACAGCTGCACAAATTAGCCATCACATTAGAGGTGGGAAAAATAATCTTTTTTTTTTTTTTTCCGATGCATCATGTGTGTCTTTATAAAAATTGTGAATCAGTTAAAAAAAGATAATAATCTCACATTCAGAAAGACTATGAATCACCAATACTCATGCTGCAGAGCTGCAAATCAAAACAGAGGACGCTGTAAGATCCCCACTGCTAGGTCATACCCAGCTCTGTTCTTTCATGTCTGAACTCAAATCCTGCAAACACCCTCCAAAATGATTATCTTTGGGAGATGATCAGGAGGCAAATCTCCCGACATAGTCCAGAGGTAATGTCTGAAAATGGCAGCAGTCATTCTTATTTCGGTGAACCACAGATACAGACTGCCCAACCCCAAAATTTGTCTTTAAAAACTGGGCAAAGTGCTTAAAACCTGCTTGGACCAATCAAATCAGAGACAATATGCCCCAAAAAGGCCACAGTATAGTTTCCTGCTGTAGATTTGGTTGATTCAAGACAAGTTACAAACTGTGATCAGAGATTTTAAGTCATATCACAGCCAAGACACAGCATAAAAGGCGATTGTTGAAAAAAGAAATAGACAATAATTTGAAGAAGGCGGCTCGTATTGTGGATTTTAATTCGGTAAAGCACAGCCAGGTGTGGAGAGCCGTGAGAGGCTGTCACTGCTGTGTTAGCTCAGCAGACGGAGAAATGAAGTGTAGGATAAAAGCTCTGGAGAGACACAGATGTGGATCCATATTCAAGCATTACGACTGGCTGAGCGGATGACTGACACACGGAGCCGGCAGCTGAATGGACAATGAGCAGACAGACTAGAAGAATTCACACACACATTCAGATCTGGAGAAAGGTTGGCCAAGTCTGACGGGAAGGAACACAAGCAGACGATCAGCATTAATGAATTGTTCAAAATGCAACCATCAATTACTTCAATATTACTTTCTACTATTTTCACTATGTCTCCAAATGCTGCAATGTGGGAGTTATCTACCAATATCAGTTTATGTTTTCAGCAGCACTGGTAATCATAAGCCAAAGACTGCTGGAAGTCAAGAAATCCAACCAGTGAACAGTTAGACATCATGTCTACAAAAAGTACTGTAGTTACATGACACAAAGCAATGTCCACCATTACCACAAGCATGCAAAATTGAAGAAAGATGCAACCTGAGAAGTGGCAGCTCTGTGTTGCAACATGTCCATCATGATCATTGCATTTATTTAGGTTTGCAACCTTGAAGCAGCTGGGCTCCATCAGCTAAGACCACACCAGGAGCCACTGTGATCTGCAAAACAGCAGGAGACTGAGGTTACAATTACATGCTCTCATCAAAAATGGACAACAAAAAATAAAAAAATAAAATAGTTTGATGGGTTTTGATTGGTTGGCTTTCGGGTAAAATCAAAATTTACCCCAAGCAAGATAAAATAATGGAGTCATTCTGCCCAGGAGGGATACCCAGTGTGATCATTTGTTGCTGTAGCTCATCTGCTTCATAATTTCATGTATTGTTCTTACAGAGATGGTCTTCCTCATCTTGGAGTACACCTTTTGTCACAATACACTTTACCCATATTACCTACTCCAGTCCAGAAGAGCATCTGGTGTAAAAACCTGCCAAATCACTGCACGACTGCTGACTTCTAATGCAAAACAAAGGAATCAGCCAAAAGATTTTAAAAAACAAAACAAACAAACAACAAAAAATGTAGGGTTGGTGAATTTAAGACTTTTTCCCCAGTGATTTGGAAAGTTTTTGCAGCGGACGCTCTTCCTTTTGCAAGCTCACTCATTTTTTTTAAAATTCTGCTTTACTGTTCGTGGGTAATGCAGTTTAAATGCAAACTTTCAATGGACTTTGTATCAAACCATATGAATATAGCAGAACTCTCTCAGACTAACTATCGGCCTAAGCTAAAGACACAAATAACATGCCAGTTCTTTCTGACAGATCAGGTCGTGGCGTGGTGCCCTCGCTGACTCCTACCTTCTCGCTCTCTGGAAATGGGACCACTGACTGCAGACTTAAATATTTTCTTAGCATCCATTACTCTGTCATTACTTTCTTCTCTGGCCTTTTATCTAAACGTTTCCATCTCTTCTCGGTGTGGGTCTGCTCTCGTCTCCATTTGTCTCCATCCTCCTCGCTTTTTTCAACATGTCTGGTTTATTTTCACATGTCTTCACTCCGCAATCGTCCATCTTTCCTTCCCGTGGTGACATAAATGGACAGGAATAGAGTTTGGAAGAATGGCAGGGATGACCTCAGTCTGCTGCCCCAGTTCATTATGGGAATGTTTGGTTGGGCCCATAACGAAACCACAGAATTGCACCAATGTCTTACATTTTTAAGATTTATTATTTCATTGGATGTTCACTCATAGGTCATATTATTAGATACACCAGTTCTAATGCTTCTAAATGTAAAAAGCAAACCCACAAAGCATGGCAGCTACTCAGGGAGTGAAGACAAACCTGCTAAAATTTACATTTCAGCGTCAAAATGCAGAATAAAAGCAGTGATGGGTCAGGACCTTAATGTGAGCCCTGGGAAGATTCAGTTTATTTGAAAGGTTTTGCTAATTTAAACCTGAAATAATTTTAGATTATAAACAATAGTCACATTAAATATTGAAATATTGATATATTGCAATATTTTATGAAAAAGGCAGCACTGCTTTTGTTTTTTGGTTCTTTAACTGAATAATATTTTGTAAAAAAATAAACAAACAAAAACAACACAAAACAGAATTAAACAATAAATATTGACTATAGTTTTTGTATTTCATTAAAAATGTATTTTGTATTTCTTTAATTTTGTTGGTTACTTACTCTTCTGATTATTAAAGCATAAAAATTCATAAAATGTGCATGCAGGTTTACTGGTGAGGTTTTCTAAAATGATATTGTTAAAAAAAAAAATCACACTATATTGCTTTTATTACAGTTTTGTGATATATCAAGATAATTATATTGTCTGGTGACATATATGACCAGATTCCAATATCCATTAATCAATAATCCATTGCCAATTCATAGCCCTAGATCACACATATTTTAAAATACATGTTCCATAAAGCTTGTAGTAACATAATTTAGAAAAAAATAAATTGAATGTCTGTCCCTGTTCAGAAATAAATACAGAACTGCTCCTAATATGGCGTACTCTGGTGTTTTTACTCAAAACCAGCAACAATTCTTCATAAGCTCCATGTTTGTTTTGGATACAGTTCAGTGGCGTGCGGCTTACCTACCACCCTTTGTTTCTCTGATTGGTCACTCTGTGATCCTTTTAGGACCTCTCTGCCAAAATCATGATTCGTCATTGCGACCACGCTCTATGTTATTATAATTGGCCAAATGAAAACCCTGACTCTGGTTCTCACCCAAGTACTTTTCATGTGAGCAGACACTAATGATGTGAAATCCACTTGACCTCACCAAAGATTCCAAAGCAAGACTGTGGCTTAAAATTGCCATCTCAATTTTGTAAAATAATGACTAATGACTATCATCAAAATATAACTCTCTTTCAATCACAGTAACCTGGAGTCGAGGGTGTATTATGCTAAAAAATGGCAAATTTATTTGTCTAAGCTCATTGCGCTCATTATGCGTCAGCAGCCTCCATCTAAGTCTGGGACGCGTGGGACTGGGTTTTTTCCTCAACCTATCAATTATATTTTCAGAGTTCTTTGATATGTATTGTATCACCAGATTCTTGCCAATACCTAGCCCTAGGTCATACATATTTTAAAATAAATGTCATAAAGCTTGTTGTAACATAAATTTTGAAAAAAAAAAAAAACAACAACACAAAAAACAAACAAAAAACTTGTAATGTAAAAAGTGGGTGGCAATGATCAGGGATAGAACTTTAAACACAGCTGTTCCAGACTGGCTGGTCAGAGCATAGGAAACATTTTACTTTAATTTAGGGTTTAGAGAGAATGATCTTCCTTTGAGTTGCAGTTCTGTGGCCAAAATACCTTCTTGAATCCAAAGGTCAGTAGAGAATGGCCAGACTGGTTCAAGAGCAAACAATTTAATAAATAAAACACACAACATGTGGAACCCTGAAGCAGAGGATGACACTGTGGTAAGCTAAGAACTGAAAATGTAGGCTATACAATTCACACAGACTCTCCAGAATTGGTCCGTAGAAGATAGGAAGAATGAGTCTAAATTTCTGCTGCAACATTCAGATGGGATTTTAGCACATATGAATGCATGGATCTTTAGTATCAGCAAACATTAAACCAAAGTAGTACAAGGTTCAGAGACAGTGGCACTGAGGGAAAAAGGTTGAGATAGCAGAACTGAAAATAATTAAGTTATTTTTGGGAGTGACAAGGATGGATAGGATTAGGAATGAGTACATCAGAGGAACAGCTCATGTTAGATGTTTTGGAGAAAAATTCTCAAGGGCCAGATTGAGATGTACAGTACATAGATACAGAGTAATGATCGTGAATGAGAGGGCTGGGCGATAAATCAAATTAATTCGATCAATTTGCGTTTTTAATTTTGGGCAATGTCAAAAATAGCCAAATTGTAAAATTGCGGAAATTAGTGTCCTCTTAGTGCCACAATGTTTCCTTTGTTGTGGCTAATGCTACTGCTAGCTCCAGAGCAGCTTAAATACTGACTTTGAAGACTGTGGAGACTCTGCAGATGCAAGAAAGAAGAGAGCGAGAGAGAGAAAAAATAAATAAATCGGCTAAGAATTAAGCAAAATAAAAGAAAAAATTCTAGATTTTAATTTTTAGCCATATCATCCCCAGCCCTAGAAGAAGGATGCTGAAATTAAAGCTGTTGGACAGGAGTCTTAGAGGAAGACCAAAGCAAAGCAAAGATTTATGGATCTAATGAAAGAGAACATTAAGTTAGAGTAGGGAAAGGATGAAGAGGACAGAGTTTGATGGAGGCAGATGATTTGCTGTCGACCCCTGTAGAGAAGAGAAAAAAGGAACTAGTCTGGCCATTCTCTTCTGACCAATGACATCAAGAAGGCTTATAGGTACATTAGTATGAAGTGCGCAGTGTGCATGGTGATATTAATGGTTCCAGAGTGGCTGCCTGTGCCCTACTCTGATGATCAATGTGTTGCTTTCTGCCTGTTAATTCAATCAATGCCGAAAGACACACTTTTCCATTTCAGCGTTCAGGACTTAGCTCATTAGACGGGCTGCTGTGATTAAACACCCCTGGAACAGAGAAGGGGCAGCGTGTTTACCCCTGGACGAGTATAAACAGCAGTGTAAGGAGCGGTATGACGGAGAAATGGTTGAGTCACCGAGGCAGACGCTCAGCTCCTGTTTGTGTGGAGCCTCCAGATGCCAGCTAACGAAAGGTAAACACAGCACTGCAACCCACGGACCTTCTACTAATTTAGCTAAGGCAGGACCACAATCAAATGTGTTTCAGAATAAATGCAAAGTAGTCTGGTTTCCTGTAGTGTTTTCTTCCCACATCCACCCACCCAGGGAAGAAGGTAGTAAAATGAAGCACTGTATTTCTATGAATAGTCTATCCATCAACGTACTGCTATAAGGAGGTCTGTAAATATGGTTTTATCAGTTGTGTGTCCATGAAACACCAGAGTAGCATGGACACACCTTCTTGGAGGCTTCACTCCTTCACTACTCAACTTTCACTTCCCATGCTCCAGGGTCCAGACTATGGGAGACATAACCTTCTGTGTCCAGGCTCCAACCCTCTCTCGACACATACAAACAGATAAATCTATTGCTTCAAATGATGACTTCAAATGTTCTTTATTAAAGCAAGATATTATTTAATTGTATCAAAAGTAATACATGTTCTTGAGACCGGCCAACTGAAAACCCTGATTCTGGTTTTCACCCAAAGGACCCTTCACACGGCAGACAGAGACTAATGATGTGAAGGCCAAGCAATATTTTACCGCACCAAACCTCGGAAGGTCCCAGAGCAAGGTTGTGTCTCGGAATTGCCACCTCTGCTTAGTAAAATAAACACTTTAATGTCAAAATGCTATTCCCTTTCAATCACCATAATCCTTCATTATGGGAGGGTCAAGGCACTGCATTGTTGCCTCGACCTATGACCTACAAGTGACATCAGTCATTCTGCTGATGTCACTCCTCGTCTGCCCAACTATAATCTACACATAAGTTCCTTTATTCCTCCTTGTTGCTTGTCCATTTAAGACAGATCAGTATTAGGCTATTGACAAACTATTTTTGGTGCTGATTTGGGTATTGAATACTTAAAGTATCAATACTAATTAATACATTTGAAACACCCCCATCCAGCAGCATTGGTCTGGTCCACCCATGTCATGTGACTGAAGTTAGCTGTTTTGTTTGTCCTGCTAGCAACAACTCACAACTGTTCTCATTAAAGTTGTAATATTAGATTTATGTTTACAATCTCAAAAATGATGATCAAATACACACCTGAGCCAAATTTCATAAAAGAGGTAAGAACTACTGCATAGTTATCAAAAAATAAACACTTTTGTCCTCATTGGCTGCAAGGGTTGAACAAATTCTGTACCATTTTAGGAAACTAACTTCCCTCACTTAAAGAAAAAATTAGTAGTTTGAGTCGATTGCTTATTATTGTGAGATATAAGGGTTTTAAAGTGCAATGGAAAGAGCATTTACCCCTGAACTAGATCTTCGAATTTGAGTGCAGATATATCTTTATTATTATGAGATAGGACTAGTGCCTTGGCAGAGGTATATACACTCTGAATGCTTCTAGTTTTAATTTTTCTTTTTTTTTTTTTTTTTACACATTACTATGTTCATAACCTTTTAAGACTTTTGCACAGTGCTGTAAATGTTAATAGAACTTTAGTACAAGAACTAGTTTGTTTTCCACTAAAACACATGCTGTTGACCATATGTCTGTGTATTTCTTCTCCTATCAAAAACTTTACGTTAAATCTGGTTTACACTCTGGCCAACAAAAGTAAATATATTCTGACCTTGTTTATGTATCCAAAACCTCGGCCAATATGTTTCATATTTATATATTCCTGACCTTCACCATATCTATCCTAGGCATTGAGCTGTAAAGCATTCACAGCATCAACTCAAATGTTTATCTCAGTGTAGTTTAACAGAATATAATGTAGCGATAAAACACACAAAAAGCACTTTTCTCTGCTGCAGAAGTCATTCGAGGATGGAACATGAGGGCAGTGCAGGTGCCTAATTTCCACTACTGTGACACTGTAAACAGCACTATGGCCATAGGCTTGTACAGTGGAAAATCCCCTTCTCCAGGCCCAGCCAACTCCTGAGTCGGGACGCTGCCATGAAGCACACATTTGTCTCACAAACTTACCTGGAAGACATGAGTTTATGAATGGTGTTAACTAATGGAGTGTTTATAGGCTTTGACAGAATCATAAAATATATAATTGCTTCATTTTATATCAGAAACAGTATTGCTTTGGATATAAGCAGTGGGTCTCTTTGAAGTTAGAAATAAGCAGAGAACAATACATTGTTAAAAGACTGAAGTGCATGAGTAAGATCATTTTGTTGACTGACAAATGACTACATACTGTATGTGTGCAGTCAGTGAATTGGTACAGAACATTAGCGGGTTTTAGCTGCTCTATTTATATTAGCTTTTAGGTTACAGAACCTAAGGGCTACAAGCTACACGTCACTGATGATAAGCATTCTGCTCTGCCAGAACCGTACAGAACAACAAAAAACACCAAGTAGAGAACCAAAAGTTATGGTTTTATGGACCTATGCCTCCTCATCAAATGTTGTTTAAAATTTACATGATTAACCTGTTAAATCTTAAACTGTTTTCAGTTGGTAATTAAAGTTCAATGAAGTTGCATGGCATTTGGGTATTGAAAAATATTGTGTATCATGTCATCCCAAATCTTGTATGAGTTTAGCAAATTTGCTACATAAATATGCCATGTCATTTCTTGAAAAGAGAAATGAACCTGCAAATTTTGGCAGCTTACTAAATTTGGCCCATAGTGTCTCCCAGGAAAGTAAGTTTCATTATTTTATGTTTTTGCACTTGTTAGATTTTTTCCTCAATTCTCATTATGGCTCGGTAATAAAAAGATAAAAAAATAAATAAAAAAATAAAAAATCACATCTCGGACAATTTACAATGATTTAAGATGTTTTTTTTTTTTTTAATGTAGGTTAATTATTTTTAATGAGAATATTGAATAGCTATATTTTGAAGCTAAATCCCATTGCATTGCTCACACAGTGACATTAGTAAAACATAAATGTTTGTTTTAATCTTCTCTGCTTCTAAAGGCCAGGTCTGTTAGAATTTATGCACCCTACTAAAAAGTAATCAAAACACATGGTTAGCATACATAAACAAAGTACACAAGTTAGCGCTGCACATCACACTATTCTCTTTGTTTTTGCCAAACTGCTGCCACCTGCAAAACAAAAGCATTACAGAGATAAAAATACTCCTTTCTCTTTTATTTTTAGTGTTTTTAGCATTTGTAGAGTCTCCACAGTTAGTATTTAGGCTCATCTGGGAGCAAGCAACAGCATTAGCCACAATGTAAATAAACAGTGCACTGCTGAGAGGACGCTTGGTCTGCTAAACTCAGTTTTACAACAGGGATATTTTTAACATTGTCCAGCCCTACTTTGAAATCAGTTTGCAGGAAATTGTGGGACATGAGCTAGTATTATGTCCAGCTCTTGTCTGACTATAAACTCTTAACTTTGACTACAAACTGTCTTATCTACTGCTCAGCTAGCTTAAGCAAAAGTAAAGTGAAGTCAAAGACAAGCTTTTAACTGAATCAGACATTCATTCTCTATAGCGTCATATAAACACATAATGTAAATTCTGTTTTGTAACGAAGATAAGCTGCTGACAGAATTCTTTTAACCCCTGCATAGTTCTGCATATCTGCAAAAAAACAACGCTAAGTTCCCGTATCAAAATGAACTGCGTGTAACATTCCCCATTAAGACTTGCCAGATCCTGATGCGTATCTCCCGTGCATATCCATCTACACTCCGCTCAGATGTTATCTGCGTGAACATGTAAATACGTGTAACTTCTGTCCCTGCTGACAGCAAACATCTGTCTTTGCAATATACCATTTCTTCACTCAAACAAAAGCACTGCAGGCCAGGGAGAGTGGAGCAGATACGGTTCCAGTTACGTTCTACATTAGCAGCTCTAATCACAAGTGAGAGCTGGATCAGGGAATTTTCTATGTAAATGTGAGTCTAAGTATAGGTTTTCTATCACTCTCAGTTCCCAGTGAGGTCTGCCATGTGCAAAAGCCCCACAGCCAGCCACAGTCAATTGGAGCAGTCCTTTCTCAATATTGTATTACTCTGACTTGTTACCGTGGCTTTAAGGCTTACATTTTCATAGTGAGATTGATATGTTGTACAATGGGGTTTTCAGAAATTTGGCCAATCAGCGGCTTGGGTCTGGAAGAATGGATTAAATTTAAGGTGAAAGAAGTTCTCAAAATCTGTGCTCGAGTAAAAGTTTATTTGAAATAATGTTAATAGCAAAACACTTACATGCCAAGCTTATTTAACCTTTGTGCCCCAATTTTAAAAAAGTTACATTGCACCTGTTAAGAGACAAAAGTATCCCCATCACAAGACATTATAAAAAATGTATACATTCATATTTTTTTGCATAAATATTTTAATCAACTTGTGCCCTGACCATAAATACCAAATATTTAACTATTTTCAGAATTTTAACCTTTGTTGTGCCAGTGTACGTAATAGCATCTCAATTTTTTTTTTTTTTTGGTAAAAAATGGACAAAAAAAAAAATGAAATATTTTTATTATTTTCAAAGCAAAGTGGATTTTTCCTGTGCTATGTACATTCTAGATACCAACTCCCATTAAAACTGGTTGCAACTTTTTGTTATCCCAAATCCATTTAAATCAATGTTGTAGGTAATCTTTGACCCAAGGCTGTAATAATTCCTCCTAAAAAACCCACTTTGCACAATGTGAAACAATGACAAATGGAAAAGTCCAGTATGTGATGGAATGTATCTGAATGGAGAATATCTGCGTCCAGGACAGGTGCATACAAGGTAACAACTGCTGGCTCCAAGAGTGCAAGCAAGGAATTTGGAATCGTCTCTAAAGCAAGGAGGAGCAGGAAGGACTACAAAGTGTTGTTCTACAGTACATGGAGAGAGTGCAGTAATCTTTTGACGTCTGTGCCGGTGTTGGTAAACATCAATGCAAACTGCTCAGTGAAATCTGGAAAATGTGTAACTTTGTACTATGTTTGTACTGCTATGCAACTACAGCCTGCCTCGGTGTCATGGGTTAGAGTCTGGACTCCTGACAGTTTGCCGAATGTCTATCCCTGATCTCCCCTCGATTTCCTACTATACTGTCCTATAAATAAAGCCTAAAATGGTCAAAAAATATTTGAAAAAAAGGAGATAAAAAAATGTAATTCAACCAACCCAACCACATTGTCTCATGACAAGTTTCTCTCTTTTTTTTTTAAAGAAAACACCCAACATGCCCCCATGTAGATGTTTGGTGACGACGGCAAAGAAAACTGCCTTTTAACCTTGTGCAGACCAGTAACGTAAGTTGGTAATGAGGGGCCCCGGTGCAGTTTTTCTGAATGGGCCCTAAAGTTATGATGCATATACACTTTTTGTCATAAAAAGTCTACAAAAAGTCTACAAATACTTTCTTTAAAATAGTCAAACAAGTCAGTGCCAAATATATGTTTTAATCTTTTGAGGCCCCCTCACGTCTTGCACCGCCCCCTGAGGTAGACCCTAGCTTTGTCTACGTAGGCAATGTATAAAACATCTTCACATTTTTTTTGTATTCATTTTTACACTTAATTAAATACATTTGTCAAAAATAATGTTTTAAAACTAATTTACATTTTAAAAAAAGAGAAAACAAATAAAAAAAAAATAATTCTTTAAAGTGGTATTTGACTGTAAAGGTAATGTCCCAAACAAGAGAACTGCAGAACAGCCACACCATTAAAAAAAAAAAAAGTTGCATAAACTTCTTGAGTTTTGGGAACAACTCAAAATCTTTGAACAATGATTTTTTGTTTTGTTTTGTTTGTTTAACTAATTTGATGTTCATATGTCTAAAAACTTTAAATTTTAAGTTTTACTCTCAATTATTGTTTTTTTTTTTTAACTCATCTTACAGCCTGCTGTAAGAAAAAGTATTATTGCTAATAATAAAAACTAAATATACTAAATTTAACAAAAGAATAATACTTTTATCTGAACAATGAATAATAAGTTGGCAGTAAGATGAGTTAAAAAAAAATAATGATAGTGAGCAAAACTTAAAATTGAACATGTTTAGGCGTATGGACGTCAAATAAAGTGAACACAAATATTAGCTGTTGAACACTTAAGATTCTGAGTTGCCTCCAAAATTTAAAAATCTTGAGGGATCCTGTTGCCTTGAATTTTTGAGTTTTGGCAGCATTTTATTTACAGTGCAGCTTGATGTTCTGTCTCTAGCATCCTTTAAATTATTAAAAACATTTTCAAATTTTCATATATTTCATAAAATACAAATGTGTTTCTTACTTTGTAACTGTCCACCGCCTGAAGCCTGTACAGAACAAAAACTACATTAAACAGCCATGATACTAGCACCACCCCAGGCCACAATCCATTGAGTGCATGCAGTAACTACAGATACAAATGCACGACTTTCTCCAGTGTCAATATTCAGTTCCTGTATGCAGATGAGTGTTTATAGATCGCCGAGATGGGATTCCAATTACCCATAACCCCCTGCTTCCACCCTGGGACTGCACTCTGTTAGCATGTTAGCTGCTTATCACATGAATCAAGCAAGTGGCAGAGTCTGCGTCCGTGTTGGCTGTGGTGTGACCTGAGGAGAGCGGTGTGTGTGTGTGTGTGTGTGTGTGTGTGTGGGGGGGGTATTTCATGTTTATATATTTTTTCTGAGTCTGACCCCACGTACAGATACAGAGATAATTATGCAGCATGTGTGTGTATATGTGTGTGTGTGTGTGTGCGTGGCCCGCGGCTGCTGCAGGAGGTGTGGGGATGGATGGTGGTGGTGCGTTCAGAGTCTGTGGGATACGGCTGACCCGGGCAAAGCCTGGCAGCGAGAGAGGCGCCAGCGTCTGACTGGCACAGCGCCCACTCACTCGCCGGCACACATGCACAAACACATACACATATGCCTCTGTCTGACTAGGTTTATGTAGACAGTTATTGACAAACACAAGACTTTTTATTGTATTATTTACATTATATTATTGAGTTATTTCAACCACCTCCAACAAGAAACATTTCATTTATTCTTACTCTCTATTGGAAATGTATTGATCGACTGACTGCTTCATTTTATACCTGAGCTCTAAGGTGATTTGCCACAGGGGGTCACAAGCTAATAATAATAAATCATTTTTTAATAAAAAATAAATAAAATAAAATCTAAATATGAAGCCCTGTTTGCACCATCCTCTGGACGTAGTTGGACCTTTAACCTACAGGTGGGTGTCATGTATGAAAGATGTGTTTATATCATGTGACTAGGGCTAAGGAGTTGTGTAAACAGAGCTTTTTCCTCAAAAACGGGAAGTAATTACATAATGTAGTATCCCATTTCTGATTAGCGCTTGTCTATGGCAAAGTCTAGCAAATTTCATGTTTGTGGACATAGTGATAGTTACAGAGGCAAAGACAGCCACCAACACCCGGACAAAGGCTACAAATTCTTTTATGAAGCAATTATTATTGCTGTCAACAATTAGCATTAATTAACTACCAGTGACAGCAAATAAACAATGTAATGTTCAAGTCTTGTAGACTGAAAATGTCTCAAATGAATTCACACACAGCACAGAGCTGTAGTTTATATATTTACTGCTGATTTTGACTCACAGTGAGATCGATTGTGATGTTTTGTTAATGAAAACATGCTCATTAATGTAAATAGAGATAACCTACTTTAAGTAATATTATCGTTTGTCTCTGCATCTGTATCATGAGATAAAAAAATAAAAAAATAAAAATTTAGGCTTGGCTGTTTTATGCCACTTGCAACCGCTACCGAAAGTGTCACAACACGACTTCCATTTGAAGACGTGGAAGTGTAAAAAAGGTCTATGGCCCCTTAGTTTTCTCCCATTCAACTGAAACATTGTGTTGCAGTACCACAAGCTGCCACTGGAGGAATTTGTCCAAAGTGGCACTTTCTTAAGTATGGCCTAAGAAAGCACCAGCACAAAGTTAGTTAGTGAATGAATATGGGCGGCAGTAGCTCAGTTGGTAGAGACCTTTGAACTCTATTCCAAAGGTTGCAGGTGTTATCCCTGATACTGGCATTGTCTACTGTCATTGTGTCCTTGTGCAAGACACTTCACTTGTAATAATGCATCACTTTACTGAACAGGATTTTCTTTTCCAATTATTCACTTTACTATTCCAGGTAAAGACATAATATACATGTAAATGAAAAAGATCAAATTAAAGTATAACTCTAAATCCAAACAGACTAACGCTATTTTAACTCAAGATCTGAGAAATGTAGAGGCTTAAATGTTCTCATGCTTCTGCACAAAGACATGGAGAGTATCTTCTCTGAAGAAGGGGATCTGGACAGTAGTCAGAGCACAAAATCTGAGCATAAATTTATTATTCCCACATGATCCCAAACACATAAACACAGAGGGAATTAATATACACTGCATCCACAGACCTCATTTTGGTCTTGAAAGCAAAACAAACTTCACTGCTCCCAGACTGAGAAATATGTAAATGCAAAGCAAACAGAGAAAATATGGCCAAGGCAACTCGGTCGCCATGGAAACGCACCACTCTCCCGTCTCCAGCTATAACCTCCTCCTTTTATATGCCTTCATTTTACCTCCACGGCCTCTTATCTCAGCAGCCGCCGCCAATTGGCCACAATTCTCCTCTATTCCTTGTTATTCCCATTGTGTTCTATATTGCACTGAAGTGAAGACCTGTTGATGGGGACAATATGTCAGCAATCATAAAGTATTGGAAAAGTACCAAGGATAGTACTAAGCTGCACTTTGTTTGATGTGTTGTGGTAAAAACACAGTCTGAATCTGAAAGTATCCGATTTTTTTCCAGAAGATACTGTGAGATACTTTATTACATGTTTGTATGCCATTCAAAAAAGTTTGGATTTTTATTTATTTAATATAAATGTGTAAATATAATATTTAATATAAAATAGTGGTACTCAGATGTCTTTTTCAGTTCAAGTCCTGATTTAATTTGAAGTTGAAGTGTAGACCACAGATTAGTTAAGTCTAGCATAGGTAGTTTAGCCCTGGTTCAGTCCTTGTTTAGTTCTGGTTAAACCTGCTTTAGTCCTAGTTTAGTCCTAGTTTTGTCCTGGTTTTGTCCAAGTTTAGTCCTGCCTTTGTTTTGCTTTAGTATTGCCATTGTACTGCTTTAGTCCTGGTTTAAATTTGGTTTAGTCCTCGTTTAGACCTGGTTTAATCCTAGTTTAGTTTTGGTTAAACCTGCTTTAGTCCTAATTTAGTTCTGGTTTTGTCCTACTTTAGATTTGGTTTAAATTTGTTTTTTGTCCTGCTTTAGACCTGGTTTAAATTTAGCTCAATCCTGGTTTATATCTGGTTTAATCCTAGTTTAGTCCTCATTTATTCCTTCTTCAATTCTAGTTCAGTCCTGGGTTAGTCCTGGTTTTGACCTGCCTTAGTCCTTGTTCAGTCTTGGTTTAGAGTCGGTTTGGTTTGGTCTTATTTTAGTCCTGGTTTAAACCTAGTTAAAACTAAGGGTGTGTTCACACTTGCTGTGTTTGGATCTCTTCAATCGAACCCTGGTGCACTTCCTGGGACAGTCCGGTTTGTTTGAGCAGCTGTGAATGCACAGTCAGACTCAGGTGCAAACCAAACAGGTGAACTCTGGTCCTCCTGAAATCAGAGGTCTCAGTGCGGTGCACTTGGAGCTCTGGTGCACTCCTGGTGTGGTCCTGGTGAAGTGCGAACGCAACATGGACCAAACTATGGACTAACAACAGGAAGTGGACTACAGCACTCTTTACCAAGGGCATAAAAACATACACACATCTAACGTGACTATAAGAAAAAAAACAGCCTACAACTTTATCATAAGTTAATATATTTAAAAGGTTGCTAACATTAGCAAAAAAAAAGTGAAAACTCTGCAGAAACAACACAGATTTCAGAGTGTAAATCACTACTTTCATTACGATACGATATTATATCGATACAGTGGAGTGGAGAAACGATATCTGGCAATACCTCAGAGACTGCAACACTATGATCACAATATGATGCAATATAAGGCCCCATGATCGATATATCAATGTTATCTGCTTATTTAACTTAATATTTTTAATCTAAATAAAAAGCTATTGTCTGTATTATTATATTTATTTTACTACAATAAAACTGAACATTCAAATTAAATTTAAATGATTTTTATTCGTGTTTATAACGTTTTAAATGGTTCAGATTCAATTAGAATAAAGTGAACATATAAATAAATTGCTGTGAAGTATATTCATGTTTATAAAGTTGAAAATTGTTCAGTTATAGTCTCACAAGGGATTGGCTGCATGTTGTGCCCATCAAAATAAAATTCCATTCAGCTTGTGTGGATTCACTCCCTTAGTTTAGTCCTGTTTAGTCCATGTTTATTGCAGGTTTAGTCCCTTTTTTGTCCTTCTTTAGTAATGTTAATATTACTCTGTGGTGCTCTGAAAGTATCTTGGTGGTACTTGTGTTGTTGCATTGACATATTTTTAGTGACAATCTTGGACAGTGTTTTTATATGTAGTGCTAATGAGTTACATCATGATGTTTCAAACTCTGTGTCTGTATGAAAAAATGCATGTAATATATTTTAGATTGAAGGCAATATACACATGGTTTGTTATACTCTAAAATACAAAAGAATGTAATTGTAGGCCTTTATGATTATTATTATTAAGTTATTTATTTTTTAGAAAATACTGACCAGCAGTGTTGATGTACTAGCAGTAGTTGGTTTCTTCTGTTGCGGATCCATTCATGTGCCCACAATACAAATGGAGAGGCTAATTTTGAATTTTTAGCCTAAAAATTTTAATGATTTCACAGAAAAAGCTTTTGAGAGGGTTGGCTAAATGGACTGGTGCGAGACAGACTTCCTGCTGGACTAAGTGCAATTTGAAAAGGCCATTTTAGACAAATACTAAAATTCAAGTGTCTTTTTGGAATTTTCTTTATCAGAAATGTATTTTATAATCATGTATTTACGCTTGAGTTGAGCTTGAGTACTTTATCTTATGGACTCGTGAAAAGCTTTAGGAGGCAAAGTGGTATCATTCTATACTTTCTTTGCCTTTTTCTAAGAAGATAAAATCATTTATAGGAACAATTTGTTTTATGCGATTTTAAACAAGACCTTTTCAAAAACGTTCTCTAAAGATGAGTTCTGTAGCAGCCTGAATATGTTCTGGGTAGACATCATTAAGTAAAAACAACAAAAGCAGACTGTGACTGAGTCGAGGTCGGTAAGAGGCAAAACAATTAGATCCTAAATGTGAGAGTGAAGGTTGGTGCGTGACTCAGATCCTCTTTGCATTCTCACGTCATGCTACGACTAGTGCGGCTGATTTGCATTTTCCTTACTAAGAAGAAAAGTTTTGTGCAGCCAGTCGTCTGTAAAATTCAAATATGATTTGCATTAACATAGTCTGAGCAGCCTGTTGTTTTTTCAAACAAAACTATTTGCATTAAATGTTAGGTTTGGCTTCTATGTAAAAGGAAACACATCTGATTAAAAAGCTCATTGTTCTGATTCAAATTTCAGCGCAGACTGTGTAACACTACTGTCCTATGTCGTGTTGTGTTACATTATCTTATGCAACACTACATTTTGCATTGCCAAGTTGTGTTGCTACCCTGCACTATATCACGTGGTACACAGTTTTGTGTTACATTATATATATATATAAATTATATTGTTTTATGCTATGTTGTAAATGATCACATTTATATAGTGCTTTTTTACCTTCACGAGTACTCAAAGCACTTTACATCAAGGAACCATTCACCCATTCACCCATTCACACTCACATTCATACACCAGTGTGCTCAGGTGGGTTAAGTGTCTTGCCCAAGGACTCAATGACAGTGTGCAACGGCGGGAGTGGTGTTTGAACCGCCAACCTTCTGGTTAGTGGACAAGCGGCTCTACCAACTGAGCTACTGCCGCCTACTGTTATGTTTTACGATGTGTTACTCTGTGATGTTTTACTTCAGCTTCATGTGTTGCGCTATGATGTTTTCCTCCATTTTGTGTTATACTCTGTTGTTAAAGATAAGGTGAGGAGTTCGGTCACCAGAGAGGAGCTCAGAGTAGAACCGCTGCTCCTCCACATAAGGAGGACCCAGCTGCAGTGGCTCAGGAATCTGTTTTGAATGCTTCCTGAATGCCTCCCTGTTGAGTTATTTAGGGTGTGTCCCACCAGGAGGAGGCCCCAGGGAAGACCAAGGACACACTGGAGGGACTGTCTCTCTGCTGGCCTGGGAACTACACAAAAGTCCCTCAGAGGCAGTGTCTAGGGTGAGGGAACTTCTCTGCTTATATTTATTGGATATTGATTTGGCATAGGTTTGATGTTGGATGCCCTTCCTAATGCAACCATCTCCATTTATATGGACTTAGGACTGACTGGCACAAAGGGTACACTGGCTTGTTACCTCCTAAAGGTGCAATGGACCCTCTATGACTGGATTCACACTTCTCCTCTAGTTTAAATTATTACAGTAAGATCATTGATTTTGATTTGCATCTTCTTCACTACGCCTGGAAGTTCTGTGACAGCCGTCTGTGAAATTCACTAAAAGACACTTTACACTGAACAGTCTGTGCCACCTTCTCTTTCTCTGCCAGAAGTTTTTGCATTAAACCTTAAGCTTTAGTTATTTAACTTTCCTCTGTGTGAAATCGACACGTTTGGTTAAACCACTCTTTGTTCTGCTTCTATTTTTACCTCCGACTTTGAAGCCCCCTCTTCACTGCGTCGAGCCTCTGCCGAAATCTTATTAATATTACGGCTTTGTTTCCTGATTCCACTGATATTTTTATCCGAAATCACAGAACGCCCCGCTGCCTTGTATCAAAGTGTAAGTAAAAAGTCCTTGAGCAGCCTCTGGTCTCAGTAGTGCCTTACTGAACACAGCAATAATCAGCAGACAACAAAAGAACTAGTTTTAAACAACAGCAGATATTCACTTTGACATAGTTTCACCCTTGGGTTTTTATTATGTCTTCTGTTATCCACAAAATTTAAAAAATATGTTCAGCAGTACATTATGTTAGTAATTATATCTGTTTGTAATCTCTCTGGGTTTCTTGCAAGATTAATATTGCATTCAAAATGAAATTATAAGATACTTATTAATATTTTTATGGTGTTTTTGTAATGGATTGTCTGGATTTGTTGCTGACACCTAAAAGATAATTAGAATTTAAGAAAGAACATAATTTGTCAGGGCTGGGAATGGCTAAGAGATCTACTTTCTCAGCCTTAACACAATACAGAAATTATAATCTAAAGTAATCTTTGCAAGGGATTTAAGGCGCGGACAATCAAAACACAGTAGAATATGTCAGAGAGATTGTGTGTTCATTCATTGCATTGTATAGTAGCTTTATTTAACATTTAAGTCAAACTTAAATTCAATATAAAAGTAGCTACAAGAGGAAAAAAGAAACAAACATTATTACGTACATTGGAGCAAATAACAGGAGAAAGAGACACAATAAAAAGCACATTTTCAGACTCTGCATCGAGGAAAGTCTTTTTTGAAATAGTCTAGTTTTACATTTTTACATTTTAACTTAGTGTTTTGCAATATTAATATAATTATGTTGATTTGGTGTGGAGATAAATTGGACCTCCTAAAGATAAATGTGATTATTTGTGTGTTTGTGTGTGTGTGTCATACAGTATTTTCAAAGCATTCTTGTAAGATCTTTTTTTTAATCAGACCAAAATGTAGAGACATGAGGGTACTCTACAAAAATATGTCATGCTGTTTCACCACCTTCCAATCATGAAGAATAAGGTTTTTAACATGCAAGATTTGATCACATGTCACCACGCAGCACCATGCAGCACCAACACATGCAGCCTTAGCAGGTCACTTGGCTTTGTTTTGAGTGGCCGGCGCCGGAGAAAGGATGCTGGCAATTTGGAAACACCCAAAGATGCTGAGTGCAACTATCAAGTCTTATATCTACTTGTGCGTAATGACTTTGGCAATAGGGTACACTCTGCCAGGTAACTGAGCAAATTCTGTGAACATAGATCATGCAGTGACTGTATGTTATACACTGGTGTACTGGCATTGTGTAAATGACCCATACATTTTACAGTTACTCAACATTAAAGAAACTGATCACTCAAAAATATACACACATGGGCTTAACTGTTTTGAGGACTGGACACCAATCTAAAGTAAAAAATACAGTTGTTAATACAGATGTATAACCTTTTGCATCAACTGTAAATTAGCAACTGTTAATATTTAGAGTAGTTCTGTGCTTGATACAAATCACAAGGGAGTGGGCAATAAATAAAAAAAAACATGAAAAATGTAGAGGAAGAGGCAGGGAGGCTCTTGCTGATATGTTTGGGTATGCACTGCTGGCCCTGCCATATGCCCAGATTCTTTTATTTGTTTTTAAATGTCTTCATGGTCTGGCCCCTCAGTGTTTTTGCCCTACACTTTTTATTTCCTTTAGATGTTTTTATACTTGTTTGTTTTATTTGTCTGATGCTGGTGTACAGCACTTTGGTCATGTGTTGTTTTTAAAGTGCTCAATGAATAAAGTTGGATTGGATTCAATAAATTGACTGGCTAGAATCAGAAAGGACATCTGCTGTAACCTGCCAGTGTACTGTACCTAGACTATATTACCAAAAGTATTGGCTCACCCACCCAAATACTAATAACTAAAATCAGGTGTTCCAATCACTTCCATGGCTACAGGTGTATAAAATCAAGCACCTAGGCTGCAGCTTTGTGGTAAATTTGTGGAAAAGTTTGGGGATGGCCACTTCCTGTTCCAACATGACTGTACACCAGTGAAAAAGCATGGTCCATAGAGACATAGGTGAGTGAGTTTGGTGTGGAAGAACTTGAGTGGGCTGCACAGAGTCCTGACCTCAACCTGATAGAACACCTTTGGGATGAATTAGAGCGAAGACTGTGAGCCAGGTCTTCTCATCCAACATCAGTGTCTGACCTCACAAATGTGCTTCTGGAAGAATGGTCAAAAATACCCATAAACACTCCTAAACCTTGTGAAAAGCTTTCCCAGAAGAGTTGAAGCCGTTATAGATCCAAAGAGTGGGCTGACATTATATTAAACCCTATGGCTTAAGAATTAAGTGTGTAAAGGCAGGTGAGAGAGAGTCCGGTACTTTGATTTGATTTTGGCAGGCTCTCTAGTCCAACTGTAAATGGGACATCCCTTATTTGCAATCATACTCCCTTGTATTCCAGTGTATGATAGTCCAAAGTGTGCATTCAACGAAGGTAAGTACTGTACAGACTTTAGTCAATGTATTAGTATTTTTAATCAGAAAATTTACAATTGATTAGGCTTCACCTAAAACTAATTATACTGCGTTCTCATTATTCGACTACTCCTATTCTTTTTGCAAGACTTCCCTTTAGAAACTACTACAATATGACTGATTACTCCAACTTGCACTTTTGAATTGTATAAGATAGAGAGATTAATGGGATTAAATAGGTTAATGTGGGTCCCCATGAATGATGATGAGTCATTTGAAGTGCTTAGGCAGAACTCAAACAGAGATTGGAGCTGAATTCATTATCTTTTATGACTCACTCAAAAAAAAAAAAAAAAAAAAAATGGGCAAACTCTGACTCAACATTGATTATATCAATGCAATCGTATAAAGGAGCTGCAAATGGGACCTCCATTTTGTTGCCGGAGGTGAATCAGCCCAATTATCCTTCCAGTGTGGGCTCCTGCATAGTACTTCACAAACATTACCTTCAATGCATTCTGGGAACTGCAAAACGTGAGCCTGAAACATCTCATCCAAAACTGGGAGCGATGATTCTGTTTTCTGTCATGTCTTCTGAACCATCTTGTTTTTTTTTGTTGTTTTTTTTTTTTTTTTTTTGACTTTTGTGTTGTGCGCTCATGCTGTAGCTGTCAGGGCTTGCGTCCTGTCTGGACTTGTGCAGCTCAAACCGCCTCTGCACAAAGGAGACAGACATCAAAGTGTGAGGGAAAAGTGGGGATTGAACTTGAGTGAAAGTGGAAGACAAGAAGGTGGAATGTGCAGTGTTTTTGATGTGCACACAGACGATGGGTAGAGATGAGGTAAATGCTATTTATCACAGTGTCTCTACAAAGGTGGGGCTAATTTAAGTGTCATCTTCAAATCTGAGCTTATACACTTTTGAACTGCAGCTGCTTGGATAATGGTTTGTGTATTTTTGTGTTCATTTAGACACAAAGTTAAATAAGAGGTCATTTTGGTTTGTGGCAAGAATGAAAAATATAGGAAGGACTTCAAACTAAAGTAAAGCCAATCAGTGTATGGCACAAAAACAGGAAAAAAAAAAAAAAAAAGTTTGTATTTTAATACCAGATATCTGAGGATCTTGGTTAAGGCTACAGCCAGTGCACTCGAAAATATGAAACATACTAAAGTTGTTGTTTTTTTTCCTTATTTTGATTTCCTTTTTTTTGTCATACATGGAATGACTTTTTTTTTAATTTTAGTTTTTGTACCTAAATAGAAAAAAAATGATGAACACAAAAATACACAAACCAATAGGATATTCACATTTGGTTTTTGCCCAATTATAATTGTTCCCCTCACCCAGTCTCCCTGCACTCGCCATGGCCCAATCCAACCCTCTTGTATATGGGTTTCAATGGAGTGGAGGGTGTGTATTCTGTCAGCATAATAGAAATAAACAAAGCAATTGTATATAAAAAATAGAGATACTGTGTTTTTGAAAAAAATAAACAACCTCCATTGTGTTGTCAAAAGTCTATTTTACTGATAAATTGTTGGTTCTTTTCACACACACATAATACATACCATGCTATAATTCATTCAGGTTGAATATACAGCCTCCATATAAAACTGGTCAAATGCATTATCTGCAACTACAGTGTTCCAGTTTTTGTCTTTAGTCTTTTTAGTCTTATATAACGCTTATAACACTGTAATGGAACAAATGAGAAGTCCAGGCCTATGTATTTACTCATCCCAGTGCATGAGAAAAGAACAAAAAGAAAAAAAAAAAAAAATCACATATAGTAGCTGAAGCATAAGCATTTTTTATTTAATTTACTCTCTGCTCCTCATAATCAAGAGGAGCCAGCTGTGATAGCTTGGTGGCCACCTGTTTCAGAAACTTCTTGAATGCCTTTCTTGGGGAGGTTTTCCAGGCATGTCCTACCAGGAGAAGGCCCTAGGGAAGACCCAGGACATGCTGGAGGGACCACACTTCTCTGGTAGCCTGGGAACCAGCTTCGGATTTTCATGGAATAGTTGCAGGAACCAAAATATACTAACCTTTCTTCTTGGATGTTTATTTGTTTATTTTGAATAATCTTTCTTAGAGTGATGTGAAACAAAGGAGACTGGAATTTAATTTGCATTTGCAGTCTTTTTGTCTGACTGACATGCTCATTCTTCACCCTCTTCCTGATCTCGTCAGTTCTCTCGTTTGTGCTCGGTCAGAGGTGAAGTGCTGTAAAGACGTTAGAGAGATGGGATCACTCCGAGCCGTTGGTATTATAATCCTGGGCGTCCCGGTGGACTTGTCCGCTTCAGGTCGTGATTAAGGATTCATAGAGCATTAGTCCACTATCATCATCAGAGGCTTAAGCCAATGAGCTGAGGCCCAGGTGTAAAGACGTGGGCTGGGTTCAGATTAAGGCCGCTCCTGGGATTAGCACTGAGGGTTTCATCAGTGTAAGTTTTGAAAGATCGTTGTTAATCAAAATGTCATCAAGATGGAATGCGGTATGAATGTATTAATACTAATGCCCCAGGACTATGGAAGTGGCTTAAAATAATTCTTCTAAAATTAATATTACTAACAAATTCCTCACCTGTCTCTCTGTGTGTCAAGGGGTTCCCTGCTATTGCTTGTGTTCTGCACAGTGATAAATTCCAAAGAGAAGAACAGACGATAGAGCAGGCTCCCACAACTCCCGAACAGATCTGGAGCTTCAGAGGCTTTAATGTGGACCACAAAGCATTTATCGTAATCCTCACATACTTTAAAACATAGCTAAATATTGCCGCGTTTTGTTTTTGAACAGGCGCGAGTAAGACATGAGGGGTCCTTGTGGGTTACTATGTTTACAGAGAAAACTAATCTGACTGAGAGTTAGCTTAAAAGAGCTAAAAACTCATAAAACTAAACCGCTATGACATAAAAAACAACACAATAAAGATGTTAGAAGGTTTTAGCTGTTTTTGTAAATGTGTAGCAACATACGTTATGTTTTTCCACATCACTATGTTGATAGTAAGTATAACTAAAAGTGTTTGTTGTTGTCGGCAAACCTAAAACCCGCCCACTCACGGCAATACTGCCACACCATTGTGGCCCGGACCCAAATGAATCAGCGAAACCTTGACAAGATGGATTTCTTAAGTTTATAAACTCATTTTCACAACAATCCAGCCTGCTGTGCAAGATAAGTATTATTAAACTGCAGACTCTAAGCCTGCACTCCCTTGCATTGTTGGCATTTTTTGTCATAAGCACTGAACATAATGTTTTACTCCAGAAAAATTAATACATTTTATCTCCCTCATACTGTATGCATGTCTAGCTTAGAAAATCCGATTTTTTGCTATGGGTATTAATTTGCTAACCATCAGCTTTTCTTTGTGAATGCACCTATATTCGACACCACATATGGTTTTACTTCTATGGCAACACATGTTTCTGAGGTTGCACTAACCCTAATGTTGGAAGACACACCTATAAACAATTAGCAATCATTCTAACCTCACCAATCCAAAACCTGTTGGTGGATATTCCTTTTAGCAGGTGAAAACTTTTCCATTTTCCTCGGAGCACCAAACGTCCTCCTTAATGTGCCATTACAGCAATCAGCAGTTTTCCTCTCATAATTACTTACAAGTGTTTCTGCTTGTTCTCTGCATAAGGTCGACTCGTGCCCAAGGACAAAACCTCACTGTTAAATCCCTTTTTTGCTTTTTTCAGTGATTAGGATTTCTTGATAGAGCTCAAGTCAGTCCAGGGGCATCTATTTCGAGGATTTGTGAAGAGAAATTTCCGACATCTAGACAAATGTGGATGCTGCTGTTTTAGAAAAGTCTCACAAGTCTCTAAGCTGCAGTTGTACTAATGTTTTGCTTAAAGGCAGGTTTCGGAGGTGATTCTGGCATAAAACAAATGCCAATGGTGTTACTATCCAGGAAAAATAAAGCTGTATAAAGGCTGGTTCAACAAATGATTCAGGTGTCTGGAGTTGAGCCTAGATCGGACCCAAAAAATCGAACCTGACCTAACCCAAAGCCCAAGGACTTTCTGTCCAAAACTGACCCATTCTATTAACTGTAATTATGACCCTAAAAGCAATTTAAGTGGGTCATTAAACCTAATGATTTCAACTATCCCCATATGAGAGTCTCATTTAATGTACTCTATGAAGTATATATCTAGGACAAGAGAATGTCTGAGTGCGGAGTGGTGGAGGTTAAAGGTCCCATATTGTGCTAATTCAACTTTTCTGAGCATAATGCTATAATGCTGTTTTCACCTTAAAAACATTCAACATTCATTCATTCATTCATTCATGCCTGTCCAAGTTATCTTGTATGCTGATAATAATAATAATAATAATAATAATAATAATAATAATAATAATAATAATAATAATAATAATAATACAATTGTGCTTTACAACCTTCTCAAGCTTCTCAAAGCACTTTTACATTAGGTGCATTGTTCATTCACTCCACAGTCACCCTCAGTAGTGGTAAGCTACTTCTGTAGTCACAGCTGCCCTGGGACAGACTGATAGAAGCGTGGCTGCCAGTCTGCGCCTACAGGCCCTCCGACCACCAGAAGAGTTCCTTCTCATGATCTGAAAACACTATGCTCTACATAGATGCGTAAAACACCACCTTCTCCAGGAAATACTCCTGCACATTTATAAATGAAATAAATTTCAGCACTTAAACTGCGGTCACTACAAAGCAGTTATCTCATTTATCTATCTGTTAGCTTTATGTTGCTAACAGCTGTGCTAATTGGCCCTTTTATCATGTTCTGTCTGTCCCCTACTATTCAGTACACGTGCTCAGAGATTCTCCTCTTATGTCTGTTCAAATCCTCCCAACTTTATTCGCGTGTGAACTCAAAGGAGAAGATTAAAAGGCGGTAGTGTCTGTAGAGGGTTGTAGTCAGAGAAAGGCTTCAGCCCTGTGGTCCTTTACTGCTGCAGGCCTCTTATAAACTAACAGTGTTTCAATACATATGCATTATTTTAAGTTATATAAAGTGAAATGTTGATCCAAATATGTCCAAATGTATTTCAGTAGAAAAAGTATATAATGGGGCCTTTAAAAGAGCTGAATATGACAGCTCAGCCCTGTTAATCTCTTTTTTGAGTGTGCACCTTACTGCTTGGTAAACATTAAGCATGAACAGATCAAATATAGAAAGCTGTGCAGAACTGGGAACAACAGTAGTATGCAGTATACGCTACAGTGCTTCCAGCCATAATTCTATACAAAAGTATCTACATTACCTTTTTACGTTAGCTGGCGGTGCACCTACATACATTAAAAAAAGCTTTAATCTTACTTCATAGCTTATACAGACGCACTATGTAGCCCGGATATGACTTCATCAGACGCTGCTGTGTCATATCATGGCAAAGAGGATTTTACCATTTTGCTCGGTATAAACAAGCCCTTCACAACACCAGTGCACACTATACTAAAGGTTATATCCCTCTTTTATATACAATTTAGTTCAGTTCCCAATCAGCTTGAATACAGCATAAAGATCATAGTCATACCATACAAAGAAAAATGACGTATGCTTGTTTGGTAAGGGACAAATCCACATGTAAAAAATGGAAATGTCAGCCTCATGCAAAGTAATATTTGAATTTGAATGGCCAGGTAGAATATTAATTTGGGGTTGTAAATAAAGGCTGGAAAACCAAATGTCAATCTTGCAACTGGAAGAGGACCTATACGTTTCCAGGCGGTCGCATCACTTTGGCATCAATCCTTAGTCTTCTGTAACGTCCAGGAGATTGAATGAAAACTATTTTGTATAGTAGTACCACGGAGAAGGAAGAACGAGTTGGTCCAGATGGTTGAAGCGTTTTTCTTGGCTGGAGGTAAAATCATTTTCTTGCAAAAACATTGTCTCTGTAATTGGCAGCAAATCATCCTATTTTTTTCTCTTCGAAGTCCCTGCCAATTCCTTCGAAAGATCTTTGAGAGACCTGAAAAAAAACACACTCTCCAAAACCACCCTGCTGAATAAAAATGCACTTGAGAGAAAGGCCATGGAGAGGGTTTGAATGTGCAGTTCAACCATGGCCATCTCTGAACCTAACACATGTAGATTCTGCTTAGCAACGGTAGCTAAGCACAGCATGCTTACACCTCACGAGCGAGCGTGATGGAGAAAATATCACAGAGGACACTTGAAGCAGGATTTGTTGTCAATTAAATGTAAGTTTGAACATGTCTCGCCCCCCACTTCACACAAAAATGTCAACCTGCCTGCCCTTAAACTGTTAAAAAGATTCAAACTGAACAAACCACTACTGGATTTCCACTTAATCAAAGGACCAATGCTGTTGTGGTATGGCAGTTTTGTGCGTGTTTCAGGTTTAATTAAAAATGTATTATTGAAGCTAATAGCAGCCTGGAAGACACCCACCTGTCATCCACTGCTGCTGTCTCACCTGTCTCAGCCAATCATTGTTCAGTCCCTTCATGTTAAAATATCCTCTCTGCATCCATCACCACCTCAGCTGTGCGACATCTCTTCCTCTTCAGCATCACACGATTATTCCAACCTCTTCTCATCACCGTTCTGCAAGGTCAGTGGCTAAACAACAGCGCAATGGGCAAATTAACCTTTTCATAGACAGTTACTTGCAGGTTTCTCTCCCAATCACCTCCAGATAGTCATCTGGAATAGGCTACCTGCCCTGTATGAAACTTTCCTGTGGAAGGCCCCTCAAATGGCTACATGTATCCATTTGAGCACTTCACACTTCACTAATGGTGTCTTTCGCTCCGCCAATTTTATCCTAACATTTGTCATTTTTCCATATTTTTGTTGCATCATGTCTTGCAATTTTCTTTTTCACACTGGCTCCAGATGCCAAATCGCTCTGAGCATCAATGTCGCCTCACTTTTTCAAAGGGAACTTCTTATCGTCACACCTGTGTTGCATCCTTACAATCCGCCGAAGGATCCCTGACAGGCATACACGCACACAATGAGCATTTTTGTTCTCTTTGTTAGACGCATTTCATTTGTGAGCGAAGTTTTTTTTTTTTTTTTTTTTTACGTGGCGAGCAAGAGGTATAGAGCGAGGTGGAGAGAAAGGCACCGGCAAATGATGTCAGCGACGAAGCCCAGCTGTGGTGCGAGGAACGGAGCCTTTGATTCTGAGAGGAGAGTGTGAAAATCTGCTGCAGCCTCCTCGCTCTGTGGACGGGTGTCAGAAAAAAAACTGTTTTGAGAGAGAGAGAGAGATACGGAGATACAGGCTGGAGTGAGAAATGTATCAGGTTGAGAGTGTACTCATGATATGGACTTTATTGCCTTCGGTTAAGTAAATTTGGTTAAATAAACAATATTTATTTTGCAGTTTTTCTGTTGACAATATGCTACGCTAACAGGTGCCATGGGAAAGCACCCTGTTAGCGTAGCATGAGGACGGTGCAAAGCAAAAATATGCAAAAAATAAAGAAGAAGGAAGCAGCATCAGTGAATTTCTGACAGTCTAGTCTAGCAAGATTTCAAATAGTGGATGCTAAAAAGTGTGTGCACTAGTGTTATAGTCACAACCATACTAATCAAGACCCAGTTTGAGTCCAGAGTCAACCAAGACCAAGACAAGGCTGAGACTTTCAGGGTTCAAGACCGAGTTGAGACCCCGAAATTTTTAAGGACCATGACCGTCAAGACTGAGACCAAAGCAACCCAAGACTGGTCAAGACCAAACCCAAAGGAACTAACACTAAATAAAGGGGAAAAGTTTTTAAAAAGTCGTTCAAATACATTAATGATTGTTTTAATAATTGAATACAACAGACTTTAGAAACAGAGAAAGATCATTTTCTTCTGAGGCTGAAAACTAAGTACTCCAAAATTATAACGTATAGCATTTTCTCATAATATTCGGTAAATAAAATCTCAGAGACCGTCACTTTTGAGACTGAGACAAGACCGAGTAAAACTAAATTTGAGACCAAGACCAAGTAAAACTTCCGCCGAGACCAAGCTGAGATCAAGACCATAAAAAAATGGTCTCAAGATTGGTCTGAAGACCAAGACTTGACTTGGAAGCTACAACACTAGTGTGCACTAAAGAAACAAGACTAGTTCAACCCTGGCTGTGCACACAAAAGCTATCTTGGCAAGTAAGCCTCTCTTGCCAAAGTAAAGTGAGTCTATAACCCTTCCCATTAAGGTTCTGAAATTAATATTACTGACCGATCATACTGATTTTTCTATAAAATAGGGCCTTTGTTAGCCTGGGGAGCCAGAATCTCCTACTTGCTTTTTTCCAAGCAGGACAGTCTGGTTCCCCTCTTGGAGCGAAGCGTTTCTCAGGTTCAATTTGGAACTGAGCCTATCACAGCTGTTCATCTGCAGCGCATGTTACGAAAGCAGAAGAGCCAACCAAGGTAATGCTAGCTAGCGAGCTAATTTAATAACTTCTCTGACCTGATTAACGGCATTTAGTGCTTTTCTTTGTCAACTGTTGGTTCTGCTGAAGTCCAGTCTTCTGCGTGAATTTTTTTTTTGTCTTGTTGCCATTTTAACAACAAGTAAGTCCTGTCTTTGTCCCTGTTCAAAAATAAGTACACAGCTACTCATAATACGCTGTATTTTGGCGTTTATGAAAAAATGTCAAGAATGTGTTTGTTTGGGTCAGAGGTGCACTGCTTATGTCCTGCCCTTCATTTCTCTGATTGTTTACCCCGATACAGAAATGGAATGTTACCAAAGAGGTGCCAGCCTAACGTCTTTGTATAGAATAGGAACAGAGTTTGTCTGGCAGGCCAGGCTAGGACTTTGTAGGTGGATTTTAGGGTGGTACTGTCCGTGTTGAGGTCTGAAGCAATGCCAAAATGTGTAAAATATTGTACTAGTTTTGGGACTGTGAAGAGTGACAGTGCTGTGGAAAAAAAGTTACTGTGTATTAGCAACAGCCGTTTCCGGTTAGAGCTTCAAGAATCTCTCGCTTCAAGATTCAAAACATTGCATTAAACACACTCATGATGTTATATGGCAAGGTGTTAAAATTTTTAATTTTTAATTAATGCAGCCCTAAGAATTTACACCAGAACTTGGTAACTTTTCTCATTTCTTTGGTGATTTTTCCTCCTTTTTCTCCCTGCAGTTCAAAGTAAAGCACTCATAAGAAATAAGGCCATTGCTAGCTTGTTGTTTGGCTATCTCCACTTCCATGACATTGAGTCGAAAATGCTCACTTTTGCCAGGGTCGTTTTTGGCCCAGAGCTGCAGAGGGAGATGCAGGATGCTTCATTCGCCCCACAACAATTCATTTAACCATCACACTGACTCCGAAACAGTTTATTTAACCACTTATTATTGCATACAGAGCATTTAGCTTAACCATAGCCAATGTCTCTGTAATTGCTAATCTTTCACACATTCAAATAGTGATATGGTGATACAGTCAGTGCCAGTAACACATTCCTTAGTATTCTGACATCGTTCCTCGATATGGACTCTTGCTGTGAACACTCCTCGTGCATGCTCCTCATGCACTCTCCTTCCCCCTGGTGTACAGTGACTACGGTGGAAAAAGGGGGTGTGTGCATTTCTGTAACACGCCACTGGCAAGGACACAGCGAAACGCAGCCCGCTCACTATTCTTTTAGCGCGGTCTGTCCTGTAACTCTAGAGTGACTCCAAAACTGGGGCAGCACACAACGCCACACTAACTTCTCCGGTGTGGCCTTACACTGTTTGTCCCGGTGCAGCCAAAGATGCTCAACTTTGACAAATAAACTTGAGTGTAATGATACTTTTGGTCAACCGGTGAACTGCGACTACAAAGTTAAAAGTCGTGAAATGTAGCTGTAAGTTGAAATACATTTATTCCTTATTATTAGAAACACTTGTTCTAATGGTTCTAAATGCAAATATCTAGTCAGGGCCTTCTCATGGTTGAATTACTGGGGTGTGCCAGGCCAGCTGTTGTTCCGTGCACAATGTTGCTGTGTGCAGTCAGTGGGTGTTTCTCAAAGCTGAGGTACCTTGCCTTGCTTTTCCTTGATGGCAGCCCGGAAAGGCATCTACGTCATAAAGTAAGTAAAGTAAAGTGCTTTATTTGTCATTATACATACAAGATGTACAACAAAATTGTGTAGATCAGATAGAGGGCTAGTCCTGAGCCGCTGTGACAGTGCATGTTTTTGGGGGAGGGTAAACCGGAGCACCTGGAGGAAACCTACGCAGACACGGGGAGAACATGCAAACTCCACACAGAAAGGCCCCACTGGTTGGTCTGAGGCACTTATTAACACTGAATTAATGGTTGCCAATAATACAGAGGAAGCGTGTTGGACATGGAAAAACATTGTGCACAGTGTACCATTAACTGGATGATCAAATGTCATGAGGTTGAAGATGTTAAGATTTATGTACAGTCCCTTTATTTCAGGGCATAAGTTTGGCATACTGTACGTAAATCTAATTAATTCAATTAATTTGATTAATGAGCAAAAATAGCCAAATTGTAAAATCAAATTTAACAGGTCTTTATTTATATATGCTAAATAGCCACATGCTCTTGAGTTAGCGTCTTTTCACAGGCTTCTATGCTGTATAATGGTGTATATTATAATAAACTTGGACTTTAGAAGTAAAGAGTGCTAAACTAAAAGACATTTATGTCACTGTTAGAGCAATGCACAACATGAGAACAAACCTATTCAAATCATAAATAGGCTGAAAAATAAAAATAAAAATGAATTTTTTTTAAGCCATATCATCCAGCTCTACTTTCAGGTGCAAACCTCTCTATTTGTCCTGGCTTTGGACTAGAACATATTGTGGCTGGATGTTGCACAGTTAAATCCCTGACCTCCTACATCAGCAACGCTCCACTCTTTACCAACTTCACCACTGGGGAGCTTGTTAGGGGTCTTACATAAGACATATTCCCCACTGTGAAGAAGGCTAGACAGTGTCTGTACCTCCTCAGACACCTCAGAGACTTTAAACTCCCACTCAAGGTGTGCAGAAATTTTACCACCTGCACTATCAAGAGACTCTTGTGTGGGAGCATCACCACCTGGATGAGAAATTGCACAAAGCTGGACTTCTTAGACCTAAAAGAGAGGTCAGTTCAGTCGAGTGGACCATCAGAGCCACCCTCTCTGACCTGCAGGACATTTACTTGCAGCTATTAAGACCCTGAAACAGCTGAGCCACCTGCGTTACCACTGCCTGAGGATTAAGACTGAAAGGTTAAAGAAGAGTTTTTATCCACAAGCCGTGTGTCTGCTCATCTCTAAGCCTTAAACTGTTCATACATACACTATATTGCCAAAAGTATTTGCTCACCTGCCTTTACACACATCCACAAATCCTAATCCACAGAGTTTAATATGACGTTGGCCCACCCTTTGCATCTATAACAGTTTCAACTCTTCTGGGAAGGCTTTCCACAATGTTAAAGGAAATACATTTGTGAGCTCAGACACTCATGGCTCACAGTTTTTGCTCTAATTCATCCCAAAGGTGTTGTATCAGGTTGAGGACTCTGTGCAGACCAATCAAGTTCTTCCACACCAAACTCGCTCATTCATGTCTTTTTGGACCTTGCTATAGTGCACTGGTGTGCAGTCATGTTGGAACAGGAAGTGGCCATCTCCAAACTTTACCATAAAGTTTTCCACAAAGCTGCAGCCTAGGTGCTTGATTTTATACACCTGTAGCCATGGAAGTGATTGGAATACCTGAATTCAGGGTATGCGGGTGGGTAAGTGAATACTTTTGGTAATATAGTAGTATATAGTATGTATATACACACTCTGTTTTCTGATTTAATTTGCACAACTCCATGAACCTTATTGTTACTGCTGCAAGTAATATACTCTAATACAATGTAAATATCAATGACAAGAGCCACCCCAAATTCTATATTTTTTACTATTTATTTTATGTTCTTGTATGCCATGTGATCTGTTATTGTACTATTTTATTTTTTCTGCAGATACTAAAAACTATAAAACTATATTTCAAGTGTTTACTGTATTGACTCATCTTATAAAGTTTCATTTCTGGCTTTCTATTTAAACAGCCGACTAACAGTAATTCAGGCTCCATGCTAGTATGTATTACAAATGTGTCTATTGGTTGAATTGACTCTGACACCTCATCTGTACTCGTCCAGCCCGGGACTCCCCTCTCCTCTCGTCTGTCCCGGAGTGTGTGGAGATGTTACCTGACCCCTGTGTGAGAGCAGAAGTGTGGTGTGGCGCAGGGAGGGGACTGTGGGAACTGTCATCCCGGGCCCTGGTCCGGAGCTCCTGTTACCGACCGATCAGGAACTTCTGCAACCCGACCTTCACTCTCATTTTCTTCTGCCCAACGCACTGTGGATCGAATGCACCACACTTTCTCAAACAGTGGCAGTGTTCGGGATAGGGTTACAGCAACTGGGTTCAGTCAGATTAGGCATAACGGGATATGTGGTGAGTTTTCAGTAAATTTTGCAACCTTAGAGTATTTTATTTGACAATACATTCTTTTTTTCTTGAGGAGGTGTTGGTAAGAATCCAGAGATAAACTTGATACAGTATGTGGCAAAGACTATTATTCAGTAAAGGGTAGTGGTTCCCAAATACTGGCATGGGACCCAAAACTGATTCACACCAGCAATTATTGGGCAGTGTCAACATAAAAAAAAACAAAAAAACTTTATTTTGTTCATTAAAAAGGCGTATTATTTTTATTATTACAACAAAAGGACTCAGCGTCAATATTAAGCCCAGGGAAAAAAAAAACAAAAAAAAACAAAAACACCTTTACTTAAACTTTACTTATATTATGCATTAAATCAAATAAAATTAAATAGGATATGTATTCATTTCTTTTGATTAGATTGTTGTACAATTTATTCAGTTTAATATATAAATAATTCCTAGATATTAGTAAGTTAGTAATCTAATCAATAAATCTTTTGCAAAATTTCTGCAGCAGTGTTTTAAATTTTTAGGCTCTTCCAAAATTCACTCCCATAATTCTTCCCTATGGAAAAAAAAAAAAAAAAAATAGTCTAAGTATAAGTAATTTGTGCATAACTACAGACAAAAATTATACATTTTTAGTAAGTTTAAGTTTATTTAATGAACTAAAAGTGCCAATACTAACAACCGCTCTAAAATGGTTTTGAATGCTTGTAATGAAATGGCTGTGTTAATATTTTAACACACAGTGAAAGCTCTCTGTTGACCTTTGACCTCCCATCAGCCACTGCTCCTGCACTTTACCTGAGGCAGCATCTTTTTGTTTACCGTACAATTATTTTCCGCCCACTGTCTAAAGCCAAAACAGGTGAAAGATTTATCAACACATATTTTACAGCCAAGACAGGTGTGTATTAATAAAAAGATATTTTCTTATAACACCATCTGTATATTTTTTTATTGGCTAAGTGAATTTTATGGTACACTTCATAATTCATAATTTACCATTAATACTCTTTTGCTATCACCATTACATCCTACATTTTTTTGTATTGTATCTTAAATATATTGATTTTATTCCAGATTGGAAGTATTTGAGCAAGATTATGAATATAATCTGTATTTTAATTCATTAGCTGAAGTTTGATTGAGTATAATTTATGAAACTTTTCAGCATTTCCAAGGTAATTCACTGTAAAAGGAGACATATGTTGCCTGCAAACTCACATGTGGCTGTTGTTTTCTATTAAATATAGTAAGCTAGTCTATTTTTTATTATTATTATTATTATTATTATTATTTTTGTACTTGATTATAGCTAAATTAAACACTGAAAAGAATCACAAGGCTGCCTGATGTAAACCCTACTTTAGTGGGGATTTGTAACTTCTGTGCAAAAACTAAGTGTCACTTGCATATCTGCGCATAAAACGTAACGCCTCATTAAATATGAACGCGGTTAATTTGCATAAAGAATTAGGCACAAACAAAGTAAAGTGAATGATAAATCAAATGTGCAGAACGTGTCAAAGTGACCCTGTTTTATCCTCCCTGAAGTTAAAGCAGAGGGAGAGAACAGGAGCAGAGGCAGGGACAGGAAAAACCAGAAGGGAGGGGCTTATAATAACCTTTTTTTCAGTATGTTTGCTCTAAAGTAGAATCATTTTGCTCTAAGTAATATGTGAATTTATTACATTTAAATTGCATAACATATTTTACCAGGTTTCAGCGAAATTGCAATTGGTTAAATCAAAATTACACGCACGTTACAACATTATTTTTCCCATTTGGCCGTCTACACATGCACTGCTTGGCGTATTACTCTGGGCCCAAAATTAAAATTCACATTCATTGTCATTTTTCTATCAACATGTGGCTGCGAAATCACCAGGATGACGTCAAAGATTTCTTCAAACATAGTCTGCCATTAGTCTCCACTGCAGAAGCCTGTTGTCATGTGCTGTGTGTTGAAGCCTGGACAGATTTGAGCCTGAGGGAATAGAACCAGCAGCACCTGCACTCTGTCTCTCCTGTGTCTGTCTCCTCTCTTCTGTGTCTGTGGACGTATCTCCGGTCTGTGTCTAAAGTGTGAATGAGCAGGCCTCAGGTCAGTATTAGTGAGAGACAATAGAAACACAGCTGCTGCTCATGACAGAGTGGAAATACTCAACAGTAGTCGACTTAAAATGCCATTTGTAAGAGACAGGTGATCTAAAAATAAAGATGACTTTGTTGAGGAAAACAATATGAAAAAAAAATTTAAATGTGAGGGAAATTTTTAACATTTGTTTTAATTTTTGTAATTTCCTATTGTACGGGTTTTATTTTAAATTAAAAAATGAAACAGGTGCATTTTTTAAGTACAAGAACTTAAAGAAAAAAAGTGTTAATAGCAATAAAATTGATTTTTAAGGCTTTTTTGTCTCTTACAAATAAAACAGCAGTCACTTGCTAATCTACATATGCTAACCCATTTTCATATCTTTTGTCAGACATTAGCCATAGCCACGTCGTAACATATTCAGTCTCACTAGCCACTTTGTGTGGTTGGATTATTTACATGAATTTGAGCTGCTTTAGCACCTGACTTTCCTGACTGCTGTGCTTATAAATCCTCATAATTTAAAACCTACACTAAATCATCAGTGGAGAGACAAGCTTTTAATTGAAAACATGTTAAAAAAAAATAAATTAAAAAAAGACAGCAAAAGCAAAAATCTAGTCTAAATAAACTTTTTGATGAACTATGATATTAAAACTACATTTTCAGTGGTTTTCAAAAGAATTGTAAAAACTACAGATTATGCTATCTATCTATCTATCTATCTATCTATCTATCTATCTATCTATCTATCTATCTATCTTTTTTCTTTTTTTTTCTTTTCTTTTTTTTCCTGAATAGATAAAAATGATGGTTTTGTTTTGATGAACTTGTGGCTTCACTTTCTAAGTTTAGGTTTAATGCTGTAGCAAGTAGTTTGTAGAAGTACAAAGTTTTAAATTGCTAAGTCAGCTTTTTCCAAAATTTCAATCCAAGATGGCTGACTTACCGGTTGTCAGCGGTATCTTGGAGGGTCCTGTGTGTGTCTGAATGTCACCTACTCCCTCTAGAGTGTAGTTAACTATATAGTGATCAGCCATTTTGTAGTGGCGTCTGAATGTCTGGTGAATGAAAAGCAGTGCATTCAACATTTATCACAGTGCATCAGTAAATGTTGTGGACAGCAATGGTCACTAGATGGACAATATGGACCAGAATGCTTTGCGAACAGCGGGACCCCTACAGGTCTTTAAACTGTACACAACACATTTGAATGAAGCCAGGTAAAAACATAATTTGTACTTTCTGTTACATCATAATCCTGAGTAAATTGCTCTTAAGTCATTACAGTGTAAAATTACTAACGTTGCTTTGGCTTGGACAGATGAATAAACAATATCTTCTTCACTTTAGGCAAAAAGGACTGTAATAATCTAGTCCGTTTTATTCATTCATGTTAAAAATAACATGTAGGAGTTTTATATTTCCATAAATACTAAAATATCACTAGGCTGAAGCCTATTATCACTGGAGATCAGCTATTTATTCATTTAAAACATTTTTTTACACAGTGGCGTAACTTGGTATTGAGGGCCCCCAGGTTTTTTAGAATGGGCCCTAAAATTAGTGAAACACTTTTAGCATTTTTCAAAGGCTCCTGCATCAACCTTCAAAGTTATCATTATTATTTAGAAAATCTATTTTAAAAAGTAGAAACTTTGTTAGTTTACTTTAAGAAAATTTTAGAAGCATTTTACAAAAAAATATTTTTACAATTTGTGCTTTTATTTATTTATAATTATTATTTTATTTATTTATTTTACAAATGATTAATCATGTGTCAAAATTTGTGATGATTTGACAAATTCCTTTGGAGTTACAAGTCAATATTTTAAATCCTGACTTGATTTGACATGGACAAGGGCCACTCCCATGGGCCCCTAAACCTTCCGGGCCCCAGAGCAGTTGCACTGGCTGCGCTGCCTGATGCTACGCCCCTGTCCAGAATCATGTGTGTTGGTGTCATTTTGTTTAGACTTTTCCATGAGTGAATTTAGTTTTAGCAAGAACAGGTAAATCAGTAAGAAAATGTATTTAGGGTATTTTTAAAACCTGGTATTCCTGTGGCCTAATCCTCCCTGAAACTATTTAGAAAATCAGCTACATTCTCCACATTTTTACATTGTTTCCAGTGTCAGAGCCTGGGGCAGCGCACTGAGACTAACCCGGTTCCCACACAGTCACATGTCCCCGCTGAGCTTCCGTAGATGACATGTGTCTCTCTGGACGTTACCTCAGCGCTCTGGCATTATACACGGCCTCTGTGACGTCTGACCTACTATTGTCTCTATAATCTGTCTGTTGGTCCTCCCTGTTTGACCTTCCCCTGTAAGGTTGCATCAGCTGACCGTAACCAGACACCAGGGAGACAGAGGGGCGCACTAATCCTCAAATCTAGGGATATGATTTATGGAAATGAAAAATGACAGTGTAATTTATGACAATGGCTTTGAGCAATGCAGGGAATATTGTAAAATGTAGAATAAGTTGAGTGGTGCTAAAAGGGAAGGTATTATACAAGAGGTTAAAATAATAAGGTCAACGGTCAAGTGGGAATTTTGCAGAATGTCATTATTTTGTGAAAATGAAATAGATTCATTTTTAAGGTTAAACCAGAGACCAAAAAACTAAATATTTAAAAGACAGCTGGGAGGTTAATTTTGCAAGTAATTTGGTGAATTGGCAACAGGTCAGTAACATAACTGAATATAAAAGGAAACAATGTATTAGTAAAACCTTTTAAAAAGTCTGGTAAAAATAATCAACCTTTGAAAGTAATGGATCAAAAGCCAATGCAATGGCATTTCTGTAGAATTCAAGAAAAGCACAATTTATTAATTTTTGAAAATTTCATAATGTCCTCTTTGTTATTTTATTTATTTATTTATTTATTTATTTATTTATTTATTTATTAATGGTCTTACGCCAGAGATTGTAAGTAACATGATTCAAAAATATCAAACCAGAGGCATCACCACAAGGGGCGCTGCCAGTGGTGACTGCAGACCAGCCAGATGTAGAACTACATTTGGCCAGAGCTCTTTCACAGTAAAAGGCCCACAGCTCTGGAACACCACACCTGACAAATGAAAAGCTCTCCCAGACCTAAAACAGTTTACTTACAAAGTAAAACAATGGCTTAAATCAAATCAAATCAAATCTGTGAACATTAGAGCCACATTTCTACCAGTGTTTTATTGTAAATTATATGTACTGTATGTTTTAATGTTTGTGTTCTTGTGTGATTGTTTGTTATTGTCTGTTTTGTCTAGGGGACCTGGTCTGCAAATTAGCTGTTAGCTAGATGGCTAATGAACATGGCATCTGTTACATCTGAAACAATGCTTTTTTTGTCCTGTCCCTTTCAAATAAACTTATAAATAAACTTATAAATAAATAAATAAATAAATAAATAAATAAATAAAACATTTTTGGTAACACTTTAGTTTAGGGTCCACCTAATATCCATTAACTAAGTGCTAATTAGCATGCTAGTTAGTGGCTAATTCACTCTTAATTGGCAGTTATAGAGCACCTATTAATCTCTTATTCTGTGTGAACATATTCTACAATTAATTAGCAACTAACTAACTAACATATTACCCATAATAAACGCATAATTACTGCTTATTAGTAGGAAGTAAGGAATAAGATTGAATAAGATTTTTGTGGTACTATTCCCTAATAATGCCCAATGTACTCAAAAAAATCTTAAGATCATAATTTATGTCGAACAACTTCCTTACTTCCTACTAATGAGCCATAATTATGGGTTTATTAAGAAGGAAATGGTTAGTTGCTAATTAGTTGCAGAAAATGTTCACACAGAATAAGGTAATAATAGGTGCTTTATAATCTCCAGTCGATTTGGAACTGGCCTATCACAGTCGTTTATCTGCAGTACGTCTTATGAATGCGGAAGCTAACCAAAGTAGTGCTAGCTATCAAGCTAATTTTATAACTTTTCTGACCTGATTAACACTGTTTAGTGCTTTTCTCTGTCACCTGTTGATTCTGTCGAAGTCCGCATTGTTGTTCAGTCCTCTGTGGGACTTTTGTCTTCTCCCTGTTTCCATTTTAACAACAGTAAAGTCTTGTTGATGTACGATGTAATGACCACAAATGTTTGTACAACTGGCTTTTGTTGCTGTCCCTGTTCAGAAATAAGTACAGAGCTGATGTATTCTGGTGTTTAATGGCAAAAACGGCAAGAATCAGCCATGTTTGTTTGGGTCAGCTACTCCATCTGAAACGAAATGTTACCAAAGGGATACCAGATTAACTTCTTTGTATAGAATAGGAAGAGTTTGTCTTGCAGGCCAGGCTATTCTAATCACCCTTAACTTGTCTATGACCTTTCCTGACATCCAGTGGCCCCTTTGTCCCTATGTCCCCCCAGTGTCTCCATAATGAAAACATGTATTCCACTCTGTACTGTCTCCATGTAACTCTGTCGACGCTTGTCCTTGAATGCACCATGGGTCATACATCTTTCATATCTCCCCCTTTAGACAGCTTACATGCATGACCACCCCTCTGTACATTAAACCACACATTTTAGCAGTGGGCCAGTCCTGCAACGCTTCTTTTCTCTTCCCCCCTCTATAATCCATATCTATAGAGTGTTTGGGATGAACGGGAGTGAGCAGTGAATCGGCTGTGGCCAGTTGCATGCTTTTGAGAGCGTTTGAAGTCATGCTGTAATCGATCGGAGGTTAGAGGGCCGTCTTTAGTCCGATGGAGGAGACACTAATTATGCTGTGGCTGCAATCAATGGCAGCCGTTGTTCTGCATGACGCAGCGCGACTCAGCACTGAAACCAGGATTCTTCAACATGACGGACCAGAGCAGGAGAGAGATGATGATTTCCTGGTGGTTATTAAAATCAAGATGGAAAATTGGAATTGCTCTGAAATGATGGAAGATACTTATTTGGATTAATCAGAAGAGAATCTGCAGGGTTTTTTTGTGATTTTCTTCTACCTGAGTTAGGCTTTAGGGCTTAATTGAAAGTAATTTTTAGGTGTTAAAAGGTTCATAAAAGTAAAAAAAAAAAAAACAGCTTGATTTGTTGCATAGATGAGGGACAAATTGGTCATCGTTTAGTAAAGATGTAAGAAGTACAGAAGCACTGAACTACCACTGTAAAAAAAAAAAGTAGCATTTCTCGTTAATACGAGAAAGTTTCACGTTATAACATTAATTTTCTTGTTAAAATGTAATAATATTATGTTAAAACAAGATAACTTTCTTGTTTAGATTAGATTTTCTCATTATAACATGATAACTTTATTGTTAAAGCATGACAATTTTCTCGTTTTAACAAGATTATTTCTCATTATAACCTAATAACTTTCTTGTTAAAATGAGCTAATTAATGAATTTACTTACTCATTGGCGTATAAGAAGTTCCCTCTATACAATTGCTTAAACCGAGATCATGTTTTCCCATGTGCCACCTGAAATGTTACACTTCCTCAATCAGACCAGCAGACTTCTAGAGGATGGAGCAATGGAAAGTCCAGTAGAGGCACTGTTTATGTTTTTAAGAAGCCGTAATACAGATGAACAGTATCATCACCAAACGGGCAATCAAGGGAAAACATGATCTCATTTTAACGAGAAAGTTATTATGTTATAATGAGAAAATTATCTTGTTTAAACAAGAAAGTTATCTTGTTTTAACGTAATATTATCACTTTTTAACGGGAATATGATCGCATTATAATGTGAAACCTTCTTGTATTAACGAGAAACACTACCATTTTTTTATTTCACAGCGGCAGTTCAGTGCTTCCATACTTCTAGACTTTTACAACAATAGATTGGATTGGGTTTGAGTCTCATCTCGTCTGTATATTTATCTATTATGGGCAAAAGATAAAACCCCTCAAAAATATATTTAAAAACATCTGAAACTGTTTCTGTCACAAATGATGCTTCAGATTGGTGTACTTTTATGATGAAATGAGAAAGCACTGTGCTGACTTCTGCTGCAGGTCAAGTATTCAGAGAGGGATCAGGAGGACAGAAAACTCCTGGGATCGACTTATTTGTCTTCTGCAACATGGTTCTGAAAATTCTGTGCATTACAACACTCCTGACAAAAATGGCATCCTTGCAAAATGCAAGCGATGAACATAATCTGGTTCTTTCAGATCCATATACTGCCAGCAGAATGCATTCAAGCCTAATGTTAAACACCATTAGAAGATGTCTAAACCCCAAGCCTTTTCTATGTCCAACCAGTATGTTCCGCCTCTATTTCCCCTACATTCATTCGACTTAATCTCCCATTTGACGATGTTCCAAAGCTTAAATATTGTTTCTTTTCCCCGCGCTAATATCCTTCTGCTAAACTAATCCAACGGCACGAGTCAGCTCTTTTCCACACAACTGCCGTACGATCACTTACTCCTCATATCCTCCACTCCGAAGTGCTTGCGGAGCTCCTTAATGTAAAGCGTGACCGAAAAACATTTAGAGGAAGCGGCGGCTGGCATTAACCGGATTATAGCCAAGATGCTTTGCAGTAAAAAAGCTCTATTACTCCCCTCCATTCTTCCGATACTCATCTAAGAAGGTGGAGTGACTGTGCTAATATCTGCCAGCGCTGTACATCTTAAATGGTCGGTGTCTGCCTTTACCAAAAAAAAAACAAAACAACATTCAGAGCAGGCCCATAAAAGATCACGATTATGCAAGTGGACCATTGTGTGAAAGGCAGAGTGGCTCTTAATTAGAAAGGGCTTTTAGACTTTCAAATCGACTTCTTTTGTGTAGGCTAGGTCTGTCATCATTGTCCAAGTGCATCAGGGGAATTATAGCTTGGACCAAAGAGTTGACACTTGATCAAACAAACAGGAGGTCTCTGTCCCAACAAGAGAGGAACATTTGGTTTCTTTCTGGCAATAAGAGCTTGGTCAGTGTCTTTACACAGCTAGCTAATCTTAACTTAGTTGGACTGACTAAAAAGTATGGCATGCACCATATGAACTTACATTTGCTACGATAAGGCTGGGACACACTGGGCTGATACTCGGATGTCTGGCAGGGTAGGACAGTCAGTTTTGCCAGTTTGGGCTGGTTTCCACCCAATTGGGTCTCTTTTGAACACCTTGGGCTGGGAAAAATGGGCTGGTTTATAAAATGTGGGCTGCTTTTCACAGCATTTGATGGGTTTTTAGGAAATATTCTGGAGAAATGACCAAAAAAACAAAGTAGAAATACAAATTTCATTAAACTGCTGTGTCCTCCCACTCATGTCATCAGTTCATTTGTTTTAAAATGAGTGATTCATGTTTGGTTGCTCACATTTCATGTTGGTATTTCACACATTTTTGTGGCTTTGATGATGCCCTGGCTTTGATTGTACTCTCTGTGGGGAACCTGTTTGGTTTACTGTTTTTAGTGCTGCTGTTAAGTTCTTTCTTAAGTGTAGGGGTTTTAATATTTAGAGTGGTGGGCTGTTTTTGGTTGTGTTAGGTATGTTTTAAGTTCTGTTTGGGCTGGAAACTGCCAGTGAGATCTGGCAACTCTGAAGACAATTTGACACAGTTGGCGACTAAGTCTTTTTGGTGTGTCTTGCACCATCGGTTGTGACTGTTGGATCTAGTTTAGGCCAATTCAGGCGTCAGGCGTTGGCATCGAAGAAGCACACTGAGTCCCTTCCCAATGTGTGCTTGTGTTTAGTATTAAAATATAAGAAAACTTTGTTCAAACAACGATGTATTATGTTTCCCACATCTGTGACGCTAATGTGCTACAGTGCAGTGGACCATGTGCAACACAGCAGTCCAGTAATGCTGTGTTCTTGTAGCATTAGAATGGCATTAGCTACACTGCCAATAAAAAGTATTCACCCCCTGAGACTTTTTCCTTTATTTTTGCCTTACAACCAGGAATTTAAATGGATCATAGGGATGCTTATTTCAGTCACTTTACATCACATGCCAACAACTATGAAGAGGAAAAATATTTTTATTGTGAAGCAAATAAGAAATATGAAAAACTTTAGTGTGCAGAAGTATTCACCCCCTGAAGTAAGAACTTTGTAGAACCACCTTTTGAAGGAAAAGTTTTTATGAGCTTTGTTCATTTGTGCTCATTCTTCATCCAAAAACAGCTCCACTTCCTTGGGTTCGATGTTTTGTACAGCACAGTTTGAGTCATTTTCTTCAAAAACTGTCCTGTGTTTAGCTCCATCCTTCATTTGTTCAGTTCTGAGCAGTTTCCCAGTCCCTACCAATGACAAATATCCCCACAGCAGGACACTGCCATCACCAGGCTTCACTTTAGAGAGGGGCCACAGTCAGGTGCTAGGTTTGTGCTACACAGAGCATCTTTCATTGATGGCTCATTTGAATAATATCTGGACAAAGAATCTTACCACTGTTTGGGGAGTCTCCCACGTACCTTTTGGCAAACACAAAACATGCTTTCTTATTATTTTCACCAAGCAATTGCCTTTTTCTGTCCACTCTCCGACCCAGCCCAGCTCTGTGGAGTGTATGGTTCAGAGTGGTCCTGTGGACAGATACAACAGTCTCTGCTGTGGAGCTCTGCAGATCTTTCAGGGCCACCTTTGGTCTTATTGTTGCCTCTCTGATGAATGCACTCCTTTTGTTTGTCAGTTTTGCATGATCCTCTCTAGGCAGGTTTGGTGTGGATCCCTGTTTTTTACATGTCATGAAAAATGAGTGTTTCGTGGCTAACAGTTGAGCTGCAGACAGGTCAGGCCACTGAATCTTATTTAGAGGCCTCTTTAAAAAGGGGGGTGAATACTTCTGCACACTCAAGTTTTCTGTTTTTCTGTCATATTTCTAATTTACTGCACAATAAAAATGATTTAGCATCTGCATAGTTGTTGTCATGTAATGTAAAGTGTGAACCTCTCAGTGATCCATTGAAAACCAGGTTAAATAAAGGAAAAAGGCTCAGGGGGTGAATACATTTATAGGCACTGTACATCTCTTATCCTGACAAATATGGTTCCGTTTAGATTAAAAATGTGGTTTTAGTCAGACTAAGCAACATTTTTGGTAGTTTCTTGCAAGGACTAAAAGGTGCCACTTGCAGGACCAAATGAATGGTTGGGTCAGTGTGTAGGCTAGAGGTGGGAGACAGTAACTCTTAATATAACGAATATAAAATAAACCAAATGTGAGCTGATGATAGTCATATATTAGTAATAATTGTATAATATAACTTGTAACTTATAATAACTTTATTACTTTAAACCAGTGTTCAAGAGTGAAACAAGCTTTTTAAAATATTAACACAAAATGCAAACTGAAGACTGCAGTTTGGAAACCGCTCAGGCTTAACATTCCAATTTTTATCACTTCAGCTCACAAATTGTCTTCCCATCAAGGTAATAATAATTATGCATCATCTTTCCAATGTTCAGTCTTTGTTTTACAATCAGGTGCAATACTCCTTTACTCCTCAGTTACGCTCGGTGGCGAGGGTGACCTACTTTTGTGTCTGTCCTGGGACAAGGTTGCCAGTCTGCACCTACAACTTCTTCGACCACCACAAAACACACAGTCACACTCACACAGTTCATACACGCACGTCTGGTGAAGTCCTGCCCAAGGTCACAACAATACATCATTAATGTTTATCATGCTAAACCCATTATTATCAGAGCTGCATAATTATTAAAACTTTCTTTGACAGATTTTTTTTTTTGCTGCAACTAACTGATCAAAATTACAGAGTGTATATTGTTGGGATGAGCTTGGAACCTCAATTAGTGACAGTTATCTTTTAATTATATAAGGCCTTTAAACTTGCATGACACTGGTGGCCTCCTTTAAACTCAGTCGACTAAAGTGTTCCTGTCTTTAAAATATAGATGTGTGTTTTCTCTGAGCTGTAAGCTGTCTCTGTTTGATGTGGATAGGGTCAAAGAACAGGCTTTCTGCAGATTTCATAATTTCACCACATCGCTCTGTGTATCTCTGCTAAATCCACCGCTGAAAATTTCATGCTGGCTTTTGCAAAAGGGTAGAAAAGAAAAAGAACTTCAGAGGTGGACGGGAGAGAAATTTGAGGCTACGAGCTGTTTAAAAATGAATGAGTGTTGTGTGAATGCGGCGGTGGTATTTAGACTAGAAGTGATCCGGCTTTGGCTCGAGGGGACGAGCTGCTGTTCGCTGCTTTATGGGCTGCTCTCAAGTTTAGTGCCGAAGCAACAACTCTGAGGATTCTCAAAGAAAACCTGTTTCCTCTTTGTTTTAATTAAGACATATAAAGCTTTTAAACTGCTGAACTGCATTGGCACTTGCACACAGTTAAGGGAAGCATATAACACTAGTTTTTTTCCAGGCTGGGCTCTCTCCTAGTGCTTTTAATGAGCACTTTTTACAAACAGAATGGATTCCATTATTTTTAAATACTTTCTAGAAAACCAAGCATCTTCTATGTAGCTATGGCAAAAGTCTGATTGAAGTAGTGTTAATTCCATTGTTGAGTTGTGGGTAGCTGAAGCCCATCCAGGCAACACTGAATCTTTTGGGGATACATCCTAGACAATGGCGGCTTAGGGTGCTTTCACACCTGCGTTGTTTGATCCAGACCTTCTTGTTTGGATTGAACCAAATCCTCAGGTGTTAAAGCTTCCACTGACCATGGTTCAGACCAAACAGCTGGTCTTTGGATTGCCAAAAAGAGGAGGTCTCAGTCCAGACCAAGGTCTGATTTGTTTGTAGTGTGAAAGCGTGTTTTGAGGTTCAGACTTTCAGACCAAAACCAAGAAGTTGCACACATTGTCATACTGTTTGTTTTATTCATTCACTCATCTGCTTCCCGCTTATACCCATTAGAGGTTGCAGGTACTGGAACCTATCCCAGAAACTTTGGGCCTTAGTCAAACCCACAAACTCCTAGGTTCTTCAAAAACTGCAAAAACTACCAGAGAGTAACTTATTTTTCTATTCAATATGATTCACAATGCTTTTTTAGTCCATAGTGCAAGAGCAAATGCATCTTTCAGTACTTTGTTGAGACAAACATTCACACCTTAGAGGCCCATTGTGTTACTTGTGTACCTCACTATGCAACAGGAAATTAGGTCCATAAAGTGCTCTATCTGCTGCCATTATCCAATTTTTTGGCTAACAAAAATTGCAAAAGAATATGAAAAGAAAATGCATCTGAATATTATGTCTGCCATTATCAGCGTGACAACACGTTATTTGTGAATATGGGATATGTCAGTCAAATATAAAGAGGTTTCTGGGTTGTTGATGTTGTTGATGCTCCTGTATTTGAGGTCGACGAGCCTGGGATTGAGCAGATGTTCAGCCTGAACCCACATTCCTCTGTTTACAGTCCCGCTATGGAAACATGGCCCACTTCTTATGGACGACCTCCACTGACGAGGACACTACTGCCAAGAGCTGCAAATGGAAACGCAGGGCGCATGGGCTGAAAGTTACAAACTTACAAATATTTGATAAAAGTCCATTCTGAAGCCTGTTCAATCAATTTAGAGGCACAAAATTGTTGTTTTAGGGCCACTTTGCAAGAAGAGCATTGTTTTCATAATGTGTAATATTGTAGTAGTAGCAGCAGTAGCTGAACAAATGGGTGTGTTTTATGACACATCATATGGTAATTGTTTAAAGCTGTACTACCTGATTTTGTGACTGTAAAAGTGATGTGTCTGAAAACATGTTGAGTTTGAATGATACACTCCCCTTTCCTAATGAATCTCCTTCGTGACGCTATATCACAGTCTCACTCAAACCTGGAAGTTTATATACAAGCCAGGAGCTATCAGAATAACATGGCAGAGATCTGGAGTTTGCTTTTAATTCTTTAAAATAAAAATACTGTGAATAAGCTATGACTTTTGAAATAAAACAATAGCACCTTCACATTATTCCTGATAGATTCTAGTTCTGGATAGATAAAAGATGTATTGACCAATCAGAGAGCTCCTGTCCTATGAAAGCGTGTGATTTGTTAAACTGTTCCTTCCCTTGCTCTAAAACATAAACCCTTATAATACAGCCCACAGGTGACCTCAAAGCCTCATTTTTTTCTCAGATGACTTCTGTTATGCTGCACTAATAACTAAAGTATGATCTTTACCAAAATACAAGGAAAAATAAAACAGACAGTGCAACTTTAAATCGATTATGCATATTTTTCTTTTAATATTTAGTATTTATACTGTACATACTAACATAGCACATATTAACAATAGACCATCAGCACCTGAGTGGGCAGTTTATGCTTATGTCTCACAAAGGGGGAACAACTCTCCCTCTGACTCCAGCTGAGCCCCTTCAGCTGCTAATTGCCTTGAGTCTCATTTGGTTTAACCACTTCCTCAGTGAGGAATATATGCTCTACTCACAGACCAGGCTCCTCAGAATCAACCAAAGTCCGTTGGTAAAGTAAAAAAGCTTGCTAAGAACAACCTGCACTTTTTTTAAACCTTGCTAAATTTGGTTGAATAAAATTATGATTATAGTTAAAACAACCCATTTGTCACTAATAGCTACTCCTTTCAGCTTTTGCCTTGACCTAACCCAACCTTCAGCATCCTCTTCTAAAAGCTGAAGATTTAAAGGTTTAAAGTTTAAATGGCCATTTGCAGAGAACTAAAAAAAATGTACACATACATAGGAATTATATTGCATAGAGTCAATAATGAAAAGACTAAAATAGCACATATAGGAAGTAATACATATGTCATTTTATTTGTATATAATATCATACTAACTAACTTCATGTCCTCTTTCATTACATCCATAAATGTCCTCTTTGGTTTTCCTCTAGGCCATCTTTTTACCTGTTTACAATGTCCAAACCATCTCAGCCTTTCCTTGCTGACTTTATCTCCAAAACTACCTAACAATATTATCCATCTTCATCATGAACAAAGACAACCTCATCATCTTCAGCTCTGCTACTTCCAGCTCTGCCTCCTGTCTTTTTTTCAGTGCCCAAGTATCTAAACCAAAATAGACAAGTAATGTTAAATATATAAGACCACTAATTATTAAATAAAAAAATATTTTCAAAAATCTATAATGAATGATTTAATTAATAAAATAAATAAATAAATAAATAAATAAAACAATGATTTTCTTTTCTCCTAAACATGGCTGGTGGTTTATAGAAATATTTTTTATATTTCTTTTATATATATATATATATATATATAATGAACATTTTAAGCCTTTTATCAGACAGACTTTTCATTTTAAAATTCATTTCAAAATGTTAAACTGTAGACTACTTTTAGCTAACACGAATACCCCAACAACATCCTTCTCATCTTAATTGAATCATTTGTAGTAAATGAGTATTTCTGCTCTAATAATAATCCCAGTATTTAGTTCAACCCCTTGGCTCTTATTAAAACGCACCCCTTTCATCCTTATCATCCCTACAGCTCGTACAGTCAACTGTCAAATCCTCTTTAGTCATTCACTCAGTTCCATGATTCCTTCAAAGACCCGCCCACATGATGGATTCATATTTTCATCCAGTCACATCTTTGTTTATGTTACACTAAACCCAACCACCTCTTCCTCTCTATTCCCACTTTGAGCACTATGACTCCTATCCTACCATCCAAATGTTGCAGCAGAAATTGAGTTTACTCAGACCAAGCAATGTTTTTTTTTTTTTTGTCTTCAACAGCACTCCAGCGTTTCTGAGTGGCCCCTGCTGTGGTCTCCTGCTGCAGGTCTTCTGCAGAGCAAGTGGTTTCTAGACTTACAGTTGCCATTCTCTCATCTCAAACCAGTCTGACCATTCTCCATTAACAAGGCAAGGCAATTTTGTCCACAGGAGTGCCATTCACTGGATATTTTCTCTTTTTTTTTGTAGTTTTTCTATCAGCCCCAGAGATGATTGTGTGTGAAAATAAAGAAGTGGTAGAGTGGTAAGGCTCCCACCTCTCAGAAAGGCCAAGGGTTTGATCCCCAGGCCAGTTGAAAACACAAGTATGCTTTTATTCATATTATTAAACCAATCTTGGAATAGCATTTTACATTTTACAACTTTTTAAATTATTTTGTGACTAAAAGAGAACGTCTCAAATAAGTACTCTACTGGTGCCACAAGAAACAGGTGACGAGACCAGCAGAGTACAGTGTTGCGGGCTTTTGAACATAATGAAATAAGAAAAAAACACTTCACTTCCTTAAACCTTTTGTATGATGCCATTTACAAAATGAAAAATGTCTACAAGGAATCAGTGAAAACAGTACCCTGACTGGACAGACAAACTTTTTTCCTATTCTAAACAAAGAACATATTCTGGTATCCCTTCGCTTACATTTAGTATCTGTTAGCAGAACAATCACAGGCACAGTAACCAATCAAAGAAACAAAGGGATTAAGCAGTAAGCAGTGCACCACTGACCCAAACAAACATGGTGGATTCTTGCCGTTTTATTTCATAAAACACCAGAATATGACATATTACACGCAGCTCTATACTTATTTCTGAACAGGGACAGCAGCAGAAGCCAGTTGTACAAAGAATTGTGAAGAAAGTCAGTTTTGTTTGAATGTGGTCATTACATCGGCCGTCATCGGGACTTTCCTGTTGTTAAAAAGGCAACAAGACAAAAGAAAAATCCCACAGAGGACTGACCAACAACGAGGACTTCAGCAGAACCAACAGGTGACGAAGAAAAGCACTAAACGCCATTAATCAGGTCAGAGAAGTTATTCCAATTAGCTTGGTAGCCAGTCCTATGTTGCAGATAAACAGCTGTGATAGGCCAATTCCAAATCAACTGGAGACTGGAAACGTTTACCGCTAAGAGAGGAACCAGACTGTCCTGGATGTAGAGGGCTTTGTTGACTGGCCAGTGCTTCATGGAGTGGGCAGGGCATTGTGGGAGCGGTGGAGGTTCTGATCGTTCTGAGGCCTCAGAAAGGAAGCGCCAGAGATATTAATCCCATCATGGCATCGCAGATACTGGAGCCTATCCCAGTAACTTTGGGCCTTAGGTGGGGTACACCTTGGACAGTGGCCAGCTAGTCACAGGCCTGAACCACAACCTTCTTGCTGGGAGGCTAGGGCACTAACCGCTCCCCTCTTGTTATAAAATTATATTATATAAATTATATAAAAAAAAATTTTAAACTGTAAAGCCTTTTATATTCTGTACATTTCATTTTTTACACTACAGTTTAGGTAAACCAGGCCAGAAACTGGATCAACTCAGCATCACTGGCTTTGAGAGCTGCACAGATTCCAGGCGCTGGATGAGCCCTGCCTGCAGATCTGTGGGTTGTAATTAGCACAGTAGCGTTCCCATCATCCCTTGTGCCTCCGCTCTCGGATCTGTTTGGCTAATCCTCGTGTGTCCCGCTCGCTGGCCCGGGCCTGCTCTTCTTCTTTTTCTTCTACTACTACTTCTTCTTTTCCTGCCATTAAAAATACAACACACACTGCTGCCCTGCCAAAACGCTGCTCCATTATTGATACCTCCCTGGTCACATGACGCCATTACAAGAGTTACTGTAAAAAAAAATGCTGTGATGGCTATTATCCCCGTCGTGTTCGCTGGTAAAAATTTCATGTTGGAATCATTGCTCTAAAATGGTGAAACGATTGTATAAAAGAAATAGTGGCTGACTGAAAGACTCAGCTTGAAGCTCATTGTTATATCTCTTTGAGGCAAAAATAAAACTGATGGAATTACATGATTATAAAAGATTCACGATTCACTGCAGAGCAAAAATAGGATAAGTGATAGATAAAGTAAGGCCCCCTTAGCTTTTTAGTGTTATAAATGCCCCAGTAACACAGAATGAGTGCCTATAATTGAGTAGTGGCTGATATGGAATAGCCCAAGTGAAGCGACCATGGCTAAGGAGGTAGGGCAGTCATCCTATAATGAGAAGGTTGATGGTTCGAATCCTGCTCTGCCCGTTGTGTCCTTGGGCATGACACCTTCACCTCCCCTTATTGTGTGTTTGGTGGTGGTGGCAAGACCATAGGTGCAGAATGGCAGCCATGAACAACAAGAAGAACAAGAAGAAGAAAAAGAAGAACAAGAAGAAGAACAACAAGAAGAAGAACAAGAAGAAGAACAAGAAGAAGAACAAGAAGAAGAAGAACAAGAAGAAGAAGAAGGAGAAGAAGAACAAGAGGAAGAACAAGAACTCTTTATTTTACACAACACTTATACAGTGTAACTACAATGTAACACAATAAACTGTAAAAACATGTACTTATGTTTGGAATTATATGGAATTTTCTGTATCTAAAGTTGTGAGTCCATATGTAAAAAAAAAAAAAAAAAACTTGTTACAAAGTGTGTATAGTGTGTGGAGAAAGAGACGAAGGATCAGACCAAAGTGCGTATGAAACAGAATCATCAAAGAGGGGTTTGGTTCCATGGAACATGCAAAAAGAAGGAACTCTCTGAAGATGATATTCACTTTCAGTCATCTGTATATAAAATGGACCATTTGTGAATGCACTGTATGGAACTGTTCAGGCAATGGCCTAAGCCTCTAAAGATAGGAAGGTCATCCAGTATAAAGAAAGGACTTTTACTTAGCCAGTAATTTGGGCAAATGTTCATAAATCAGCTGGCAACCGTGTCATTGTTTCAGTTCCACATGCAAACATATGTGGCTTTCCTGTTGCAACCCATCACATTTCCATATTTTAGAAGTATTGTTTTATCTGCGCTCTAAGATCCTTTTGTCTCCTCTCTCTCAGACTCAGAGCAGTGCCATGTGTCTGAGCAGAAATGTCTTCCATCTGTCAGTATTGGTGTTCGCCATCTCACACAGTTAACCACAGCCCAGAGCTCCACCACACGTCGTCTTTCGCTCACAACTCCACACAGGCTTTGTCAGACTTGTTTTCACATTTACACACAATACTTTCACCTCCACAACTTCAGTGGCAAATTGGACACTTTTACAGCTTCCAACCCCAAAACATGGCTGCTTTCAAATGCACTTCTCCCAAAACACAGACATGCAGATGGGACAACAACAAGTCACAAACAAGTGGGGGATATTAGGAGCTCTAAAATTTAGATTATAATGGATCGGGGTTAAATCCTATAAAATGGCCCACTTTAATATGAAAGTGTGCTTCTCATCCACCAGCGCTCAGTTTGTCTACATTCAGTGCCACCTTAGTTTATCTGTGCATCTATATCCATTTTAGCTACTTATGCGCCCAGGTACCTATGTTCCCTTGTACCTATGTTCCCTTGTACCTATGTTCCCTGGTACCAATGTTCTTCAGTACCTATGTCCCCCAGTAACCATGTTCTCCAGCACCTATGTTCCCCAGTACCTATGTCCCCCAGTAACCATGTTCTCCAGCACCTATGTTCCCCAGTACCTATGTTCCCCTCTACCTATGTTCCCCATTAACCATGTTCTCCTTATGTGCCCAGGTAACAATGTTCCCCGGTGCCTATGTTCCCTGGTTCCTATGTTCTTCAGTACCAATGTTCCCCAGTACTTATCTTCCCTAGTACTTATGTTCCCCAGTACTTATGTCCCCCAGTAACTATTTTCCCTTGTACCTATGTTTCCCAGTACTTATGATCCCAGGTACCTATGTTCCCTGGCACCTATGTTCCCCAGTACTCACATTGTAGTGGACTTGTATGGGAGCGGGTGCTCAAGCCGAGAATTTAAAGTGCACAATTATACTAGTCTTTACGGTAGCAGTCACATCAGTACAAGTGGATACATCGGTGCCCCATGGAAAACCCGTCAGTCATATTAAAATTTCTCGGGACCTGCTGGGACCCATGTGAATCCCTCGGACAGGTCAGGCCATGGTGGACGTCGGGACCGGGTCGGGAGCAGTCAGAGAGGCTTCGGGAACAGGTGGGATCAGGATAGAAAAGTCAGTCCCCTGCAGGTTTCTGTGTCTAATAATAAAAGTTTGATGTTCACTCATCACGTTAGCATCTTGTTAGCACTAATTAAACCTGTATCATGTTCTTCATTTCTCTGTGTACTTAGCTCTATGGAAATTTTTTTTGCTGCATTGCTAACCGCTAACAGCTAATAGCTTTTGTGTCCACAGTTAGTCCATATTCCAAGTCATTCTAAAAATAATTTTAAAATGTCTTTGTTGTAAATTTATTATGAGATTATGAATATTAATGTGTATTTATTTATTATGTTTACTATGAACATAAAATATATAGTAAAATAACTGGATGCAATAGTTTATATTATTATATTTTACTTTAAAGGCAGATTATTAATATTATTATCCTGAATTTATTCTTTTTTTTATCCTTTTTGAAAAATTATGATCACATATGATACTCATGGGCCCAGGGGGTATGCAAGACAAAAACGGTTGGGAACCACCGCTCTGGAACAAATATTACAGTACTTTTTTGGGTACTTTTGAAGCTCATACATATAGAATGGACCCCTTACAGATCCAAGTGCACCAGGTCCAGTATTAGGAGGAGAAACACAGCTGTAAACCCATGTGAACATGTTTTCAAAGCACTTTTTCTTTAGGTTGAACTCACGATTTGAAGAACACACATGCCGGCTCGGCGGGAAACTCAAGTGTGTGTGGCTTATTTGATGTCCACTCGCCGGCCTCCGATTCCAAGTTTGTGGTTTAGATCTGAGGCCTGCACTTTGACAGGCAGCAGTTGAAAGAAACACGCACTCTTCTCGACTTCTAAAAACATTTCTCAAAGACAATTTTACAGATACAATTTCTCCAATCGGGTCTAAACGCATTCTCCTTTTGACGACCACAACAGTAAGCATGCAGTGAACGCCTGTGGTTTCCAGCCCCTTTGTGATCTCATCGAGGCGTTCACCAAAACAATAAGCGTGACAATAATTCATAACGGGTGTCGCTGCTATGCATTATTCCAATATTTCGGAGCAGAGTTTTGTTTGCTGGCTGTAGAATGGAGAAGATGTTGGGAAACAGTAGGAGAGGCGTGAGGGAAATGTCAAAACAACTCTTTGCCGCAAACCAACAACAAACCAGCCCATGGTGGAGTTGTAGAAAGAAGATGGGATGTTATCCAGAGCTGAAGCTATTTACAGACAAACTGTTCTTGTGGATTAGCAGCATGTATACCAATAGAAGCCACACAAAAGAGCAGAACTTCCAAACTGTAGAACTTAACCACTGTTAGTCAGCAGCAAGTTGCAACAAATGATTGAATTTCACTTTCAGAAGCAGTGGACTTTTGAAGATGATTATGATTGATTACTCTTTGAATCTTCTGAAACAGTGGAATGATACTGCCTTAGAAGTTTAGAAAAATCTGTATAATATACTTTACACCTTCACAGTGGCAAAGTGGTTAGCAGGGCTGCTCATCATGATTGGTTAGGTCATAATTGGAATCGCGATTATTTAAAACAATTATTCATGTACTGCCAGAGTAATAACCTGTTGAGGAAAAGTTGTTTTATCATTTATTTGTGCTAATTGATTCATAGAGCCTAGTACAAGACTTTGGACACCCGTTCTGGACCAAGACAAGAGCGCATATAGCTTTGGCAGCAATGTAAAGTCCCTACATATGGAACATTTGCATCATTCAGTGTCCAATTTATTTTAATTTAATCATTGTTTTTTCACGATTATATAGATTTTGTAAAAAACAAAACAAAACTGTAAAGCAATTTTGAATATCTATCTGTATAAGACTAATGCATTATTATTATTATTACTTATTTAAGTATCTATAGTAATTCATTGTGGTCCTGTGTGTGTGGTTGCCTCCTGCTGTAGTCCACACCTGCAGTATCTCCTCGTACACGGTGTCTCCTCTCTCTCAGACAGTGATGCTCTGCTGGAGGAGGAGAGCGCCTGTTTCCGTGGAGTGTGCTGATTCACGCTGGTTCTGTGTGATGTGTCTGCTAACGGGCTCAGGGCTGCTCCGGCTCTCTCCGCTCTGTCAGGTAGTTAGCTCTGGACGGCCCATCAGCTCGCACCGCTCTCTCTCCCTTCCACCTCCGCGCTGTGTTCCTGACATCTCCTCCCATCTGCATTTTTCTGTCTTTATCGGCTTATTTCTTTAGCTTAAAAAAAAAAACAAAAGGCCTTCTCTGCTTTGTCACAGTTCAGCGGCGCGTGTCAGGCTCTGAGTAAGAGTTTGTGCTGTTGGAGGAGGAGGAGTAGAGCACTAATGTAGAACCACTGTCTGCCTCATTGTAATGGGGCTACAGCTCATGGGTAATAGGAGGCAGTCTGTCAGAGTATAAGCCCTATATAGCTTATACTAGCTTCTAAGTATAGGCTTTCTTTAGTTAGTCATTGCTAACCTGGCTTTCCCTTGTGACACCACTAAAGGAGATTAAAATGTATTTTAAATTTTTCCACTTTTTCAGATAATCAAATGGAATGACACTGCATGTCTTGGTCTTCTTTTGTTGTTTTGTTTTATTTGCTCAGATTGGCATAGCTTTTCCAACCCAACATTCATTAGTATATCGGGAAAAGTGAGTCTTTGAGACAGACTCCTGTTCTCTAATGCTGGATTAGGCTGTTCTTTGACTTTGGGGTAAACCTTACGTCAGATTCACACTGAATGCGTTGCGTTTGCAGTACGTTTCTGATACAGTTTTCTGATGGACTCCAATTTACACCGAGTTCTCTGACCAGAGCCACCTGGAAGACCACGAGTTCGGAGGGAGATGAGTGAGTTTATGCTGGAAGTTATGAGTTCAATAGTAAATATGTAAATAAATAACTGCATGTAAAAAAAAGCCATGTTTGCCACTGACCACAATCTCTTGTTCATTTGGAAATTATGCTGAGATTTAAGAATGCTACGTATATAAATATTGTCTTTTTACTCACGTTTAATGGTGTCCTGTCTTGTGACCCGTGTCCCCAGTTAGGACGTAATGTTTACATTATGATGTGAGTGAGAGGCTGCACAAGCTTTTTTATTTTGAAATTTACTGGGTCCTCTTCTCTGGTCCTGGGTCTGACTTCCTGTCTGGCTCAATCTGCTCTGTTTAACTTTATGTATGATGGCTCCAGCATCTGGCAAAAATAGACTTGATACATATTTCTGTTGGAGCACCGGACATGGAGACATACTGCAACACAGTCAGTGTGAACTCACACATTGACTTGCATTTTTGACTATTTATTGTGGAGGTCGTATGAGAAACCTAATGGGCACGCAACAGATTCAGTGTGAATTGGGCATTAGGTTTTCTGTATTACAAAAGTAGTTCATGTTATACCAAAGTGCAGAACAAGTTAAATATAGAAGATACTGACCAATCAGAAAAGAGCTGCCAGTGTAGAAAAAACAAACATTGTACACTTTAAAGATGAACAATGCAACTTTTTTACCTTATTTAAACAGTTTCAGAATCAGTATGCTGAGTAAAAAAGTTGTTACAGAGAGATTAAAGCCACCCCCAACCCCCTTGCAAGGACAGCCTTGCAAGAATGGGAGCCCTGTCTCGATGTCCCTGCATGGGAAAACATCACATCCTGATTAGCGGTAATAGCAAGCCAGTGCTGGCTTTATTTCTAAGACATTCATGATGGCAGAGTGGACAAAAGGCAAAAGAAACCTTTGTAAGGAAATGAAAGTCATGTAGAGTGAGGGGTCACAAAGGACTCAACCAGACTGAGTTTTTACCACTGTGCTTTACTCTAAAATGTTTGTGGAGCTTGTAGAGAAAAGTGCATTCAAAGGTCTCTTACATCTCTGCCAAAGTCCAGGATGCGTGAATATTTAAGCTGGGTTGCTGACACTAATGCTGCTCAAACATGGTTTGTATTCATGCTAATTGTGCTTTAGCCTTGCCCAAATGGAGGATGTCAGGAAAGTTGCCCAGACTAAATGCATAGCTCCAATATTCTGTTTCTGTATCTTCTCAATTTATACAAGCAGATAAAAGTGACGACAATTAGTAATAATAATAATATGACATGTTCAAACAACCTATCCATTCATAGGGTCCAATATAAGCATCACATGCTCTTGTTGTTCCTCCAAAAGATCTGTACATATTGTTCATACATGACACCCACCTGGAGGTTATACCAGGTGATCCTTGGGGTCACGAAATCCATCTTGTTAGGCTCCCACTGATCCATTTGGGTCTGGACCTGTGACGGCTGGGCCAGTGGTGCGGCAGTGTTGGCGTGAATGGGCAGGTTTTAGGTTTGCTGACAACAACAAGCCAGTGGTGAAAGAAGTACTTAAGTAAAAAAAAAAATTAAAAGTACAGATAAAGGAGCAAAAATTTACTCAAATAAAAGTAAAGGTATCACCTTAAAATTTCTACTTAAGTAAAAATATAAAAGTACTAACTTTAAATGTACTTGCAAGTAAAAAAGTAAAAGTATTTTGTACAGACTAAGCTCCTTAATGTGTTAAATGTGAGGGATTTTGCTGATAAAATGTGTTATTAACTAATGAAATTAACAAACTGGTGCAGTAGAAGAGATTATTCTGATGTTTCTAAAGGAGAACTACTTTACTGCATCTTTTATATTTAAGTACTGTGTGTCTGCAATGAAGGCATGACAAAAACATGATCTTAAACCAAAACTCAAAATACTTCAGACCAGCTCATGAATGTAGTGGAGTAAAAAGTACAGACTTGCTCTAAAATGTAGTAAAGTAAAAGTAAAAGTACCCCTTGTAAAGTTAGTACAGATACATGAAAATTGTCCTTAAGTAAATTAACGTACATGCACGCTACTCTTATTATGGCATCCCTTTTGCATCCATAAGTGTATCTTACCAGCCTCACATGGTTATCTTACAGGAACATTACTATACATTTTTAACTTGATACCACAGTCTTAACTTCCCAGCGTCAGACCTCTCTGTGCTCTTGTTCAGCTGACCCTAAATCATGGTGATAATGAGAATTGATGCAACAAAAAGAGATTAAACATAGAGTTAATTACATTTGAAGTTATGGGGGAAAGTAGCTCTTTTCATCTTCAATATATGGATGTTCCTCTCCCACGACACTAAAGTTTGTGTTCATTAGGAGAAGTTAGCTCAGTCTGCTCTTTCTTTATACCCTTATATCACTTAAATAAGCCCCAAAGTAAGTATTTCCTGAATTTTACCGAACAAGTGATCAGTAAACCTAATGATGTTTTTATTGGTGCAGGTTTTATTGGTGCACAGTGGGTCTTCTGAGTTGGTTATGACTTGCGGATCATTAGCAGCCAATGCACACTCATTCTAGCCCTATTAAAATCCTATCCTCTGAAGCAGAGTCTGCAGCGTCAGCACAGTTTCTCCAGTTCCCTTTTGAGTGACATATCATCCTATCAACACGCCGTAAAAGTCTTCAAATGGACGTAACAGAGGAGCCCACACATGGCTCCTAGTGCCGTTCATGAAAAGGATGTGAAAAGTTTGAAATATTCCAAACATGTAAGTCGTGTGAGGGAAAATTGTGTGAAAATATTGTAAAGCAAAGCATTTAGAGCCTTAAGGATGGATCGGATTTTATAGCCGAGGCTGCAAAGCAAATGGGTCGTGGTATGGAATTGACCAAAAGTGCAAAAACATCATATTGCTATTACAGCTGAGTCAGCAGACATTTGATGCTAAAGTTGTGACCAAAATAGCTTATAAGCTTAGAAATGTTAAGGTGCTTTTAAACCTGACATGATTGGTCTGAACTGTATTGAAACACACATTTTTATATGGACTTAGTTTGGTTTAAAGAGGACTTCATTGTGAGTTAGAACATGGACCGGGCTCAGTCAGACCCAACTGCATACCGACAGTACTTTTATTCCACAAAAAGATATTTATTAGGCTATGGCAAGATGGTGGTGTAAAAAAGTCATGTGTGAATACAAACCCAACCAACCCTAGCCAATACAATGTAACAAAATTGTTTGGTCCAGACATCGATTTAGATTTCAGACATAAAAGCACTGTTAGTTTTGTGATGGTTGTTTTTTATGAAGCAAACCATCACCTTGCCTGGAAATTCCAGACTCACCGCTGTACCAGTGCATGAGTCTGGTCGCCATTGAATCAATTCGATTTCTAGTGCGGCACAAACCCCAGTAAGCGGACAGCGGAGTTAGCCAATCAGAAAATGGCGGACGTGACATTAACAAAGTGAAGAAAGTGAAGAAAGTAAGCAACGCGAAAACTTTTTTTTTTTTTTTTAAATAAAGGCTTCTAGTGCTGCAAGCTGCTGTGGTTTTAATGACTCGATATGTTTTTGGTCATTTAAAATGGAATTTACCGCTGAATGAAACAAACTCGGCTCCTCAGTGCACCAACTTGATTGTTGTTGTTGCAGACGCTGCTCGCGAAGAACACGTGACTTAAATAAGCAAATCAAAATGCACGGTACGGTTGGGATTTGAATCCAACCACGGCGGACGGCGTGGTGACCAGACTGATATTTCTCTGTATAATCATACAGAGACCTATCAGTCTGGATTTTCCAGGCAAACAATCACCACAAGTTGCAAAAATAATAATGTCCAGGTTTTGGGAGTTTACAGAGCAAGTGAGCAGATGAAAGGTCCAACTTCAGTTGTACAACTTCAGTTTAAAAGATGATGGTGTACATGTACATATATCTTTCCTACGTCTCTAACTACGTAACTACATCACCAAATAGTTATTTTGCTGACTGGAAAGTTTCTGCTCTGAGGTGGGAGCTAAAAATGTTATAGGAACTGTAGTTCATTTGCAAACATGCAACAAAATGAGGATAGGAATTCAAAAGGTTATAGGACCTTCAAAAGGTTACTATAGTCTAAAAAGGCATCTTGGGACACTCTGGTGGTGGTGGGCTACTTCTGTAGCCACAGCTGCTCTGGGACAGACTGACAGAGACACGGCAGCCACACCACAGCAACAGCCTCTCTGACCACCAACAAACAAACAAGCACACTCCCACAGTTCCACACACACCAGTGCCACAGACACTGCAGACAAGATGGCTGAAGTGTCTTGACCAAGGACTCAACAGCATTTCTATTACTTACCGTATTTTTCGCACTATAAGGCGCATCGGATTATAAGGCGCACCTTCAACGTTTTCATATATTGGGTGCACCGCATTATAAGGCGCATAGAATAGAAGCTACTGTAGTGGCTGGGGTTGCGTTATGCATCCAGATGGAGCTGTGCTAAAGGGAATGTCAATAAAACAGTCAGATAAGTCAGTCAGTCAAACTTTATTAATAGAATACAAACCAGCGTTCTTACAACTCCGTTCACGCCCAAAACAAGTTAGTGCATTCACAATATGGTACCGTATGTACCGGTAGCTCTTATTTGCGCCATCCTCGTTGAAAACAATGTGTTTCCAACTCCATTTGTCACAGTTCAAAGCTACATGAACAGCATTCGAGCGCTCAGTTTTCTGTCCCCTCAATGTCGCAACTCTTCTACTGAGATGGAGCAAAGGCCGCGCCTCCTTGTTCTTTTGCGGCAGGATCCATAAACACGCCTATGGCACACATGAACAGCTGGGACTGGAATTCCCCTTTACTGTTTTTACCGCTGTCACTTCGGCGATGCCCCTGGAATACGGTAGCCATAATTAACCAACATTGTTCCATATATAAGGCACATCGGATTATAAGGCGCACTGTCGGTTTTTGAGAAAATTAAAGGCTTTTAGGTGCGCCTTATAGTGCAGAAAATACGGTACATAATTAGTATTAAAAGTGGAGAATATGCAACTACTAACAGACTTCTGTAGAGCTCAACACTGACTGGCCATGCCTGGTTCTGGAACTAAAATTACCAATATTTTTTTCCCATTTAATTTTTTGAAAAATCTGTATATTAAAAGTTCAACGGCTTGAGGGAGGTTAATCAGCTCTGTGGTAACTCATGGCCATAAAATGATTAATTTCCCTAAACATGTGTCTGAAACTTATCAAAAGACAAATTTACAGACACATTCTGCTAAATTTTCAAGTTTTCGTTAATCTTTTTAATAGAAATTATTCATGTTATCATCATGAGTTACCACAGAGCTGATTAGCCTCCTTTAGACATTTTTGGGCAGCAGGGACTAATGGTTGTTGTTTATATATTTATTACAATTACTCTGAATGAATACAATCCAGATCTGAGTCAGTACCAGTTGCTAAAGTGAACTTATAAAAGTAGGATTTGTGGTGATTGATAAATTAAATCTGAGCATACAATGTCAACTGTTTTCCAAATGTGCGTGAGATCAAAGTCGCAGGAGGACAGCGACCCGGCAGCCCATGCCAGTAGCAGAAAGGGATCATGGGAAAGGTCAGAAGTCAGACTACTCCGGCTCCTCGGGGGACGCTAACCCTTGAGCTGTGTGTCCACGCGAAAGCCGCGTTTGACTGACAACGTATTATTGACACAACATAAGCATCCCGGGACAGGTACAGGCTTTGGGGGGGGGGGGGGGGGGGGGGCTGTGGAGTGTCCGTCAGCACGTCTGTCACCAGGGCATTTAACGTCACAGTGTGTGGGTTACATACAGCAGATCAGAGACCAGGAGACATGACATGAAAGAGCGTCTTTGTGGTGGCTGCAAAGAGAAATATTCAACCCCCTCAAAAGATTTTAAGGGTTTATCAGTAAAAAAAAACAAAATTTCAAGGAGACAAAAAAAAAAAAAAAAAAAAAATCCTGGGATGTCCTAGAGTGGCCTTCTTAGTTGCCAGATCTAAATCCAATTGAAAAGTTGCAGGACAGATGCCATGGAACATCAACGGTATGAGCTCAGTCCAGAGGTGTAAGAAGTTTGTTAGCAATTGTTAAAAGTGATGAAAGTGAAAGGATGCTCCACAGAGTACTGGGCTGGCTAATACTGCCAATGGGCAAGTGTTAAAAGTGTCATATTTTTCATTTTAACCCTCTGGAACCCTTCTAAAATACTAATTTACAAACTCTTTTCATATTCTACTTTCATTGATCTATTTTTCATCCTCTACCTCTGACCGCTGAACTATTAATACCAAATATTTATTATTTTTATCATTTCAACTCCTAAAAGGCCAGGTTTTTGTGATGATGACACTGTGTTTTGAGGGTTATTTTCAAAATGATAAATGCAAAGTGGATTTTTTTTTTTTTTGGTGAGGATTTACTAAAGCCTGGGGTAGGTCAACAATTAGCAGCAACATTGATTTTTATGCATTTTTATACCTTCATACCGCTTGGTGCATTTTATAAGCTTTTGATTTTGTAGATATATTATAAAATATTCTATTTTGCTTTGACTGAGCTCATTAGATTCTGTTACTTCTCTGCTAACTATTGATTTCAAATATCTTTATATTTGTAAAGATTTTAGATCTTGGGTTTTTGTGACAATTCCATCACGTCTTGACAAAAACGTGATGACGAGATGATGTGTCTGTCCACTATGCATTTATTATTCTGAACATAACTCTAAACTAAATAACTGTATATACTTTTTAACCCTCAAACAGGGTGCCATCATCACAAAAACCTGACATTTAAGGGGTTAAAATAAAAAAAAAAAAAAATATATGGTAACAATAGGTAGCACAGATGCAGAGAAGTTGAGTATAAAAATATATAACATTTTTATAGCAACAAAATGAATTGCACATTTTACACGCTTAATGGTCTGATCTTGAGTATTTTTGTATACAGTGCATTGTTTACTTTCTGTAGGAGCTGAGCTAAAAATATCAAAAATCACAGGCAAAAGACAAAACATAAAAAAGCATGTGAAATGTACACAACGGTACCAGAGGGTCAAAACAACTCAGATATGTAACAACAAATAGTTTTTGTAGTTTAATGAGGTTTTTATTGTCATTTATTCTCAGGATCTTTCAGTCACATCAGTCTAATGTCTTTTGAAATGAAGGGGTTGAACATTTCTGACTGCGACTGTGTGGGCACATGTGGCAGACTAAATTAGGGAAAGTTACATTGCAGTAATATCTGACTTGATGCACAAGTAGGACAAAAAAAGACTTTTGTGTGACAAGCTATAAAGCCATGGGAAAGTCAGCATTTCTGTATTAGTCTTGACTCACTTGGTTATGTCAGAATCATAACTTCTAAATGTCATAATGCAGTGCCAGCTATTCAGTAAGTTTATGCTTCTGCTCTGGGATACTTACAGAGTCCTGTACCAAACCATACTGTGCTTGTCAGTCTAAAAGTGTGCATTGTATGTCACTCTTTATCCAGTGCCATCTCAGTAAGTAACTTAAAAGAAATAACAATGAGCACAGTGACAGTGAATTATCAAAACAGTATTTTGGAATCGATGACCCAGTTGTCTGCTGCCAATACTGGTTTAGGACAGGGCTGCTAGGTCATTGTATTCACAGTCATAATGAAAAATACATTCTCCATTGATTGCAATTTCTTGAAACAATATCGCTGGTAAACAAAAAGTTAAATTTTTGGGCTACAACGGATTGTTCTGTAAAACAGTGGTATTTTGACTCTTGGGCTTTTTGTCATATCTAGAAAAAACAAAACAAAAAAACAACAAAAACAACTTAAAAATCTGTGTTTATTAGTAAAAAGACACTTACTTTATTGTAAATACTAAGTTAATTTTTTAAACTCAAATTTTAAAAAAGTATTTCTTTAAAATTAACATATATAAAAATATTAAAATATAAACTGTATATTTTATGTTGGGCAAATTTAAAAAATAAAAATAAATAATCTCAAACTCAAAATAAATCTACTTTTTCAATAACTCCTTTCTGAAACAAGCTATTAAACCCCCCAAAATATAATATAATATAATATTCAGAAATCTTTAGCAGCTTTACCCACTGTTCATCAGACAGTGAGACACCTGAGCTTGTCTTTCATGAGTTTCAAAAGTTCTTCAAAAGAAATAATGCCACAAGTCCCTGAACCCCTGGTTGGGAAACACTGATGTAAACGTCTCTTTAGATGGAGTAATGTATATTGTAAAATTAACCCATTTAATACTAGCTAGTTATAGAGCATTAAAGTAAACAAATAAAAAGAAACAGTCTAAGAAACGTTTGACCTCAAAAGTTGTTTGTTCTTTCTCATTTACTTATGTTATTTACGAGTTTGGAGGAGGTAAACACTCAGCCTAAGTTATTTTGGACCAACTCTCTCATGCCACAGAAATGCATTTACATCTGGCCCGTTCATACCAGTTTAAAATTTCCCTTTTCTCCGTGGGATACTTCATTAAACTCTCCTAAAATCACCATTTGGACCTCCACTGCTGGAGTTGTGAGCGCTGTGGGAACTCTTTTATGACCCTCACTCCCACTGCCAGCTTGTCATTATGTTACCTCCACTTTTCCATGTTGCTCCAAACACGCATCCAGAAGCTATTCGCCAAACTGTGAGTAACCCACGGCTCACAGAAGGCCCAACAATCATGAGGCAGTAGGTTTAAAAAAAAAAGAAAATGCTGTTCTCACCAAACGCCGGTGGTTGATAGTGCTAGTTTCACACATTCCACAGCCGGGGCTAACGCTGTGGGAGTGGAGAGCTGCGAAAACCATCAGAGATCCTCATTATCCTCCAAACAGGACGAACGCGGCGGGACCACAATGGCTGACCTGTGTCACTGAGCTGTCACCACATTCCTCACATTTGTTTGAGTCAGAGATGGGACAGGGGAGAGCAGCGCTGGAATGGTGGGCATCCGGAGTGGTAATGCCATTGTTAGGAGATGAACAACATTGAGGTTTTCAGGGTCCATTCATGAGAACACAGGGGTTTGTAAAATACAAGTCCAGCATCTAAAGACTCTGTACAAATGAGTTCATTTAGGAAGCTGTATTGTGCATTGTTGAAGTGACAGTGGAGCAGGGGGTTAAGCTGGTTACCCACTAACTTGATTGGTTGGTGGTTCGATTCTTGCTAAGACCCAGTGCATACTGGGACTGGGAATCACAGGGTACCTCACATTATGATACAATACACGATAGATGGCTCGCAATACCAATATTGCACTATTCATATCATGTACTATTCACTTAAAAAAGGAAAGAGTGGACTTACTACAGTTAATGAACGTTTTGGTTTGGAAAATTAGCAATATCACAGGAATGAATGATGGAAGATAGATTCATAACATCCTCAGTTATTATCATTTATTTCTGTTTGCATATTTCTCAAAAGTATTTTATTAAGTGTACTGCTGCATTACAAGACTTTATTTCTAAATACCACACTATTTATGTTTTTAGGGCTTTAATACATTTGTCTTTAAGCACCTCTAAGCCCAAAACAAACAAAAGTGAATAAATAAAAAGTGAAGAAGAAAATGATGAAGAAGAAGAAGTCACAGGTATTTCTATAGAATTAAAATAGCTTTTGTGTATCAAAAATATAAGTTGGAAATTATATTACAAAACTCACCTTTATTTTGATACAAAGTTAAAAAAAAATAAAATAAAATCCTAATCCAGCTGTAGTATGTCTTAGTTCGATACCCCATTGTGTTACTTACTTTGTAATGAAGCTAAACTTTACCATCAACATGACTGTGTCTTTGGGACATTTTATTGAACTAGAAGCATGTCCCTGGAGGACAGAGACAACCTGGGAAAGCAAATAGTGGAACGTTAAAGAGCATTAATGTGTCCTGTGGGAAAACAATGGAAGCCAGAACCCACTGACCTCAGTCCAACAGCAGGCCACACACTGGACATGAGTGGGTTTGTGTGTGGAGTCAGTCTGGACGTTTGCATACAGAGTCGAGCTGGACTATGTTCAGAGCATGATTAAGCCTTCTTACTGGATTTCTGTATTTGTCCGAGTCTATTTTTTTTTTTGTGCACTAGATTGGAATGGAGTTCACGTGTTACTGCCTGCTATGGCTCTGTTTTAAGCTTGATGACAAAGTGACCATTTTACTATTACCCCCCCCCCACCCCAAAAAAAAAAAAAAAAACAAAAAAACATGAGAATGGGTGATATCTGTGGTTACTGAGTCAAAAGTGCTCTGCTCTGGGTCATGCTGTATTTATGTGCTTTATGTATTTACCAGTATCAAGCTTGTGTTTAAATGAGGAAAAGAGTTAATAATAAACCTGACTTTGTATATAATGCCAATGAACTGTACTGAAATTATTTATATTAATAGTAATATCTTCTTTATTTCTTCTATCTTTTGGCTGCTCACTTTCTCATTCAGGGTCACCACAGCAAACCAGCTGCACAGTAATTTTATTATTATTATTATTTTTTTTTTTTTTGCTCTCTCCACCATGGTTTGTCACACAAGCATTGAAAGAAAAAAAAAAAGAAGAAAAAAGAAATAGTCTTTTTAAAAGTTTGAAACAAAATAATTGACAGCTTAGCCTGTGAAAGAGTAAACAAAAATATGTCTTTGCGGGTCTTAAAATAAAATAGAAAATACATACATTTAAAAATTGAAATAAAGGTATAATTTAAATTTCTCTAATTGCATGTACGACACTGTGCAATGAGGCAAATCCCCTTCCTGTATGTGCCCCATTTGAAAATTGGGAATCCTCAAAAAGCCCCGTCTCTCAGCACGAGACAGTTCCAAGGAAGACCTGATCCGCTCCCAGCCGGAATTCCTGGCATACTGCGCCAAACATTCAAATAAATTCTGCTGGATAATTAGTCCGAGATGAGTTACAGCTTCTTGCAGAGGGGCGTGGGAGTCCAGTGGAGGCTGAGGTAACAGGCCGGCAGTAAAAACACATGGAGCAGAGGAAAAAAGCCATTAAACAGGGAGGCAGAGAGATGTGACATCATGTTGTTGGCCTGAGGTGACCACAGTGAATACAACAAATACTGTACACAGTCGACCTACAGCAGAGAACGGCTCAGTCACTTTCACTTAACACTGAGCCAATTAGGCCTCATTAAAATGGCGTTCTTCAAATAAGTAGATTTACAAAGATAACACTATAATGCAATATCAAAAAAAAAAAAAAAAAAAAAAAATCTTCCAAAAAATTAAGAAAACTGAATGGATTGCATGCTTTAATAATAGCCATATAAAAAATAGAAAAAAATTGGTTTGAGAAGTAGGCTTTCAAAACCAGTCAATGAAATCTATTGGTCTCAAAAAAAACAAAATATCATCTAAATAAAAATAAATAAATAAATAAAATATTTTTCTTTCAAAAAGTTAAAAGTTATTATTTTTTTTTTTTATAATCAGCCTGTTTTTGCAAGATAATATTTCACATGAATACAAAACACTGGGTTGCCACAGCAGATAATTTGCATGGGCAGTTTGTTTTAAGCTGGATGACCCCATTCATTCCATTTATATGGGCTTAGGACCAGCACATACTATATTGTTTGTTGGGAGGGAGTCCAACCCTCGACTTCTTACAAAGGTAGGGGAACTAACCACTTCACTAACTGACAGCCCCATGATATTCCAGCAAAGTATCTTAAAACGTTGTTTAAGATTAACATTCCTGTGGTAACATATTTTTAGTTTTTACAAGATTGTACTTTCACTATGTACTACTACTAATAATAATGTATTGGATTTATAGAGTGCCTTTCTAGATACTCAAAGTGCATTATTCATTCCCTCCTCCTACAACAGTACCTTGCCACCACAAAGTGTTGGCAAGGTACTGTTGTAGCTGCAGCTGCCCTGGGACAGACAGATGGAAATGTGGCTGCCATTCTGTCCGTACGACCTCTCTGATTACCATCAATTGCACAATCATACAGGCAAACTGGGTGAAGTGTCTTGCCCAAGGACACAACAACAGTACACCATGCCGGTAACAGGGATTGAACCGCTAACCTTCGGGTTAGTGGGCGAATGTCTCTACCAGCTGAGCTACTGCCGTCCCAAACTAAACAAAACTAACTAAACTAAAGTGTATAAGGTCATACACTGAAGAAAAAAAGTCATCTTATTCCAAAAAAAAGTTTATTATGTCAGAGTCAATTCCTTGCAACAATGTGAAAATTTATAAAGAAAAAGACCTCCATACTGTATCTCATGTGACTATAACTATTTTAATATTCTGTCTACAGCCACAACTACGTTTACATGTAGAGGATACTCTGACTATGCTCATTGTCCGATTTCTCCAGATTCTCTCACTTCACATGCACATTGTTGAGCTGAATTACTGAAACTGCAGCACAGTGTGGCAATGAAGTGACCTGGGGATTTACCAGCAGTCCTAAAAGTTTGCAGCGCTAAAAGTTTGCAGTTTGCAGCACTTGGAATATTATTATCTGTATCAATTAAGGATTCAGAGACACTGAAGTGTTCACTCCTGCTCCTTGCAAAATCACTACTCTTACCTTCTTATTACAATTAATTTGACTCTGAGCAGCTGCTAGCCTCAGATACAACGTTTCAACAGCTTGTCAGTTTTACGGAGATGAAGTCAGGACATGAGAGGAGCGCTTCCTTTGAGCACCAGAACGAGGCAGGTGATTGGTGTGATATCACAGGAATGGCTGCGGGGCTGGAAGTGTTTGTGAGAATGACGACAGGCAGCGCAGGCTTGTGCAGAGAGAAGGATGGGTCTGGTTCAAAGACTTCTGATGTTCTGATGAAAACACAGCTGCAGCTTCAGTGGCCTGTTCCTCTGTGTCTCCTCACCTTCCTCTGTGCCATAAACACTAACAGGGCCAGAGGGGACGGGGCTCTGAGGCCGCCATGTCGTCATTGGTTTGTATTGAGGAAAAGAGTTGCAATGTTGGGTTATCAGCCACTAGTCTTGAGGCAGTATGGGTAAATTTCCACTAACAAAAGCAATGCAAAGTGCCCCAATTTCGGGCTTAAGGTTGGCTTTGAACAGGGGCAGGTCACAGATGGTTAAAGGGGAGAGATTTCCAGAGTTTAGGACCTACCAATGCAAAAGAGCAATCACCCTAAAACCAACTTCAGAAGTTTAAAATATTTGGAACTGTACCAGGAGCTAGTGTGTCTTATGTCTGCGACTGTTTATAAAGAGGCAGGCGGCAACATTTTCTAAAAGTTGTAAGAGATGAAGAGAAGATTGGTTAATGAACTGTGTGTTACACAGTGGAGGAAGAAGTACTCAGTTTCAAAAGTAAAAAAATAAAAAAATACTCAAGTAAATGTATCACCTTAAAATTTCTACTTAAGTAAAAGTATAAATGTACTTACTTTCAAATGTACTTGCAAGTAAAAAAGTAAAATTATTTTGCACAGACTCAACAAATCATGAATGTGTTAAATGTGAGTAATTTTGCTGAAGAATTGTGCTAATTAAAGATAAAATGAACATACTGGTGCAATCTGTTGCTGAAGTTTTCTCTCTGTATTATTTTAATGTACTATTTCATAACATCGCTTATATTTAAGTACTCTGTCTACAATGAGGGTTTGACAAAAACACAATTTTAAACCTTAAGTATTTTGAAGTAAAAATACTTTTTACTTCAAACCAGTTCAAAAATGTAATGGAGTACAGCTACTTGCTCTAAAATGTAGTGAAGTAAAAGAACCCCGTGTAAAATGTACTCAAGTAAAGTGCAAATGTATGAAAATTGTACTTAAGTAAAGTAACAAAGTACTTTTACTTTGTTTCATTTCACCAGTGGTGTTACAATAATCTAAACAGGAGCTAACAAAGTTGTGAATGGCTTGCTTGAGGCCAGTACTGCTCAGGAAGGGCTTGTCTTTCGCCAGAAGTTGAAACTGAAACTCTGACGTTGGGAATTGAGTGAAGTTTTGTAAGGATCTGATCAACAAAACCTAAAACAAAAATGTTAAAAATGTTGGTGATTGGGGACTTAAAAGTGGGATTCGAGATGACATAAAAGAGTTTTAACATTCAGCTTAGCACGCATTTTTAAATACTCCAAAAAGGTTGCAGACCAGAGTTGTGTTTTGCACCTTTTTCACAGCAACATCATGTGACTCTTCTAAGGTCAAAACATGTCAAGGTGTGAAAACACAACTCTGGTCTGCTGAAAGGCCACTTAATCACATTACCATTTTTATATATATATAGCTGGGTTTGTAAAAAAAAGTGTCTCAAATGCCTCCCATAGAAAAAAATGCTACTGAACTCACAGAGACCATGTTTTGTGTCTTTATGTATTGTTCAAGACAATATTATGCCCTTCAACTACTGTATATGTAAGCATCAATGGCTTTTTTCTTCTCTTTGAGTTTTGAGAATGTTCTTTGTTTGAAAATGTTTTTTTTTTTTTGGAAAAAAGCATCAGGTCACTATACAAAGAGCTATTAGACTCTTTCTTGAACAGACCAATAAAACAGTATCTGACCAAGGAGAACGTCATGGGTTGGATTTCCTGGACCAGGTGGGGCAGGGCCTTTCTGTGTGGGGGTTTCATGTTCTAGTGGGTTTTCTTTGGGTGCACTGGTTACCTCCATCAACCAGCCTAGGTAATCCTGCAAGATCCTGGCTTGAGATCTGCAGACTGGTCACCCTGTGCTTCTGTTGCCTCAGTGGCTTTGAAAGGATGGATCAAAGACTAATTTACATACTTAAGTCAGATTTTGTTGAATCTAAGTTAAAAGTTAAGTTAGTCTGGAGACAAATGTAAAATTCTAGTTGCACAAAGAAGAATTGTTGTAGGATCAAGGCCATAATTTGAATACCTTGTGTAATCTGTGCTGAGTTACTGTACTTTTTATAACTACTACACAGCCTACTGAGAAAAATCAACTCTCTTCTTCTGAATTTCAGACTTACCAAACACTTTGCTTTTCCTATCTCTTCTCTCTAAAGTCTGTTTTTGGACTGGTTTTATTTGAAGACACAGCCGATCCCCAGATGCCCATGTTCAAACCAGCCTTGTTCCTCCTCTGAACCGTTCTCACCCCCTGACATTTCTGTGTGATATACAAATGGCTGGCCTCATTAGTTCACATGGTCCTCTCGTTTCTCCTCCACCGACCCCGTTTAGACGGTTTCCTCCTGTGTCCTGTACACGCATGCTGCATGTCACCCTCCGCCAAAGACAGAACAAATTGCCCCCCGAGTCTGTCACTCCTCCTGAAAAGCGAGATGTCATTTTTGAACCCAATTACCCGCAGTGGCAGCAGAAACAGCGGCCGTTCTGCCTTTTGGAAGCAAATGATTTGGAAATAAAAGAGTAGCGGCGATGAAGGGGTGGTCGTTAACCACCCGAGGGGATAGAATGAACAGAAGAAACAGTCGTACTTACTCAGGGCCTGTGTCCGGCTGGTGCTGGTATCATGCGACAGATGAGATGTATGGTGTTTGTTTGTGATGCATGAGTTGCTGGGAACAGTGTCACATTGTACAAAGTCACTGCAGAATGAGTCCAATGTGCAGAGATTTTGATTGGATAGAAACAGATGAAAGTTACTACTTATAATGGGCTCTCAGTAGGGGTTGCAGAGTCCAGAGCCTGTGTTTTTCTTTCTATCTTTGGCATGAGGCAGACTACCCAATGAGCAGTTAGTCCCAAGGTGGACACATTCAAGACATACAACAATTCATTCTCATATTCATTCACTGTTGACATTTAAGATTAACCAGGTCACTAATACATGCACGTGTTTGAACAGTTTGAATGTTTTGTCATTTGTGGATATAATTTTGATGTTTGTGTCAAATTTAGCAAAACAAGCAGGCGGACTGGTGCATCGTCTGCAGCAATACAGTCAATGTATCGGTCTGTTGTAGTGATGGAAAGAACAAGAACCCTGATACATGTGACCAAAATGAGTTTCCTCATTAGGGTGAGGAGCTCAGTAATCTAGGAGGGGCACTTAGGAGGTAGCTTGGAGTAGAGCTGCTACTCCTCCACATAAAGAGGAGACAGCTGAAGAGGCTGTTTTGGATGCCTCCAAAATGTCTCTTTGGGGAGGTGTTCTGGGCATGTCCAACTGGGTAAAGACACCAGGGAAGACCTAGGGAATGTTGGAGGGACTGTCTCTTGGCTAATCTGGGAATGCCTTGGGATTTCCCCAGCAGAGCTGGAGGAAGTGTGTGGGGAGAGGGAAGTCTGGCCATCTTTGCTGAAGTTGCTGCCCTCGCAACCCAGCCCCAGATAAAGATGGATGGAATGCAGAGCTGGCCTTAGCTTTGTTGCCGCTCTAGGCGAGATTTAAAATTTCATCATCATCATTAACATTGCTTTTGTGGCGCTTTCTGAATTGTGCCCTGATGTATTTTTAGAAGGTTTTCATAAAGTACAATAGGTCTGGAAATCCTCCCCCAGGAAAATCTGAACAAAAGAGATGTAATTTCCTGTAATCTGATGCACTTTAGATGATCATATGATTTTCATCATCTACTACACTTTAGTACAAAAGGCACACTAATTACAAATTTACTTCTCTTCAAGTTTCAAGGCAAAACAATGTTTTGTTTTTTAAACATGAGCTGCTTCTCTACACAGACCAGAGCATAGTGTGATTTGGCTTTAGTTTTTTATGTTTTACACTACTTCTCCTTATTACTTTGTGTTGTGTTGAAATTCTCAGTTAGTGGTTCCCCAGTGGAGCCCCCAGCTCTGCTCCGCCCCTTGCAGCAAAGAGTCACAGAGCCTTCACTCTCATCACTGAGCTGTAGATAGAGGCTCCAGAGAACACTACAGGCTACAGAAGCTTTAGTCAGGATGTCTGGACTAATATTTTATGTTGCTTTTATATACACACACTTCGGATAGTGTCTTTCATTACTGCTCGTATAATGTCATAAACAGTTTATGATCATATCTCCATGAGTAAGAGCTCAATTGTCATCAAACAAAAAGTGACTTAAAGCTTGACAAGTGTAGAACATATCCATGGACTCCAAACTCTCTCCAGTGTCCAAAATTTGTAGGTATATACTGTTACTGATCAGGCTCATTAGGCCTTATTGTGCGCTGAAGCACGGGCATCTAACTAAGTTCATGTCATTGCATTTAACTGCATCCCCATTGAATCTCCTTGTCCAAACTGAGGATTCTCCACTTAAACTCTAAGTTAACAGTGCATATAAGGTAACAACAAACTAGGACACTGAAAACTGTTTCTTCAGCCTTTTAATTTCCACACTGTACATTCACTTCTTGCAAGGCTTTCACTCATATCTCCAGAGTCATTACTGCATATGTATTCCGACTACAAACCCATGCTGTTCTTAAGTGCTAATTTAATTGCGCCGATGTAGCGTTAGCCCCAAATGCCCTGCCTTATTGTTCATTTCCGAGCAACAATACTGCACTGTAGTGTTTCAAATCTAAAATCCCTCCTCCTGTTTTCCTTAAAGTGCTCATTCACCTTGTTAGTAATAAGTCCAAGATGGAGCTTGTCTGCTACAAAAAAAAAAGAAAAGAAAAAAAAAAGGCACTTAACATATACCGCCAGGATCCGCCCCGGCTAATGCTAATCACTTGGCTGGCAGTTGTGTGATGGAGAAAGGCTGCGGGGCACGGGAGTAGAGAGCAGTTTCCCAATCCTGCCACATCTTTCTAACTGAATGTTATTAGCTAGAGTAACACTTGCCAAAAATAACTCCTTGGCCTATTATGAGGTGATGAGTTGTCAGGTACAGTTTTGTTACAATGGCTCATGTGCAGGAAAACCAAACAGAGGTGCAGGAGTGAGACACATGACGATCACTGTCTTCCGGGTGATTTGAGCAAACTAACGCAGGTTCCGTATTCCCGCTGTGGACTTCCTCGTTCCTCGGAGATGGTATCGGGACGTGCCCATGCAACATTAGGCTGATAGATGAGGATCAGATAAGAGGATTGTGTCAGTTTACACATGAGATATGGTATTCAAAGTAGGTGGCCGTATGAAATAATTTGCCAGTCTTAGCAAAAGCCACTGGACCGAGAGTTTCTGGTCACACAGAAGGTTATTTCCCAGGGTTAATGAAATGAGGACACGTTTGACAAATATTCCTCCAAACTCACTTTCTCCTGACCTGTGAGTTTACATCGGAATAATGTTGACAGGATTTGAGTTCATCAAAGTGAGTATATGGTGTTTAACCAAGCCTCAAAGAGCAAGGAGACCAGAGTACTTTTTTGTTTGTACTTGAATCACTTCAAGCGGGGAAGTAGATGGATTTGCTGTGGTGACCCCAGAAGGGAAAAGACAAAATGAGATGACTTCTTCACAGCAATCATGGTTGAAAATCTCTTTTTAGTTCACCATTTTTGCCGATTTGCATGTTGAACTATAGGCACAAGATTTGATGTCTGTCCAACCTTAATCATATCGATTTATCAGGGCTTGAGACCGGCGCAAAGTACTAGGTTTGTGATCTCCATCCAGGATTTGAACCCCAAACTCGATGCATAATCCGCAGATGCTCATGCAAATGAGGTTTGACGGCAACTCTGGAACGATGGTGGTTAATACAACAGAAAAAATCCTCGTTCATACAAGATGTTCAGGATACTCCAAAACGTCACACTGTAAAAAAAAATAAATAAATAAATAAAATAAAGAAAAATGTTGCAAAACCTTAAGGTGACAGGATCCCTCAAGTTTTTTTAAGTTTTGGGGCCAACTCAAAATTCCAAGTTTTCAAAAAAAATTGTATTATTATTTTTAATATGTCTAAAAACTTTCAATTTTAGGTTTTATTCACTATTGTTATTTTTTTTAACTAATCTTACAGCCAACTTACTATCCATTGTTCAGAACTTTTTTTTTTTTATTTTTTTTATTTTTTATTTTTTGAAAACTTGAGATTTTTTAGTTGGCCTCAAAAATCTTGACGGATCCTGATATTGAGATTTGTCTTTGAGATTTTGCAACATTTCTTTACAGTGGACTTGTCATCTGCTTACAACAAAAATAGGCCTCATTAGGCGTTCCCTAAACCAAACTGTGCTGTTAAGACACAAAAGAAGTCCCAGGCCTGGATAAACAGAGAGGGTTGCATCAGGAAGGGCATCTGGTGCAAAAAGTGAAACCAGCTTAAAAAATATCAAGTATCATTATATTCTCGATAACAGACTGATGGGAATAACTAGCAGTGGATTGCACATACCCATCATGCAGTGCTCTTAGCTGTTCCTGTCTACTGTCCAGACTGCAACACAGCCATACATCACTGTCCCACCTCTCTTCTGAGACAATCCCGAAGACGTTTAACCTCCAGCATTTCTTTTTTTTTTTTTCTTTTTTTTTTTACCTGAGGACAGACTCACACCTCTCCACTGACAGATGAAACAGAAGTGTGTGGGTGCTGAGAGGAGCTGTCTGCAGCCCCATCAGCAGTGATTCTGCAAACCCCTCTACTGTCTGTGCCACCATTTAATTAAACATCTTCACAAAACAAACAACTATCAGAGTGATTAATGGCAGTAATAGACACGCTTTATCAGACTGAAATCAGTGGTTGCTAAGTGTGTGTAAAAACAAAAGCTAGGTTCAGACATGGTGCAGTACTAAAGCTGTCTGCAGCTGTGTACAGACATGTTTACTCTTCATTATGTTGTTATTATTCCAGATCATAAGCAGCCAAGCACATAAAGTTGGAACACGCCTCGAAACAGCGGAGGTGGTTAGAAGGTGTCTGTCCTATGTTCCCACAGCCCTATGTTCCCATTTTTTATGACTTTTTTCCCACACCTTAGGGTTAGGGATTTTTTTTTTCCCTCAAAATTAGGCCCTATGTTCAGCAGCCCTATGTTCCCACATTTATGAGATTCTTTTTAAAGTATGCTCCATATTCCCACATTTCTAAGATTTTTTTCTTCAAAATTCGGCCCTGTGTTCCCACTATTCTAAGATTTTTTCAAAACTAGACCCTATGTTCCCACAGCCTTATGTTCCCACATTTCAAAGTTATTTTTAAAACTTCGCCCTATATTCCCACAGCCCTTCACTCCCACATTTCTGTTTTTTTTTTTTTTTTTTCAAAACTAGGCTCTATGTTCCCACAGCCATTTGTTCCCACTTTTCTAATGTTTTTTTAAATTATTAATTAGGCCCTATGTTCAGCAGCCCTATGTTCCCACATTTATGAGATTCTTTTTAAAGTATGCCCTATGTTACATCAACCATATATTCCCACATTTCTAAGATTTTTTTTTCAAAATTAGGCTATTTGTTCCCACTTTTCTAATGTTTTTTTTTATTATTTTTTTTTTATTAGACCCTATGTTCCAACAGTCCTATGTTCCTACATTTCTAAGATTTAGGGTTAACTGTTACAGCAGGGAATGGTTAGGGTTGGTGTTAGGATTAGAGGGTTAAGGTTAAACATGCACTATTTACCACAAAACAGTCTGAGAAATGTGGGAACATAGAGCAGGGGGAACATAGACATGGCCCCAGTTAGAGTAGATGGAGGAAAAGACTGTACTCAAGCAAGACATGTCAAGCAAAAGTAAACAGTGATAATCCGAATACTTACTCAAGCTATTATTATTTATGAAAAAGTTACTCAAATAAATGTAACAGACTAAATGTAACTTTTTAAAATTAATAAAAAAGAAGACAAACAAGAAAAAACAATCTTTTTAGGTTGAGTTGGTGTCTCTAGACTTTGGAAGTGCATGCATACTGGTTGAGAGTGAGTCAAACTTTTATCTATTCATCATTAAATCATTGCTGCCATGAACACAGACACTCCCTGTGTGTGTGTGTTACAGCTGACGCCATATTTCACCAGGCTTCCTCACCTGTCACCATGGAAACCACAGGGGGTCACAGCAGGGGTCACAGCAGGAAAGGCGGTCTTTATTATGACAGACATATAAATAAAGCTGTGAATATAAAAACTGAAGACTAAACTTTACTGAAAACTGAGTAAAAGAGAAACGCAGGGTATTCTGCTGTTAGCGCCTTTAACTTCTTTGCAAAAGTCGTCTTCGATGCGTAGCCTACGAAGCACGGCGCCCATTGTGCAGTGCATGTCGTTCTCCCCTTTCTAAATAATGCACACACGCTCACGGGACAGCGCTTGTGTCACACAGTGTGGACACGCCACAGCGGAGGCCAGAGTGTGGCGGAGCCTGGAGGTAGAAGCTAAATCTGCGCCCACAGTGACAGCAGGGGTCATTCCCCTTGCATTAAAAATACACTAAATAACAGAGTGAGCGATAGAAATTTTTTTGCTGCATGTTTTTAGAAATGGTGTATTTGAGGGGCGAGATATGTTGTATTATAGTCTTTCATCCACTTACTCCAAACACTTGCTCAGCATCAACCTGTCCAGGGACTGCAGGTGGAAATTTGTATTTTTGCTATAACCTGGCATCATGGATCTTCCCTGTTTTTGTAGGTCAATGTATTGTTGTGCACTGTCCCTGTGCAAAAAATAATAATAAAAATAAAATAAAAGAGAGAGAGAGAGAGAAAGCACCATAGAAAACTTTGCATCCTGTCCCACCTGTCTGACTCTCACCTGTCTGACTCTCATCTGTCTGACTCTCATCTGTCTGACTCTCATCTGTCTGACTCTCACCTGTCTGACTCTCACCTGTCTGACTCTCACCTGTCTGACCCTCACCTGTCTGACTCTCACCTGTCTGACCCTCACCTGTCTGACTCTCACCTGTCTGACTCTCACCTGTCTGACCCTCACCTGTCTGACTCTCATCTGTCTGACTCTCATCTGTCTGACTCTCATCTGTCTGACCCTCACCTGTCTGACTCTCATCTGTCTGACTCTCACCTGTCTGACTCTCATCTGTCTGACCCTCACCTGTCTGACTCTCATCTGTCTGACTCTCATCTGTCTGACCCTCACCTGTCTGACTCTCATCTGTCTGACTCTCATCTGTCTGACTCTCACCTGTCTGACCCTCACCTGTCTGACTCTCATCTGTCTGACTCTCATCTGTCTGACTCTCATCTGTCTGACTCTCACCTGTCTGACTCTCATCTGTCTGACCCTCACCTGTCTGACTCTCATCTGTCTGACTCTCATCTGTCTGACTCTCATCTGTCTGACTCTCACCTGTCTGACTCTCATCTGTCTGACTCTCACCTGTCTGGCTCTCACCTGTCTGACTCTCACCTGTCTGACCCTCACCTGTCTGACTCTCATCTGTCTGACTCTCATCTGTCTGACTCTCACCTGTCTGACCCTCACCTGTCTGACTCTCATCTGTCTGACTCTCATCTGTCTGACTCTCACCTGTCTGACCCTCACCTGTCTGACTCTCATCTGTCTGACTCTCATCTGTCTGACTCTCACCTGTCTGACTCTCACCTGTCTGACCCTCACCTGTCTGACTCTCACCTGTCTGACTCTCACCTATCTGACCCTCACCTGTCTGACTCTCACCTATCTGACCCTCACCTGTCTGACTCTCACCTATCTGACCCTCACCTGTCTGACTCTCACCTGTCTGACTCTCACCTATCTGACCCTCACCTGTCTGACCCTCACCTGTCTGACCCTCACCTGTCTGACTCTCACCTGTCTGACTCTCACCTGTCTGACCCTCACCTGTCTGACTCTCACCTGTCTGACCCTCACCTGTCTGACTCTCACCTGTCTGACTCTCACCTATCTGACCCTCACCTGTCTGACTCTCACCTGTCTGACTCTCACCTATCTGACCCTCACCTGTCTGACCCTCACCTGTCTGACCCTCACCTGTCTGACTCTCACCTGTCTGACTCTCACCTGTCTCACCCTCACCTGTCTGACTCTCACCTGTCTGACGCTGATGTGGCCCCTCCCTGCTTTGCACTGTTACCATAACACAGACTGCTGTTTAGTTTAAGTTTAATGAGCTGTTTATTTAGACAGACAATTAATATTAAAGCCACAATCCTGTTTATTTAAAAAGCATAAATTCCCAATAATTTAACATCTGTACATTCAATACATGTTACATCTGTTTTAGTGAACCCAGTTTAAAATAGGTCCACATACATCTACTTCTATTTGTGCTTCATAATAAACTGCATGGCCACAAATCGATTTAATTTTTGTTCTCATATTTATCAGGAATCTATAAGTGAATTGATAAAGATTGAAAAGATTTTAATAGATTATTAAAGATTTTAATAAAAAGAGGACACAAACCTGATGTCAGACAGACAGTGTTGTGAGGAAGAAAGCTGTTACAGACTTGGGGATGTCAAACAATACAACAACACTCATTTAGATGGATTTGGGATTTTTTTGTGAAACAAAAATAAAAGTTGCAACCAGTTTCAATTGGTTTTAATGCAAATGTTTTTTTGTTTTGTTTTGTTTGTTTTTTTAGATTCTACATAGCACAGCAAATGTAATTTTTGGCTATAATACCCCTCCATAGAAAAATCCACTTTACATCGAAAATATACAAAATAATTAATTTTTGTGTGTGTTTTTTTTATGAAAAAATTATGTTATTACATATACTAGCATAAAAAGGGTTACAATTCTGAAGAAATAAAATATTTGGTATATTTAGACATGTTTTATGATGTTTTGTGATGGGACACTTTTGTCACTTAACATTAACAACCTAACTTTTTAAAAACTGGAATATAATTGTTAAACTAATACAATAAATGACATATATGTAACTTTACCCTATGGTATATGTATTTATCATTGGCTCCCTGTCATTTCCATTTCCTTAATAACAACACTACCCTCTGATAACAAGTACACGTTGTCATGTGTAGAGCTATAGGCAAACCTCTGTAATGACAAGTCTGTTTATCCGATAACACAAGAGTCACATGTTAACGACAGGTGCAGGGTTAGCGCAACATACTCATTACATTAGCCCTATGCTAACCCACTCTACATTATCCAACAGTCCGGACCTCTCCAAATCCTTCTGAAGAGTCCTTCTGCAGAGAGCGCTGGGCCTCTCCATTTAGCCCTGTGTGTCTCTAATAAAAGCCTATGGGTTAAGTGCTGTTGTAAAAAAAAAAAAAAAAAAAAAAAGTACATACAGGTGTTTCTTAATCTGTCTGTGCTCTGTTTGTTCAAGTGTTCAAAAGCGAGCTGCAGAGATTGTGATGGTGGTGGTATGCTCGGAGTAGCAGGTGGGAGCTAAGCCAGTGTAGGATGGCTGTATTTGTTCTATTAAAAGAGCTGGGTTTGTTTGTTTCCGCTCTGTGTGGACTTGTACTGCAGCATAGTGGGGATAAGTTAAATATAATAGGACAGTGAGACACTATTTTAGGTCAGACATGAACATGCCAAGGTCTAAGAGGTTACTTTAGTGATTTGAGGTTGAGGTAGTACACTGCAAATGTTCAATATCTACATTAAATAAAATTACTTGAATTCAGATTATTAATCTTGATATGAGCAAAAATTCAGGGCATCAATCTTGATTTGAGCAATTTTCACTAGATTAGACTTATTTATTTATTAGGTAACTTATTACTAAATTATTTGCCTTGTTTCAAAGCATTTTTCCCTGTTTCAAGCTATTTTTTACTTATTTCAAGAAAAATAATCTGTCCATGGGGTAAGATAATTTTGCTTGAAATAAGTAAAAATTCTCTTACCCCATGGTCAAATTTTAAGGTAAGTGAAACTTTCTTCCCATTGGCAAATAATTTTGCTTGAAATAAGTAAAAAATGGCTTGAAATAACACAGAAATAACTTAAAACAAGTCAAATATTCTTTACTTACTATGGGGTGACAGTGACACTGTGGGTTATACAGAGGGTTGGCGGTTCGAATCTTGTTCAAAGTGCATATACTGGCATTGTGGTTGTGACAGGAAGGGCATCTGGCATAAAAAATGCCAAATCGCCCTGCAGCTGGTGTGCAACCTCTAATAAGACCTTGCACAAAAAAATGAGGCAGCCAAAAGATTAAAGGAAAAAAAAAACAATATCTACATTAGATAAAATTACTTGAATTCAGATTATCAATCTTGATTTAAGCAAAAAAATAAAAACTAGGTTAGATTTATTTAGTTGGTAACTTATTACTAGATTATTTGCTTTGTTTCAAAGTATTTTTACCCTGTTTCAACAAGACAAACAAGACAGAAATAGTTTGAAACAAGTCAAATAATCTAGCCATATTAGTAAATAAATGTAATCTGGTAAAATAATTACTCAAATCAAGATTAATAATCTGAATTCAAGACATCTTAACTAATGCTGGATAATGATTTTTTGCAGTGTAGTGGCTGTTTAAATTTCCAAAACCTTTCAAAAACTTTATACCAAAATATAACATTCCAAAACTTTTCCAGGGCCTGGAAATTACATTTTAAAATTCCATGACTTTTCCAGGTTTTCCATGACTGATCAAAGGTTGCTAATAAAACTACATTTATTTTCTCCACAACCCACCATTTGGGAACCCCTGCATTAGAAGTCTCCCTGTTTTCTCTTCCTCTTTCTTGTTAATGGCTCCTTCCAGCTCTGATGCCTACACAAAGACGCCCAGAGGAACAGGAAAGCCTGTGTGTAAAAGCTCCACTTGCATTACCATCTGTGTGAGTGTTGACTTTAGACCACAGAAGTGTTTTAACAGGTCTCTGCGCTCGGTTTGTTGTTTATTTGTTTGTTTTTTCAGCAGTTTTTTTTTTTTTTTTTTTTAATGGGGGTGGGGGTCCCGGTCCTGTGGGGGGTCTAAGGTGTGGGAAAGACCAAAGGGAGCAGCACTCGTTGCGTCAACACAAACACGACCGGCGCGAACAGAAGCACTCCCGGTGTAAAGCGGACACAGCGGAGCGTTACTGATGACGCTATTTTTCACCGGGATTGGCATCTGTCGTCATGGAGACCACTGTGAGAGGGTGGGCTTTATGATGACAGACACGTAAATAAAGACGGGCATAGAAATTGTAGTCAAAACAAAACAGTTGGATCCTTAGCATTACAATGGTTCGTTTGCATTTTTAAAAATAGTATGTACACTTATTGAAGTGGGTGTTTTAAAATGTCGGGCCCCCAATATACAGTATAAGACACTATTATTCTTGTTTATCTCAAGAAGACTCCAGACTAACAAATTTGCATATGTAGTGATGAAGTAGTCAGTGAAATTGTGTCTGTATGTCTGCATATTGTGATTGTATTGGGTTTCAATAAAGGTAAACACTGGATAAAGCAAAAGATAAAACTTATTTCAATCTTAGCCTTTGAGAGGGAATTGAACCAACAGAAGTCTAGATTATAAGTGGTCATATTTATGTAGCCACTAATGTGCATTTTTTTGGGTTATCTATGTAAATTTGATCTAAATCTGTGGAGAAAATAAAGGGTGTTCTGTTACATTTACTTGAGTAACTTTATGAATAAATTGTAAGAGTAGTTTTATCACAACATACTTCTATGTTTATACATTACCTCAGTGTTGGTTTTAAAAGCTTTATGTAGTGAAAAGATGAAAAGAAGATTTGGTAATGTGTGTTTCTTATGCCTTATTTATTCATTTTATAAAAATGTCATTTATTTTTACAAATTTGTATTATTTATTGCTTAGAAATACCAGCATTTGTACAGTATTTGAAGTGTTCTGTCTGATTACATCATAACTAAAACAGAAAACAGACGTAATGTCTGTTCCTCAGTACTTGACTAGTTTTTTTCTACTTTTTGACTACTTTTTACTTCTTCTTGAGTAATATTATTTTGAAGTAGCAATACTCTTACTTCAGTACAATTCTCCACGTGGATAGTGCATCCCTGTGCAGTTGTATAACGTAATTCTGTGTTTAGCTACATTTGTAAAATACCACTCAGATGTATGAAGGTATGCTACATTTCCCTTGAAGGTTGGTGGTTTAAGCCCCACTACTGGCATTGCATACTGCCATAGTGTCCTTGGGCAAGACTTCACCCACCTTGCCTGTAGGAATGTGTCTGTGTGACTGTGTTTGTGGGTGGTCAGAGGGGCCGTAGGAGCAGACTGGCAGCCACACTTCCATTATTATTATTATTATTATTATTATTATTATTATTATTATTATTATTATTATTATTTTAAGCCTCACTTATAGTGTAGTCATAATGATGAAAAACCTCCATCTTGGAAGGTTTTGCCCTGTATGGCCCTCCATACCATTTGATTAATGAGCTTTATAAAGAGTAATATTACATAAATGCATGAAGCAAAACATTTTCCACATAATATCCAACCTTATTAACTGTTTATTTGTTGGCCATTTTATGATTATAGTAAAATAATGTTGCAGAGAATCAGCTTAGAGACTCCAAGATCACTGCTTCACATCAGAATTAAGTGTGCAAAAAACCTGGAAGCATATCAAGTTCTGCTGCTGATCTACTGTTATGGGTAGCAGCCATTTTATTGAATACTACTTCCTAGGACAAAAACATTTACCAATGAAAGGAAAACTTCACAGAGTTGCATCACCAAGGTCGTACAGTTTATCTGCAGGTGAGTCTGTCAAAGTGATGCATAATACAGATCATTCTAAGTCCTTTTTGTGGAACTAGAAGAGTAAAACCTTCTCATTTAATCAACACAAACATGGCCGGCGTGAACACAGACACTCCCAGCGGCGTGTTACAGCTGACGCCGTATTTCACCAGGCTTCCTCACCTGTCACCATGGAAACCACAGGGGATCACCGCAGGGGTCACAGTGGAATCTTTAAGATGTCAAACCTAAAAAAGGGGACACAAAAAGGTCAAACTTAACTGTATTTAGCTGTACTTTAGCATTTGGTTCACCTAGTGGCTTGTGGTGGTAATGGGGTATTTAGGGAGGCATTTTAAAACAAACAAGGCAAACTGTGCAATACCATGGCAACAATACTCAACCAAAGTCAGAAAACTTCACAGTGTTGCATCATCAAGGTGGTATATTTTATCTCTCAGGTCTGTAGAATGAAGTGGGGCATGGTACGGATCTGTTTTTAAAAATGTATTTGGCTCTGCAACATGGTAGGTAGCAAGTAGGAGTTATAAATGCAAAAACACAAAATGTAACTTCACTAAAGAAATGGAGAATCTAAGTTTAAACTGCAATGCCTCTGTTGCTTCTACAGCATACTAAAGCTTTAATTTTTGGAATAAGATCTGAATGCATTTAAAGAGAAACGCTGAATAATTTAGTTATTAAATAATCGCAGCAGGGATGAGAGTTAAAATGTAAGTTCTGTTTTTCAAAAAGAATGCACACTTACTACTGTTTTATTGAGCAAGATTTATTTAATTTTATTTTTGATCTTTTTATTTTATTTTATTTATTTATTTTTTTGCACAGGTATAGGTACAACTTGGACATTTTTTCTACTATACTATACAAATTGGTATTTTAAAGACTAAAGTACTAATTCAGCATGCATACATATAAAAATTGACAAATTAATGAAATAACTCAACATTTAACTAAATCTATTGGTAGAGGGATTGTATATTACATTCAAGATACAAATATCAAATTCTGTAAGACTGCATTTATAGTGCAATTTACCATGTAAATATTTGTATATAAAAAATATGTTTGAGATTTGATAATTCTTTATTATATTTTAAGATACCTTGTATTTTCCTTATTTTATTTTTAAATTGCTTTAGACACAATTCTGGGGTATCCTGGTTGATATTTATTAGATTTTATTTGATAATTATGGATTTATTATTTTAATATTAATTCTATATCTTCTCATTTCTTGGTTGGGTTACACGTCTAAAGCAAAAAATAAAGGATTAAAAGAAGACCATTATTGTCCGTACTGTGGAATAAAAAGTGGACTACATATAAGGTATAATACTAAACACAAAGCAGTTGGATGTTAGAATTATCATTATACATAGTAGAATTAGTAGAATTAGAATTATTATTATTGCTGAGTTTCAGATGATGTCACAATATCCTATAGGCCTATAGTATTTAAATGAGATGGGGGCAGGCAAAATCTGTAGATTTGTAGGTGTGGGTGGGTACTTATAACAAGATTATGGACCTTATCACTAATATAAATGCTCAGAATCAACATTTCGGAATATCATTTTTGGATATTTCTTATAAAAATACCATATAAAAACCCAATCTGAGAGTGTGACATTATCACATTCTAGAATCTGAAAATATCCAATTATGCGTGCTAATCTTAGTATAAAAAAAAAACTAATAAAAAAACAAAAAGCATCTGCGTAAATCCCAGTAAAAACAAAACAAAACAAAAAAGAACAACAGTATCCATTTGGTCAGAAGCCGTCCCATGCCCAGTCTAACACAGCGACTCTAAAAACAGATGTCCCACACAGTTTTACAACAACTCGTATTCTTGTAAGCACTGAGGTTACTGGCATGACCTTTGACCCTTCTCTCAGCTCCTGAACTGTGTCCTATATAAAATGTGGTCTTATTGTGTAGTGACTCAAATGTAAGTTTCCCACAATGCATTTGGAACTATAGTAAACAGTGATGGTCATTAGATATATTGTATGTGTTGAGCTTTTTTTTGCAAAGATGCAGACAGGAACATACAGGATTTAACCCTGACACAGTTTAAAGACACTCTTGCTCATATGTCACAGTGCTAGATGATAGAATATATACACTTTTTTTTCTACTTTCAAAAGTTCAACATTTTTATCAGCTTTCTCTCTTTATTTATTTTTTCTTACAGTTTTCTGAGCCATTTTTGTTGCAAAAGTACTGCCTATTTTAATAAGAAAATAATAATAATAATAATAAACAAACACAAAACATTTTAATTGAGGGGCCAATTTACAATTTATTTGTCAGACTAATTTTTAAGAACTGAAAAAGTGTTGAATTATAAAAGAGAAAAGAAAACATGCAAATTGACATAAGTGCCCATTAGTTTGAGTATCAACAACAAATGCTGGAAAAAAGCTCTTAATTTTCACTAAATAAATAAAGAAAAAATTATATTCAGAAATGGAACAAAACATGTCCTGCAGCAGTATACTACAATTAAACAATGATTATTTAAACACTGTTTAGCTGAGGAGCAATGGTAATACAAAGTATTCAACACAATTAAACCATTACATTTACTTAATTGTATATTTATCAAATTTGTGATTGTTTCTGACTCTGTATTCCACCAAAATGAGCATGACCTCAGTCAAGTTTTCACTATAAATGAAAAGAATAATAATTAATTAAAACTAGTAATACACTGATAATAATAAATAAAAAATAATAAAAATAAACCTGGATAAAAATTAAGTATTGAAGCTGAAAGACCTTATCACATCAAGGTTATTTTAAAGCACAGTTGTTTTTCATTGTTTCACCTTTTTTTTTTATATATTAAGTTTTGTAGCTGTGCCTTTGCTTTTTGTCATCGTCTTCAGATATTTTATGAAAATGCATAAAATCCGGTGATATTAGTAGAAATAGCCATCTTAGCAGGATGTCTGGTAAAATTCATATATCCTGTGGTGGACAAAGTACACAACTTCATTACTTAAGTAAAAGTATAGATCCTCCTGGTCAAATATTACTGCAATACAAGTAAAAGCTACTAAGTCATATTTTTTTTTTGTTTTTTTTTTTTTTATTTTTTTTTTATTTGCTTTCAAAAATACTTAAGTATTCAAAGTACTGAAGGAAATGTAGGGCTCAACTTATAAAAACTTAAAAGATACGATTGTTCTGCAGCAAAAATGAGCCATACGTATTACAAATAAGGCTGGGTATTATGATCATACTAATCAATTATTTCTAATTTGGTTTATTAAAGAATCATGCAAATAATGTTCAAAGCAAAAGCTAAATCACTTCCAGATTGTGTCCAGATGTTCTTTTTAGTTCCTGAGAACAAATATGAGCAGAATTATGTAGTAAATAATTATCTTCAGGCTGTAAATCAGTTGTCTTTTGGTTTTAAGACAATTTCTCTGCAGAATTTACTTTTGTTTTTTTTTAGAAATGTACCGTATTTTCCCCGCTATAAGGTGCTCTGGATTATAAGGCACACTGTCGTTTTTTGAGATGATTGAAGGCTTTTAAGTGCGTGGAAAATACGATAGTGGAGTAAAAAGTATTATATTTATCTTTTAGATGTAGTAGTGGAGTAAAAGTTGTAAGTTACCCCTAAAAATACTACTCAAGTAAAACAGAGATTCTCAAAAATTGTACAGTACTCAAGTAAATTTACTTTGTTACTGTCCACCTCTGGATATATTGTTAACATGTATCCAACAAGTCTCATCAACTCCATTGGACTATGATTATTGTATACATTTAACCTCCTGAAATCCTGTCTGCTGGTACATAGATAATAGTTTAAAACAAAGTGTCTACTGCAGGTCCTCCATGTGTTTTTGGAACAAAATACCTTCCTTTCTCAAGAAGTTGTAAGCTTTTTTAGTGCAACCAACTCTTTATTTTAAAGGTTTATCTTGTGTTGTAATGTTTGCATTTAAGTAATCTGAGTAGGAGTTAAATAATTCATTACTTGAATTTTATTCTTCTTTATTTATTTTTTTGGATCCTGTTTTGTCCCATTCCTGAAGAATTAGAGAATTAGAGGGAACGTGACTCTCTGGGACAAATACACATGCTCTGTAAAATACCACCCACCTTGATTTTTCATTTGTGTGAACATTATTTCTCTATTATTACGTAACTACTATTAGGAGGACAGTTTTATTGTTAATTTCTCCTCTGCTACACTGGTGGAAGACAATATAGCTTCTGACTTCAACTCCTCAAAAGATTCATCTCAAACATACGAAAAATAATGATGGTGTGTTTTTTTTTTGGAGTCATCTGCTCCATCTTTACCCCCACAGGAAAAAAGCTTGATGCTAAATCAGGTCCCAGACAGACAATGAGACCTCAGAGGAAGAGGACAGAAGAGGAAAGACCGGACTGGAGGTATTCACGGTCCACCAAGCCACGGTCATTACACAGAGCTGAGTGGCAGGAGGAAGAGCAACAGGAAACAGGGTTAAAAATGACCTGAACTAAAAGCGTACATCCTTCTACACTTTACCACCGACAGCTTCATGTGTCTGACTTTATCTTAATGCCTCCTTCCTTCTTCCTTCTCCTTATTTATGAGGAGGCAGAGCATTAAACCTTCAGTGTTTGGTCAAAGTGAAGCCAAATTCTCCCAGAGGTCAGGGCTAAATGCTGCCGGGTTATGTGGGAATTCAGTGGGCAGAGTCATGGATTTATTAGTGTAGGAGGTTAAACTTAGCTAACATTTTATAGAAACTTGGTCACAAGTGCGTATCTGAAAAAGCCTTTGTTGTTTTGAGGTTCATGTTAAATGTTATGATGATGTCTTGGAGATGCAAGCAAACAGGGTTTTTTTTTTTAAACTAAGAGATATCAATGTGAACCTTTTCCTGTAGATTACTGACATAAATATATGAAAAAAGTGTATTGCAAGTTTAGAGTCATTTAATGCTTTTTTTTCTTTTCTTTTAGGCATTAAATGTGTAAGAATGCGGAAATTTGCACACATTTCAAAAATCTAAATCTGAAAATTGGAAAGAAATGTTTTAAATTCTTGGTTCATTTTGTCGACATGTTATATAAAAAGGATTTTTACAGAGGGGAGATCTAATTTTGTCTTTGGCAAAAGCCAGATTGTGGTAACATTAGCAGAGACTTGCCATTGTTATATCAATCTGGAATGGCTCCTGTTGAAAACATTTGTAAAAGGAAGAGACTTTCAGTGGAATACTTGGAGGGGATTAGATAAAGCGCCAGGTCCGTAGCTAAACAACAAACTGCTACGACAGTAAAACAACACAATAAAGATGTTGTTAGAACATTTTTGCTGTTTTTGTAAATGCAGAGCAGCATGCTTTAAGTTTTTCCGCATCATCAAGTATCGCTAAAAGTGCTTCTTGTTGTGTGCGAACCTAAAACCCGCCCACTCACAGCAGTACTGCCACCCCATTGGCCCGGGCACCACAGGTCCGGACCCAAACAGAGCAGTGGGAGCCTGACAAGATGGATTTCAAGAGTTTGTGAACGCATTTCACCACAATCCAGCTTGTCATGTGAACCAATGACTAACAATTGTGACTTGGACCTGGGTTTGTGAATAACATTGACTTGCACTTGGGCACTGGAAAGTCGCACTTGCCTTTAAGCTTTTTACCCTCAAACCAAACACAGTACTACATTTGTTTTATTTTTGTCTTCATGTGTGTCCAAGCTAGGTTAATGCATAGTGTTTGAAATAACACCACAGAATTATTATATTAGGTATTTTTGATGGGAGGTGTATGAATATGTTAAAAATGATTGTTTTGTTGGGGGGAGATGTTTATTTTCAAAGCCAAAAAAGAAACATGCCTGTGTTTAAACTTTAAAAAATGAGTAAATAATCAAAACTACTAATAGCAACAAAATATAATAAGCTTTCACAAAATGGAGTTATGGCTCAAATGAAAACTGATATCACAAATGTAATATAAAGCTATAGGCCCTTTGTAAATGAGACAGTTGTTTCTTTCTGTTCTTTTTCTATTGTTATTTACAGTGTAGTACGTACGTGTGTGATATTGTAGTACCATATTTAATAGGTGAGTGTAGGGGTGAGTGTAAAAGGCTGTATTTTTCTGCTTGAAATCGAAATAAAAAAATAAAAAAGACAGTACTACAGTATAAGAAAGTCTTAGGAAAAACAAACACGGTGGCAAAGTGGTTAGCACTGTCACCTCACAGCAAGAATAAAGTCCCATAGTAAGTTTTTATTTCTGGTGCGGGCAGGAGTTTGCATGAAAAGTGAGAGCCAGGGAACAGAGACAAATAGTGAAGTCAGCCTGTCCCATACATTAAGTCTAAACAGAGATAAAACAGACTCCGCTGCCTAAAAACACCCATACATTTCTCTTTCTGCAACAACTATAACAATTGTGTCTTTGATAACCAGTCAATTTAGAATAATGTGGCATAGTTATCAGTCTTCTCAGGTGTTTTCATAAATTCTAATAAGCCAGTCTGGACAGTTATTGTTTTCCTGCACGAACATTGTATTAAAATGTAAATGCATTAGTATAGACACAGCCTCGAGCACCTTCCATCTTTAAACACATTTCCATTTTTGTACTTATTCAGTAAACAAAGTGATGAAAAGCCACGCAAGTTCAGCTGAACATATTCAACGCTTCATTGCCACACACATGCCGCCACTGAGCACCGAAATCCTCAGACAAAAGGCCTCCATTTTGCTTGTCAAGCTGTTCGAATTACAGCGTCAATGGCTTTTTTTTCTGATTACTCCGCTCTCACCTATCGAGCTTAACAACGCCGGGGTAATTGCACGACTGTGTTTTTGTAGCGAGGATGTTTGCACAAAAAAGTTTCCAAAGTTTCAAACCGAGGGGACCTTTCTTTGCCTTAGAATTTGCCCTAAAGAAAGAGGAAGAAAGTAGCCGCAAGACGCTAAAACAAGCAATGGCGAAGTAATGACCGCGCCATTCAGGACAAAATCTTGCAAGCGGTGAGCATTCTTTTCATAAGTGCCCTTTATTGATCCTTGAGCCGTTGGTGGTGGATTGGTACAATTTACACCCCCGGTCCCTGCCTTATCCTGTGTCAACAACCCTTACTGTGAATCTGTTAAAGTGCTCCTCCAAAACAGGTCTTGACATTTACCTTTTTTGGTCACTGGTCACTGTGGCAAGTAAGCATGAAAAAAAACAAAAAAAAAACAAAACGTGAGATGTAACTTTGCTAAATATTTTTCCTTTACTTTTCCTAGAGCGGCCTTTACTGGTCACCAGACTGAAACATAGAATTTAAAAGTTATGTTATTACTATTTAGTGACAACAGTGTCGTCATAAAATTAAAAATAGTATATCTTTTTCTACTTTTTGGCATAAATCAATTATTAATCAATTATTGTTATCATAAATACAAATTTATTCAAAAAAGTATAAAACATATTAATTAATTAATTCATTCATCTTCTTCCGCGTTTTCCCGTTAGGGTTTGTTGGTGACTAGAGCATATCCCAGTAACTTTGGGCCTTAGGCAGGGTACATCCTGGAGAGGGGCCAGCTTGTCCCAAAAAAATGTTAGAACACTTTCATCATTTTATGGTCATTTGACTTTTTTGAGCTTTTAACCAAGTTATAATGTTGTTTCCACCTCAAAAACATACCCCCTGACGCTCTCCTGAAGCGCTGGTTGTTTGTACACAAACCTCTTCTAACAATCTGGAAATGCATGGTCTCATGGCTCTAGGTGGAACCAGGAAGTGCTCCTGAGAGTTTCTAACCCTCAATTTCCACTACAAGTATATGCAGCATGCACTGTGTTTCAGGTACACTTCCTCTCTAGTGAAGGAGAGCATTTCAACTGCCAGTGCTGTGCAGCGTTGTCTGGAGCAAGTGCACGGCGCTTTGTTGGAGATACGCAGCAGTTCTGTTTCCAGTTCACGTCAGTCTATACAGATCAGATCGCACCACACAGATACTCACCAAGCACAGCATCCACATTTTCAAAGTATAAACCTATTTTTATGTGTTGTTAAAATAGATTATGTATATTTCTCCTTGTATCAAATGTATCATATACACTACAACTTTGAAAACACTCCATGAACTCCCCCATTGTAGAGGAAAAATCTGTGAAGTATTGTTATGAAGTATTGTCAATGACAACAACAGCAAAGCGATCTCAAGATAAACTGTAGTTTATTCTTGTGAATAAAGATTGTCTCCCTCCTGTCTTTATCAATGGCTATGATCGCACGATCTCACCATTCCCCCCATGCCTCCCCAGCTGCTCGAAGCTCCGCAGTGCTGCGCTGCCGTTACAAAATGCTTCCAGTGGGCAAGGGTCAGTACTATGTGGTGCTCACAATTGCAGTGGAAATCTGGTGACAAGCCCGTACATTGTCACTGGACTCATTCTGATATTTTCAGCAAATAAATTGCTGTCACTATACAGCAGTCAGCTCATTTATCTATCTCTGAGTATCATATTGGTAATAGCCATGCTAAATAGCCATTTATGCTGTGTCCATTCCTCACCGTTGTCAGCAAAATAACAGCTCCCCGACAGAAGACATTTTCCATACATACATATATATATATATTAAGAAGTGAAATACTAATGCAAAGGTGTCCAAAATTATTTCAAAATGCCTGAAAAAGGCATAATAAATAGCCCTTAATATATGCAGAAAATTGAACTGTCCCAAGTTGCTAGTGGGAGTGTTACTAGCCAAAATGAAAACCCATCTTAATGCCAAGCCCTGGTCTGTTGCTACATTCCTTAGCCGCAGTTAGCATTCAGCCCACATAGGTCAGGGCCAGCAGGCTTTTGTTGCAGAGCTAGCTTTGGGTGTCACTGTAGCGTACCGTGCTATTGACTTCCTGTCGTATTTTGGGCACGCACTAGAATGCAAGGACTAAGTTGGCAAATAGCACTCAGGGACAATGGAGGCTTTAAAGGAGACTTGTTTAAAGGAGTCACATGGGCTGAGGACACGCAGTTGAAAATGTCAGAGTGGTAAACACAAGGAGAGGAGAGATGGACTGAGGGGGAGATTTAGTGGCACACACACGGCTGGAGCCCAGTGGCTCTTGGAAGTTTAAATGGCGTTTTATAGTTAGTGTTAGTAGAGTTAGACACAGTGAAGATAAATCTTAAAGCAAGAGCCTCTTTCTCTAATGCTAATCCTTTATGGGTGAAGTGTAGCACACACTGGACAATGACCAGCTAATTGCAAATGTTCATACTTAAGCATCTTCTAATTACACAAGTATTCACTCAGAAAGTTAATCTTTGTTTCAGAAAATGTAAAGAGAAAGTTACTTAATTTAAGTCCTGTTTTTTGTCAGATATGTGACTTTTTTAATACACAAATACATCTAAGAGTCAGATTTACTAAGATGGGTGCTAAATTGTGAGGGCAGATTAAAAAAATAGCTTTTTTGTGGTGTTGCCTGTGATTTATTACGAGAAACTGTGCAAAAAATTGCAAATCTGACATATGAATAAGAATTTGGCATGTGTCAGAGTACACCCGCAGTGCTATTTACAGAGCTATATTTATTCTTTTATTTATTGAAATTAGTCCATTTAGTTTTATTGTTTTTACTGTTTTACCTTATTGTACTGTCAGTTTTGTGGCAGTAAATTCATTTAGAGCTTGAACACTTTTATTTTATTTTTCCTTATTTTATTTTTATTTGTTTCTTATTGTTTTATATGTATTTATATTGTCAATTATTTCAAGTATAATTGTATGGCATGGTTGTCTGTGAATGTGGGGCCACCACTCTCAAAACTGCAAAACAAATTTACTCAGAGGTACAAATAAAGCAACCTGAACCTTCAAAATAGTGCAACCTGTCAATCAACTGGAGCAGATAAAGAGATAGATGTGTGAGAGAGTTGACAGAGAAACACACTCTACACTACACCCAGCGCTGTATCAGGGAAGGCCAAAGGGAAAAAAAGAGCCCTTATTGTTTCCTATAGACAAGCGTCTGAGGTGGGACAGCATAGGACAGGGCTGGAGGTGCCTCAGGAGTCAGGACAGATGTTATTCAGCACGTATTGGGGAGACAACAAAATAAACACTAGCAGAACAACTCCCTGAATGTCATAGAATAGAATAGAATAGAATAGAATAGAATAGAATAATATATTGTCCACCGGTGGAAATTTTTCTTTAGCTCAGCAGCACATGTAAAACAAGATTTAAAAAAATGATAAAAAAAGATAAAAAAAAAAACAAAACAAAAAAAAAAAACAGTCAGTAATAAATTATCTAGAGTCCATTATATATATAAAAAAAAAAAAATCATCATCACGTACATGCTGTGTGACATGGACATGGGACAGACTCATAGAAGCCCAGTTTTGAAAACAGCTGCAGTTCAGTGGAATACAACAGAAACTAAAGGAAAAAGTGTTGCAGGTAAAGTTTGTCTCTTTGTTACCTCCTATTTTAAATCATCACATTATTGTTGTATCTTTGTAAATGAGTCCTTTTAAAGTGTTTTATCTTATTTTCAGCACCCAATCTCTGCAAATCTTTTGCAGGTGCTCCTTCAACGTGCTAAATCTGTTTTAGCTCTCATAGTTGCGATAAATGAAATAGTTACCGCTAAATCATTTCATTAGCATAAACTGCACCTTGAGTTTTGAGCTCTCTGGCAAAATGTCATTTGACATTTCACAGCATAATTTCTTTTTAATTTTCCTTCTTTTCATCTGATAAGAAATATATGCACATTTTTCACAAACCTGGTGAAGATAAAACAGATTTAAATCCTATTTTAGCCCCGCTGTTTTGGTAGCCTTGTGGGCCTCCATATGGACTTCTGTGGACTGTAAACCAACAAACTACGAAAATAAGAAAGAAATTGGCCAGATGCTGAGTTCAATATTTCCCTTACCTTTAGAAATTTAAAAAAAGAAATGTAAACGCACTTCTACTCCAGCAGTGCTCAGTTTGCACTCTCTGGCAGAAATAAAACATTTACTTAGTGCTTTGAAAATACATTTTTAGGACCAACAGTGCTAGGAAAAGAAAGTTTGATGTGTTACTTTACACTTTCTCCAGTGTAAGGCTTGAAATACTTGTCCATGCAATATGATTAGATAATATTTTAACACATCTCCATTCTGAGGCATGGATGAACTTTCCTTCTCAGTCCCTTCAGGTCCCTCTTCTTCTCTTTTTTCTTGTTCTGCAGCAGCTGCCAGCCCATGTCTCCTCTGCGCCTCTCCGGGAACTAATCTGGAAGCACACATCTCTCACAGTGCGCCTGAATAATGGATGTATCGGGGGAGTTCTCCACACTAACTATGATCAGAAAGCCAAAAACTACACCGCTGTCACATTGAAAGCCCCTCTTGAATTTTGGGGGGTAACATTCTTTTTGGGGAGGGGGGAGGGGGGACAACGACATCCTCAAATCCACAAGCACCTCGCTCAAAATGCGCTTTTATTTTTGCCTTCGTGGGTGGATTGAAAGATTTCTTCGGTGCAAACATATGCTGGAGCCTACTTCATTACCAGGCACTGCAATGAGAAGCCAGGGCCACTTTGAAGAGAAGTGCATTCCTGCCTCCAGCTGACTTTTTGGGCTTGAGTCTAGAAGAATTATTGATTGGCTCCTGAGGGGGGCCCGCGGAGTGGATGGGTGAAGGTAGGACAAGGGTTGTAATAAGACGAGTGGGGAAAAGGAAGTACGCTGTATGCTGTGTAGTGTGTGTTCAGGGCTGGACCGGTGCCCACCCAGGATCTCATAAATGTGCAACCGCGCCTCATGAAAAGAGAGGCTTGTATGAATCCGCATGGACAGAAGACATGTCTACGATCTTCAATCTTAGACAATCCTACCCAATTATTGTGCAACTGGCTTGCTGTGGCCACTCCAAATGAAAAAGGGAGGAGATGAAAGACTAAAAAATAAGTTTAGCTCAGCACTTGCATGGAAATTCAAGAATTCCTTATGCACCAAGCAATGCAAGAAGCACTTTGTTTTAAAAAGTGCTCTATTATTATTATTATTATTATTATTGAGTTTAGTGTCTGGTCAAAAGTTACAGTTTATTCAAGTAAATGTCCACAAATCTACTAAGGCAGGAGGTATACTATACTTGCTGCTTGGTCATGCGTACAAGAGCACATGACATCACCACACATTATGATCTATACATACGTGCACCTACAGGTTTGACACATCTGCAGTGCTGCAAGAAATAACACAAAGCATGCACAGCGTGATCGCACTATCCACATGACTGATGATCGGATCGCCGTAACGCTGAATGTGAGCAAACGTGACAACATCAGAGCACATCCACAGGTTTGTAGAAAGACTGAAGCAATAGGATTATAAAGCATCTGCCTAATGTGTCATGATCCAGCAGTAGTCCCAAATAAATCAGAGCGAACTGGAATGTTTACCTCTGATGAGCGACAGCACTCACCTGGAAGCGGTTCTTTGCTGTCGTACATTGTGTTAAATCCTATCTGTGGTAACTGAGTAATTAAGCAGCTGGCATTGTAGATGGTTGTAGCTGAGCAAGTACGGCAATCACTATGTGCCATAATGCAAGTACTTATACATGGCAACAGCAACCTGACCGTGAAACTTGTGAAAACTCAGAATCCAAAAAATAAAACACAATACTCATGCTTAACACTAAAGGCGATTTAAAACATGAGTAAAAGCAATAGAGGGAAAATAAATAAATAAAAAGGAACTCTCATACTGTGTTAAAAGCCACAGAGAAAAAGTGCATTTTTAGAAGTGTTTTAAAAATAGGTAGAGACTCACCCTGTCTAATCTCTAATGGCAACTCATTTCAGAGTTTTGGAGCAACAACAAAGAAGGCACAATTACCACGAACTTTACATTTTGATTCTGGGATGACTAACTATAAGAATTAGAATCTAGAATTAGATTAGATTAGTTAGATTAAAATTAAAATCCTAAAATGTACTGACAAACTGCAGAGAGAAGCTAAAATCTGTGAGATGCTTTCATATTTGTGAGTTAAAAGCTGGGCAGAAGACTTTTGGACCAGCTGCAGTCTAGAAAGTGCAGTCCGGCTCACACCAGTATAAAATGCATCGCAGTAGTCGAGCCGAGTTGTCATGAAGGCGTGAATGACCGTTTCAAAATTCTTTCTTGACAAAACTGATTTTATTTTGGCTAGTTGTCTAAATTGAAAGAAGCTGGACTTAACAACAGCGATGATTTGCAGATCCAGCTAAAGCTCAGGGTCTAATTTAACGCCCAGGTTTGACATAACATTGGTCGTCCAAAAACAAATTTTCCCAAGTTCAATTACTATACACTGATATTAAGGAAGTCAGTAAATGGCATAACCTTTTTACTTCCTAAAGCCTTGCCTAAATTGCTGTGATAGAAACCCATCTTGAATGTTCAAATGTCCAACTAATAAAATGGAAGAAAAGAAAAACAAAAAATCTGCACAACTCCTAGCTTTCCCTTGACATCCTGTGTGCTCCTGCCTGTCACATCCGCCCTCTCTTTTAGCTGTTACTCTTCCTAATGGCCATCTTTAGTTCCAGCTAGATCCACTGAGAGTTTCTACAGCTGAGACACTGGATCTGCTCTGACTCTTGTGACCTCCGAGAGTGTGGAGGGCAAAACACGCGATAATTCACCCTCGAGGGACTTAATTAAGTATGGGATGATTATTTATCTGCGAGGTGCTGGTTATAATGGCTTTTGTGTGGGCTAACCGCTGCTCAGATCCACACAAGTTTAACCAGAACTGGAGATTATTACAAAGAAAGGCCTGTGTGTGTCCTCAGGGGATGGGGAGATCAAGCACACAGATAAGCTGCACTTTAATACAGCCTGTTTACTACAAGTGCACTGTTCACATTCTACATACGCTGACTAAAAGAACAAAGCTACTCTTTGTTGCTTTGGTTTTCAGCCATCACTTTGTAGAAGCACATTTAAATAACAGTGATAAAAATTGAACTATTTTTCAAGCCGGGAAGTCTTTAAGGTCCCATATTATGCTTTTTTTTTAGGTTTGTGAACTTATTTTGAACACCTTTGCATTGGTATTTTACATTTTATAACTTAAAATAAAGTATATGTATGGAAAATGTCTTCAGTTGGGGAGCTGTTACTTTGACTTTGCCAAGAACGCTTCATGGGACAGAGCATAAAATGGCTAATTAGCATGGCTATTAGCAACAGTGCGCTACCGGATAAGAAAAATGAGCTGACTGCTTCAAAAAACGCTTAGGAGCACTTCTTAAGAGCGACCGTGAGGCCGAGTGTTTTCAGTTCTTGAGAAAGGCAGCGCCTCAGCATACAGTATTACTCAAACATTCATGAATAAAACAAAATACCTCTCCAGGTATGTTTTTAAGGTGGAAACAACATTATAACATGGTTGAAAAGCTCCAAATGTCAATTTAGCATAATAGGCGACCTTTAAGAGGAAGACTGAATTTATCACTGCAGAAAAAAAATAAAATCTTAAATCTTGAATCTAGTGCAAAGACAGCTTTATAATGATAAAAGTGTGGATAAACATGTCAGGCTAACCAAATTCTAGTGGTTCCCAACCTTTTTTGGTCGTGTGTGGCTTTTTGAGTACTCCCTATACACACATATATATATATATATATATATATATATATATATATATATATATATATATATATATATATATATATATATATATATATATATACATCAAAAGTGCTTTGTAATAAAACATATATTATTATTAGCCTACTTTTTTGTGCATTTTTTTTCTTTTCAACTCAAATTTGACATAAAAAATAAATTTTAAAAAATCTATATAAATTCCAATTCCATTTACTTATTTTTCTCTACTTTTTTTTTTTTTTTTTTTTTCAGAATAAGCGTTGAAAAATCTAAATATGTAGTCATTTTGAACATATAAGTTTCAAAAGAAATGAGCAATGGCTGTTGGAAATGTAATGTAGTGACATTGCTGCAAATACATGGCTGGTATTGTGGTACAGCAGAGGCTCCCAAAAAGTGGGGGTACTGCAGAGGTTGTCTATATTAAGTACATAAAAAGAAAATGAGTTTGTAATAAAGTACTTTTTTTGAAAATATTACTTTAAAGCAATTTTTAGCCAACAGTCAGTGTTTTTTGTAATGTTTTTATAGAAATATCTAGAGAAAAATATGAAATAATGCTTAGATGCATGGGGTTTTCCTGAAATTTAAGGGGGCCACAACAGTCTTGACTTTAGGAATGGCTGTGATACAGAATACAGATTGAATTCAGTCTACGCATATCACAAAAGTTTCTTGAATGGCCTCATGGTGCTTTCACAATCCACTCAGATGCATAACAACACCTCTGTGGAATAAATGGGCTTATGGAAACATAATAAGTACATTTTTTAAGTAATGCCATAACCCTAGAATCTGAAAAATGATTCATTCATATATCATTCTATTTGTAAAAGAACTATATTGCCCAATCTATTTCTGGAGCCAGCATCTAGTGGCCATTAGCGTCATTACACTTCCATATATTGTTACACTAGCTTCTATTACACGGTTGTAGCCCCTTTGACACTGAAGCCACTACTACACCTGACCCCCTGAGACATGCACTGCCCCACCTCCACCTCCACCTTTACCCCAGCAGCTCAGATTCTGCGTCCCCATGTAAAAAGAGAAGTCCCACGGTGTGTCTGCGAGCAGGGCGCAGGGCGGGACGGGGACATCCAGACAGACAGGCTGGGCTGGTGTATATTTACCCCAGTTCAGGGAGTGGAAATGTGGGATTAGTTTCAACAACAGGCTGCAGCTCGGCGGAGAGACGCTGGGTACGAGTACGAGAGCTGGAGCTGGAGATGTCTGCGCTGGGTTAGACTGTCAAGAATGTGCTCTGATGTGTCTACAACTGTGAGTGAAGGATATTTATCATTGTTTAGTCTGGGGAGAATCTGAACTGCTGTATGTGACTGACAGGTATTCAGAAATATACTGTTTCATTTTGGAAAGTTGGTGAAAGATATGTCTGTATTCTTAATGTGTAAAAGAAAATCAAGTAAATAGTTGTAGAATACGGATAGTTTGTACTTACTGAAAATATTTTCACATTTTTGCAAATTGAAAATGCTGTTATGCAGTACTGGAGTATTTTTTTGTAAAATGAGGTAAAAATGCATTATTATAATTTTTTGTAGAACAATATAACCATAATATAGATATGATTTGCATAATAGATATGTATTTGCCTGTAGTAATAATTTTCCCATAAATATTTTGTGATTGGAGGTGCTTTACCTGCAACTTTATTTGAATAATAATAATTATAAAAACAACAACAACAACTATTCTTCTTCTTCTTATTATTATTATTATTATTATTATTATTATTATTATTTTTTTTTTTTTTTATGTCATTAATATTTTCATTCTTGTTATTGTTATTATTATGTTATATTATATTTAAATTTTTTAACACTTGCTGTAATTCAGTAGGCCTAAATAATTATTTTTTAATACATATTTTTTTCTGTTTTATTCTGATGTTGGTTAATGTATAAAAAATCTTGCAGCAATATTTTTTTACTTCCATGACATTTACTAAGTATTATTTTATATTAATACTGCCAATAAGTAGCAGTAGGCTCATGCTATATTTGAGTTCAATATTAAATATATATTATTATTATTATTTGCAGATTTAGGTTAAAAGTATTACAATTAATATATTTCTGTACCTATTTGAATTGTCGGTATTAATTGTTGTACATGTAATATTTTATATGACAGAAATAACTGATTTTTTTGTTTATATTTTTGTGACCTCAAGAATTTAAGTTCAAAGTCAAGCACTTTAAATGTTTGTGTTTTATTAACCTAGATTATGTTAAAAGTCAGTTTTCCCTCTTCTGTTGTTAGTAATTACTCATGTAAAAAAACAAAAATTAGACTAATAAATACACATTCTTTCCAAATGTTTTACACTGACCTCTGCCTCTTCTCTTTGAACATGAACATTTGCGTTTATCGGAGCCAAAAATCACACTTTTGTCTTGTCAAAACAAACACTGAGGCTCATTCCCTCATGGTGCGACTACAGTAATTAATCACAGTATTCCTTACAATAGGGCAGGATGGGGTCACATGACCGCTGGCATGGGTCCAGGACAGGGTCACATGACTGCTGGCAAGAAAGGTCAACTCAGTGTTTGCCCTGAAATGTGTTCCTTCAGGAAAAAGCTTCATTTGGATAAAGTTACAAAACTGACACGGCTTTAACACCGGGGCTTCATTTAATTCACTTTCTGTCACTGTCAAAGCAGATTTATACTGCAGTGTAGCTGTAGCATAGTGTTTTTTTTGTTTGTTTGTTTTTTGTTTTTTGTTAATTTACTATTAACAACTTAGAAGTATACTAAAGTTCAATGTAATGGTAACACTTTAGAATAACTCACATTATTAAGCATTCATTAAGTATTAGTTAAGGATATGTATATGATGTAAAAATAAACATTGTTATTAATGTTTAACTCTTTAGTAATAAGCTCATGCAAATCAGTGCAGTTATAAACATTAGTGGTTATTCAGGATCTATTTAAACAGTTTATGAAATGATTGTTATTTACATATTTATTACTGCTTTATTACTGCTTAATGCTGAGTTTTTCTTAAGTGTTACCTATGTAATATTCACTGTGCATCTTAATAAACTAAAATAAAAAAAATCACTCAACTAGTTTAAACATATACAAATGCAATTCAAATAATTAATTAATGTTTAGACATTTTTACATTTTTACAATAAGACTCATGCAGCAAAAACAGAACAATGTAAAAACAAAACAACAAACAAAACTCATATTTACTAATCTTAATAAAATGTACTTTACTGGTACCACCCAACTAGATTGTACAACATGGACAACAGCATGGCATGTTTCAATAGAAAACTCTATTTGTTAAATGAAATCACTTTTTTCTTCTTGTTTTGTGTTTGTTTGTTTGTTTGTTTGTTTTTTGTTATGTTGTTGTTGTTTTTTGCATACATTAGAGATAGGATTTATTGTTCTTTAACGGTAGCTGAATCTTTGAGAGCTGTTCAAAAGACTGGCTCATTTTTGTATTTACATCATTTTAAGAAGACATTCAGTTTATTCAGAAAATAATCACTGAGATGAGTGATACATTATAATTTTAATCAGAATAAAATGTATTCTATTGTTGTGACATTATTATTGTCTTATTCACTGATTATCATAAAATGAGCATGTGTGGACTAAATTATCTAATGGTGATGTCATAAACATCTGCATAGAGTGAGACCGCCATTTAGGATTTATTATGTCCAAAATGTGCAAATATATGACATTTACATATGTTCATACAAAAAATATCAGTAAAAACTAATCAGGCAACAATAAAGGTTCATGGACACAAGCGTAGGTAGAGACTTCTGACTAATGTGTGTCTGAGCATGTGCACTGAAACCTGTTTACAACTTTGAGTTATTTTTTGTAGCTTGTGTTTTGCTGTTTAGGACAAACAGGCATTGAAAATCCCCTCACTTACCAGTTCATCTTTTAATAGTTATAATAGAAAATGATGCAAAATTCACATTCTGTATGACATATGATTATGTCTCATTGGGTCAGCCCTATGTTCCCCAGTACCTATATTCAGCAACACCTATGTTCCCCAGTACCTATTTTTAACAACACCTATGTTCCCCCGTACCTATATTCAATGACACCTATGTTCCCCCGTACCTATATTCAATGACACCTATGTTCCCCAGTACCTATATTCAATGACACCTATGTTCCCCAGTACCTATATTCAATAACACCTATGTTCCCCAGTACCTATATTCAATGACACCTATGTTACCCAGTACCTATATTCAATAACACCTATGTTCCCCAGTACCTATATTTAACAACACCTATGTTCCCCCGTACCTATATTCAATGACACCTATGTTCCCCAGTACCTATATTCAATGACACCTATGTTCCCCAGTACCTATATTCAATGACACCTATGTTCCCCAGTACCTATATTCAATAACACCTATGTTCCCCAGTACCTATATTCAATGACACCTATGTTCCCCAGTACCTATATTCAATAACACCTATGTTCCCCAGTACCTATATTCAATGACACCTATGTTCCCCAGTACCTATATTTAACAACACCTATGTTCCCCAGTACCTATATTCAATGACACCTATGTTCCCCAGTACCTATATTCAATGACACCTATGTTCCCCAGTACCTATATTCAATGACACCTATGTTCCCCAGTACCTATATTCAATGACACCTATGTTCCCCAGTACCTATATTCAATGACACCTATGTTCCCCAGTACCTATATTCAATGACACCTATGTTCCCCAGTACCTATATTTAACAACACCTATGTTCCCCCGTACCCATATTCAATGACACCTATATTCCCCTCTACCTATATTCTCTAGTACCTATGTATGTTCCCCTGTACCTATATTCAGCAACACCTATGTTCCCCAGTACCTATATTCAGCAACACCTATGTTCCCCAGTACCTATATTCAGCAACACCTATGATCCCCAGTACCTATATTCAGCAACACCTATGTTCCCCAATACCTATATTCAATGACACCTATGTTCCCCAGTACCTATATTCAGCAACACCTATGTTCCCCAGTACCTATATTCAGCAACACCTATGTTCCCCAGTACCTATATTCAGCAACACCTATGTTCCCCAGTACCTATATTTAACAACATCTATGATCCCCAGTACCTATATTCAATGACACCTATGTTCCCCAGTACCTATATTTAACAACACCTATGTTCCCCAGTACCTATATTTAACAACACCTATGTTCCCCAGTACCTATATTCAGCAACACCTATGATCCCCAGTACCTATATTCAGCAACACCTATGTTCCCCAGTACCTATATTCAGCAACACCTATGTTCCCCAGTACCTATATTCAGCAACACCTATGTTCCCCAGTACCTATATTTAACAACACCTATGTTCCCCAGTACCTATATTTAACAACACCTATGTTCCCCAGTACCTATATTTAACAACACCTATGTTCCCCAGTACCTATATTTAACAACACCTATGTTCCCCTGTACCTATATTTAATGACACCTATGTTCCCCAGTACCTATATTCAGCAACACCTATGTTCCCCAGTACCTATATTTAATGACACCTATGTTCCCCAGTACCTATATTTAACAACACCTATGTTCCCCAGTACCTATATTTAACAACACCTATGTTCCCCAGTACCTATATTTAATGACACCTATGTTCCCCTGTACCTATATTTAACAACATCTATGTTCCCCAGTACCTATATTTAACAACACCTATGTTCCCCAGTACCTATATTTAACAACACCTATGTTCCCCAGTACCTATATTTAATGACACCTATGTTCCCCTGTACCTATATTTAACAACACCTATGTTCCCCAGTACCTATATTTAACAACACCTATGTTCCCCAGTACCTATATTTAACAACACCTATGTTCCCCAGTACCTATATTTAACAACACCTATGTTCCCCAGTACCTATATTTAACGACACCTATGTTCCCCTGTACCTATATTTAACAACACCTATGTTCCCCAGTACCTATATTCAGCAACACCTATGTTCCCCAGTACCTATATTTAACAACATCTATGTTCCCCAGTACCTATATTCAATGACACCTATGTTCCCCAGTACCTATATTTAACAACACCTATGTTCCCCAGTACCTATATTTAACAACACCTATGTTCCCCAGTACCTATATTTAACAACATCTATGTTCCCCAGTACCTATATTTAATGACACCTATGTTCCCCTGTACCTATATTTAACAACACCTATCTTCCCCAGTACCTATATTTAACAACACCTATGTTCCCCAGTACCTATATTCAATGACACCTATGTTCCCCTGTACACATGTTTCCCAGTGCCTATGTTCCCCAGTACCTATGTTCCCTGAAAATCATAAAGGTTAAGGTTAAGGTTAAGGTTAAGGTTAGGAAAAATCTTGACTTACCTACAAGTACCTACAGTACTTATGCTCCCTGGTTCCTATGGACTGGGGAACATAGGTACTTTCACAAATGTGTAGGTACCTATGTTCCCCATGTTCCCAGGTCCATAGAAACTGGGGAACATAGGTACACACCCAGCTCAATGTTAGTAACTCTCTAACTGAGAGCCATAAGATTACCTTTGTGCCGGTACCAAGCCCTGAAAAATGTAGAGGATTTTAGGATCTGTCCACCTTGAGAACTCCACAGACTTCTCAAAACTAGATGTTTCCAAAATATCCTTAACTACAACCCCCACCCTTAAGTAGCCTAGTTAAAAACAAACAAAACAAATAAACAACAAACAAATTTACTTGGAAGTTAGACGTCTATTAACACCTTATATTCATTTTTATCATATTAATGCCTTCCAAAATAGCTACAAGTCCAAAAAGGTGCTTCAGAAATAGACTCCACCTGCTGAGCTTTCACATTAAAATTAGTTATTCCATTAGTGCTCTCTTTAATCAGTCACATAACATGACAACAAGTCTCCAACTCGTAATTAAAACTGACAAAAAACAGAAAATGATGGATGCAGAGTGTCGCTGCGGCGGAGAACGTGACTGACACTAACGACGTTTAAAAGACAAGAGCGCTTTAGAAGTGAAACCAGAGATTTTGTGAGTGAGTGCAACCTATTTGGCCCTGTTTTTTTTTTTGTTTTGTTTTCTTTTGTCCCTGAACATGAGGGTATAGTCCTGAGGGAGGAACTCTAGCTGTGGACAGGACGCCTGTGGCCTCTCTGGCTCAAGGACTGCAGAGATGGATAAAGTGGCAGCTAAAGGTGAAAGAGTGAATAGAGTTGAATACACATGCACACAGGTCGATGCAGCGGAAAACAAGACGGGATTTATTTAGAAAATCGTGGTGAGAATTGGATGAGGGATTGATTTGGCACTTAGGGAATTTCAATATACACTATCATGCAAAAGATAAGTTTTAAGTCTATGGTTATAAACAAAGAAAGTTGTATAAATGCACATAAATACACAAAAAGATGGAAAAAAAATTAAATAAGACCAAAAATAAACCTAGAAGCCTCGGAAAGTACCTCGGCCAAGGCACTGCTCCTATCTCGCAATGATAAAGATATAGTGCCCTTTGGATTCAAACTTCCAGTTCAGGGGTAAATGCTCTTTCCATTGAGCCAAAAAAAAAAAAAAAAAAAAATCAAATAAAACTATATATTTGTGAGTGAAGTTAGTATCTTCAGTCTATATCTGAAAATAGTACTGATTCCCTTTAAACACTCCTGGATCCAGACTTAATCACACTGTCTTTGGGCCATTGCTTTCATTCCTGACATTTAAAGATGTTACAAAAATTAATAATAAAATGTTGTATATATTAGAGCAGTCTTAGAAATGTTCACACCTCACTAAAACGTTTGCAAAAGCGTATGTTGCTGCCATTGACAAAAAAGCAAATTCCTTTGGTTGATAAAAATAAACAAATGTTCAGTTCTAGATGCATGTTAAAGTGAAAATGTAACACATAACCACAGATAAAACTGTTTTAGACAGGTAAAAATAATATGTATGTATAGGTAAAAATGGGTCAAAATAATATGTACATTTATTCAGTAGGATCTAGTTGTGGACTATGGCTATGGCAGAACGTAAAGGTGGGAGGTCTGTGGTTTATTTATGTCCAATAGAAGTTTGTGAAAAAGTCAAATGATTTTAGTTTGGTTCAAAATATAAAATACATATTACATACATTAATTCATATTTATTATAAATGTGATGATTATAGCTTAGCATCTCATAAAATAGTAAATATTACACAATACATATTTGTGATAATCATTACAATCAAAAAAAAAAAAAATGCTTGGCACGTATGTGTTTCAATGTGATTTGAATTACACTTCTGAAATAAAATCACTTTTTTAATTTATTTATATGCACCTTATAAAACTTTCTCATAAAACCTGATAGAATGTATACAAATCTATATTAACGCAGTTGTTTACTTTCATTCTTACCCAGTATGTAACTTTAAGTTACAAACCTATTGCAATAAGTACATTTTTTGTTTTGGGTGGATGGTATAAGTCAAGGCATACTGTATACATTTATGTTTATATTTAGTTTTTCATCCAATCAACACTGGCTCCACAGTAATGTGATCACAGTCAGAGTGGTTGCATTGATCCAAGTGTGTAAAATCATTTAAAACCTTTTCAAATAAAAAAATCATCAGCAAATCATATTTTTAGTGTTTATTATTATTATTATTATTATTATTATTATTATTATTATTATTATTATTATTATTATTATTATTATTATTATTATTATTTAAAATATATCACGCAAAACACCTTGACAAACATATATACTGTATATATAGATATTTTAAAGAATTATGAGTAATTTGACCAGTATTTTTTGATTACATATTGATGTCCACCCAAGAAAAATAGTTTGAAGTATCATGTGGGGTCTAAACCTGGCTTGGGGCCTCAGGTTTCAGCTGTGCCAGGTTTCTCTTTACAGCCCTCGGACCTCCATGGAGCTCACTGTAAATGCATGTAGACAGTGTTTGTTGGTGTTGCTGATGAGGAAACCCAAAAGTCCGACCCCTCCTCCCAGTTCCTGCTCTGGATTCCTTTTGTTTGACTGAAAAACTTTCCTCGTCGTTAGTGAAGAATGTGTACGTCCTGGGCAGTGCCAAGCTTCTCCAGACCTGGCCCTGTTTGTTGACTCTGCGTTAGAAGTGCGCGGTCGGCAGGATCCACTTTGTTATAAGCTGCTTGGGACTTGACAAATTACCGGATTCCTGTGTTTTCCAGACACCATTTTCGCCGGACCGTTCTGCCGCGTCATCGTTTCCACATTAGGGTTACAGTCTGCGGCACTTTTACCCAAATAATCACCTCCAAGACTTCTCTTAACAACGAAACCTAATCCTCAAACTTTTATGACTATGCTTTATACAGCAGAGAAATGACACGGGTTAATGACTTTCTCCACAGAACCAGCTCTTTCACTTTCAGGAGTGCTACGTTTGAACAGGTCCACCCATGTGGCTCGTAAATTCTGCAACACGTGACCCCTGACATGAGGTCACACAAGCCCATAAACGCCCGGGACGGGGAGTTAACCAAAAGAATTAATAGGTTAATAATTACAATATTAGTGCAGACGCTTTGTTCTTTGTCCAAGTAAGATGTCACCAAACCAGAAAAGTCCTCTACAGACATATCATTATTTTTAGAGATGACATAAAGTACATACGGACTAACATAGGTGTCCTAAAATGGTCCTCTAGACAAATGGCCCAAGGATAAAAACAGAAACAATGTAAAGATAAAATATGTATTTCAAAACAAATTCCAAACTCCATCAAAGTCATTTCAGCAAACAGAATATTAATTCATTATTGTATTAAAATGTATTAAAATTCCAATAATGCCTTTTTAAATTAGATTTTTTTTAACAGCGTGATGCTTACTAATGCATTGGCATATGTATTTATATATGTATTATAGGTATGGTCTTTTATATGTATTATAGATATGTTTTTGTTTTTTGTTTTTTTTTGCATAAAGGCCTATTGGAGCAAAACCATTAATATAAAATGTTAGGATTTTACTTTTACAACTATAATTATACTTTTTGGTTACCATTATCTACAATTAATCTGAATTTACTGTTATTTTAGCCACTGATGAAGATTATTTTGGAATATTAATGATGCTGATATTACTAAAATAGGCAGTTTGTGCAATATTATTTCATTAAAGTATTACTTTTTGCAAATCAACAGTTTTTCAGTGTTTCCATTTTAAATATAAATGTGGAAATATGGTGAATGTGTACATTTAAATTAAATCATAATTCAGTATTTCACTGAAACAGAAAGTTTCAATCCCATGACCTTTCTTCATGCAGTCAGCTTGTACATGAACAATATAAAATAGCTTTTTAGACAGATATTTTTGGTAAGACTTTAGAATAACTCGCAACTATTAAGCAGTAATAAAGCATTAATGAGTATGTAAATAACAATAATTTAATGAATAAACTGTTCATAAATACTTAATAGTACTAGGACATAGTACTAATTAATTTTGCATTATTTGCTTGACCTTACCACTCCAGAATTAAACATAAATTATAACTTTTATAACTTAATAATGTTTATTTGGAATAATGTTTTAAAATATTCAGATTACCTGTTTAATAATGTGTAACTTATGCTTTATAGTAATTATATAATGTCACCACATTTTCTATAGTACAATGTCATCTGTATAAATTGAGTAAAAAGTATAAAAAATAATCAGTAATTAAAGAAAACGCATTGCAACAGAACTATAGAGTCCAGTGTCTGTGAATATTGTTGGAGGATTTTTTTTTTTTTATTTAAATTGAATCCAGTCATAATGAGAACAAAATCCTGGAGTACACATTTCCCTTGATTTGATCAGGGCTTAAAAAGACCCAAAATTATGTTGCAAATGAAAAATCATAGGCAGCAATTATGTTGAAAATGAAGGGTTGAATCCATTAAAAGATAATGATCAAATCAGAACTAAAAATATATTCTTTCTTCTAATTACACATGCAGTTTGTGAGATTCTGAAGCAGCGTGGAGTGTTTTTAAGACTTCAGAGGAATAAATGAGCATGTTTTTTTTTTTTTTTCCTCTGATGAACCAATCACACAACAAGGCTTCACGTTAGAGCTCTTTCTGATCCTGTTTTCAGGCCCAGCCGTCGAGCACACAGAAGGAAGGCCTAGGCTGTGGTTATGTAAGTCTCACACACTGGTGTTTGCCTGAAGATGATCCGTGTCACAGGAGTCGTGTCAAAACAAGTTGTCCTGCTCTGTGTTGTAGCAGCGGTTAAAAAGTTGTTCAGAGAGATTCCCCCTGAGAGACTGTGAACCTCTGAACTCATGAACATGAGCGTTTGACGGCTAGGTCCACAGCCGCCGGCACAGTTTATTCAGGATGCTCCACCAAAAAACTTCAGAAAGTTTTCTTCTGATGTAGCTGATCTTTTTGCTGCTGTAAATGAAATTAAAGACTGCTGCAGTTTTCACAGTCTGCTAACCAGGCCAGTCTAATCTATTCATGTTCTCTGCAAAGTGACATGGGTCAGTCCAGAGAAAGTTTTTTTTGTGCAGACGTTAGTACTGAGCCTAAATTCTGAATTTGAAATGTCAAACCATTTGCAGCCTTCCTCCATTTGTAATTAAATATAATGTGAATCACCACAGACCAGACTAATTCTTTGTGTGGAACAGAAAAAAAAAAAAAAAAAAAAAAAATACTGGATGCTTGATCAAGGTTATAGTCTGCCCTTTAGAGCAAGTTTTAATTGTTTTGTTTTAAATAAAATAAATAAATGTTGCATAATGAAAAAAAAACACACACACACAAAAAATTACATGCCTCTTCTAACTCAGCAATAAACACAGACAATCAAGTACAGAGCAAAATCAATTTATGTTTTTCCCTTAAATCGGAAACCAAAACAAGGCAAACAAAGCAGTTTTTTTTTTTGTTTAAAGAAAAAAAAAAAAAAAAAAAAACCACACACACACACACAAAAAAAAAATAATAATTTTGTTGTGTTTAAAATATTTTAACTTAACATGGTTAGCCATGCTGAACTGTTTGTGGCGTGTGGCTACCACAATAGGTGTTAGCATCTTATGCTAAAATCAAAATAATAATAATATTTAATAATAAGCTTTTTTTTGTTTGTTTGTTTGTTTGTTTGTTTGTTTTTCTTGTGTGTTTTAGTTTTTTTGTTTAAACAAAGAACTTGTATTTTTGTATTTTGGTGGATTTAAAACAGAAAAAAAACAAACACAACATATCTGAATTGAATAGCCTTTGTGACAGCACAAGTTCTAAGTTGCCCCCCAGTCTGTTACCCCAGATTATTTGACTTTTTGACATTTTTTTCAAACATATGTCTGTTATACGCAGCTCATTTTTTAATCAACACCTCCAGACATCAGCACCACCCCAGTCCTTTATTTGCTCCACTGGCTTCCTGTTTCTTTTCAAATTGATTTTGAATTGTTACTCTTTGTTTTCAAAGCTCTTATAATGGCCTCGCCCCACACTATCTGGCTGAGCTGCTGGAAACCCAAACAGGGCCTTGAGCTCATCTAATCAACTTATTTTGGATGTCCCGAGAGCCAGATACAAACAGTGGAGTGATTAGGCCTTGTCTGGAACAAACTGCCTCCCAAAATGCACACCATCACAGACTTTGATCTTTTTAAATCCAGGCTTAAGACATATTTATTCACTCTGGCTTTCAACACTTTTAATGCTGTGACACACTATTCCTAATTTTGTTTTAAAGCATTGACATCTTTTCTGATTTTTTTGTTTTATTGTGATTTTAATTTGATTTTATTGGAAATATCCTGCTCATTTGTAGCAAGTTGTAGCTGAGACGTATAAACTCTTCTTCCTTACAGGCTAATAACTCTGATACGTGTCGCACTTTGCAGCAAGACGCCAGGCTAAACAATCATTAAATATGGAATCAATGATGATAGAGTTGATTAGCTGCATATTACATTCCCTCCAAAGCCAAAATACTACTTAGTCCTGTCAAAACAGTTTAAACATTCAAACATAATCCTCTGTAGCCCATGTCGATACAGCGGCCAATCAAAGTATTAGTTTCGCTTGTGTCTGTCAAGGTTCTCATGGCTGCTGGCTACTCCGGCTCTCGCACTGGAATTAAAGGCATTAATCTGAAGAAATCCTCCTAATCTTCCCCCATTTGACTGCAATATTTGGGTAACTGTATGTACTTGGTGTGATATTTCAGCAGGTCAGCGGACAGCAGTGTTTCTACCGGAGCTAACGTGCACAATTGTGAAGTTATAGATGGATAAAATGTTCATTCCAGGTTGCAGGTATGGTTTAGTTGTTGGTTTTGTGTTCATGAAAGAAGGCGTGGTAGGAATGAGTTTTTTAACGAGGCAGTGCATCAGTCACTCAGCAGGTTAATGGGGTCTAATGGTTCTCATAGTTGTGCTGAATGTTTCTTTTGTTGTGTAGTTTATGATGAGGTTAGTGTCTGGGGAAAGTCTACGTCGTTAAAAACATCAAACAGATGGTTGTATGGGCGTGAAGCTGTGGTGGAACTTAAAGTAAAAATATTTAGTTTCTTTACTTAAGAACAATTTTCATGCAATTTTACCTTTCTTGAGTATATTTTACAAGGGGGACTTTTATTTTTTCTTCACTACACTTATAGGTTGGTTTAAAGTGAAAAGTTTGTTGAGTTTTGGTTTAAAATCATGTTTTTTTTCTGTCCTTTCATGGTAGAGTCACAGTACTTAACCCTGTAGAGCCCAGACATAGAAATATTTGTTGGAAAAAAATCATCCGTGCAAAATTTTAGTCAACGGGGATGGGTTAGAACAAAAATTTGTCAATATTTTTGGTAAGCAGCATTCATGAATTAGTTAATACATTTAAAAAAAAGACACCTACTTTTTTTGCCATGAATTATATGCTGCATATTTGCAACAGAGGGTGCTACGGGGTTAAATATGTAAAATGCCGTAAACTAGTACTAATAATACTAAGACCGCAGCGACAGATTCAGTCTCTCAGTTTGTTCATTTCATCTGGAATCAGCACAGTTTATTGAAAAAAAAAATCCCTCATATTTAACCAGAAGTGGACAAAGTACTCAAAAGCTATACTCAAGCAAAAGTACTGTTACATTAAATATATTATTACTCAAGTAGAAGTAAAAAAGTATAAAATGTATTAAAGTAAAAAAGTACATTTGAATGTTTTTGCAGTGTTTTTCTTCTTCCCGAGTTTCAAACCCAGAACCTTCTGGATGCAAGTCAGATGTGCGACCCACTACACCACAGAGGACAAAACTATGCATACTTCCCTAGACTATTTGAAGTGTTACTCAAGTAAAAGTAAAAGTATGTTCTACAAAATGTACTCAGAAAGTACTTTTACTTAGGAAAAAAAACTTTAGTAATTTACTTTAGTAAAAGTATCTAGTTACTACCACCACTGCATTTAACAAATTAATGAGTAATCAAGTCTGTGCAAAAGACTGTTTAGTTTTTTACTTGAAAGTACATTTGAAAGTAAGTAAATGTATACCTTTAGATTAGTAGAAATTTTAAGGTTTATGTTTTACTTTTACTTGAGTAAACATCTGCTCCTTTATCTGTACTTTTACTTAAATAAAGAAATGGAGTACACCACCACAGGCGTGAACTAAACAGTACAGTCCTTTATTACCACTGTTTAACCTGTTACCAAGGTAATGCAAAAATAAGTTGTCATTTTAGATTTAGATTTAGACACAATTTGGGTGGAAAGTGCAGAGATGGAGCACTTTTGTTTTTGGTGTACATCCAGAACACCATCTGGATTTATGTATTTTTAGTGTATTGTACTTTCTGGCATATTGGATATAGAGCATTTACCCCTGAACTGGAAGATTCCGAGTTTAAAGGGGCTATATTAGACTTATATTAGACTAAAAGACAGCATTTCCAATAATTATTTTACTACTTTCTTTTGAACAGAAACAGAGAAAAAAAAGCTTTTTACTTCCTCAGACTTGTACAATGCCATTTTGCTAGAAAATGAAACATGTCTGAAGAATCAGAGGAAACAGGGTTGAACATTGTTTTTTTGTTGTTGTTTTTTTGATAAATGAATGAGAACAGACTGGACGTAGAGGGCTTGTTGATTGGTCAGTGCTTCTTGGGCAGGGTTCATGGGAGAGGACGAGGTTCATGGAACTAAGTGTTCTGAATACAGGATTACTCAAGCAGTCATGAATAAAACAAAACACAACTCCAGGTATGTTTTTGATGAGGGAACAAGATAATAACATGGTACAAATCTTTAAAAAGTATAGCCAATTTGAATCCAGGTCTTGGGTACTTTTACTATTGCAAGATAGAGCTAATACCTTGGTGGATATATGTGCTACTTGTTTGTTTTGCTCTATTTTCCTGTTGGTTTCCTAACAAAGTGAGTTTGTCCTGGGTGAGTTGTTAGCCCTCTGCAGGATAGTCGGATGATGGGGCTGCCACCTCACGGCCGTACCATTGCACCTTGGGTCAATATTTTCTGGAACCTCTACATGAAACTGGCCCGCTAAAGGTGGCCCTACCAAGAGCAAGCTCCAGACGGTAACGCTCTCCGAATCATTTGCACACACAAGCCCCCTCGCCACACCAAGGCCAGACCCAAGAGGACCAGACCCCTGTACCACTTTACTGGAAATGTACCTTTTGCGTAAAGTCAGTAGTTGTGACAAAAACAACACTTGAACACTGGGTTCCACAAAAAAATGTTAACAGTCACAACAGTTTCACAGAAGAATAACTTTTGATAATGGCCTCAGTTCACACCCTGTTTACCAGAGTACATTACAGTAACTTTGATTGACAGTCTTCTTCATACCTGTGTGTATACGTGGCTAGCTGTTAATCAAACTGCATATTTGTTATGTCACTTTAACTACTGTATATTGACTATAGCTGGATGCATGTGCACAGTGTGACATGCTCCCAGCAGCCTTTACGTAACAGTATGGAACACAGCATCTGGAGATTAGACACATCTGCCTGTGGCAAATGAGCAGTCAAATGTTAGCAAACAGTGAATATGTTCAGACGTGTTTAACATTTATTGGAAACACATCAGTGGGCTGGGTAAAATACAACATGTCTTCAAACAGTTTCCTATGTGTAAGTACTGTTGTAGATGTAGCTATATTAGCCTGTGTGAGCTTGATAGCTTTGACTTAATTTGCTCTATATGGAAGCTTTTAACCTGTTATAATGTTGTTTTCTGCTCAAAATTATACCTGGGGTTGTATTTTGTTTCATTTGAGTGATCCTGTATGTTGCTGCAGAGGGCTTTAGTCAGAGGAAGGCCTCAGTGCTGTGGTCTTTCACTGCAGTAGAGCTGATATAAACTACAGTGTTTGCACAGGGCTCGGAGCTGATGGGGTAAAGTGGGTGGAGCCTGCAGGGCCTTAAAGCAATAGACACCTAATCCACTTGTTTTCTGCAAAGTGTAAGTAACAGCTCCCCAAGACATTTTCAATACATATTATTTTAAGTTATAAAACGTGAAATGTTGATCCAAATTTTTATTCAAAAATCTTTAAAAAAGCACAATATAGTTTAAGAATTTTTGTAATATTTTGATTTAAACTCTTTAACATCTGAATAATAGGTGTGTTGCAGAAAACTGTCCCATAACAGTCAATGTAGGTTCAGACACAGACCACATTAAAGTTCTGGACAGTGTTCTGAGGTTGTATAAGTGAAGGTTGTAAAACGTTATACTCATTGCTTGTGTCTGCTTCTTCAAACTTTGGCTGTAGAATGTCAGTGACTGATAGTATGCGCTCATAGACCCAGTTTTAGTACTTACCTTATTGTCCCCTTTAAATGAAGTAACATGAGTTCTGTGACAAACAAGGCCGATACAACTACCGTTATAGTACTCTAATGCGAACAAGACTTTGATATTCTTCTGTATTCTTTCTTTTGAACCAAATCCTAACATATAAAACTCTCCCATAAATTGACACTTGCATGATTTATCGAACCACAACCCACTCAAACCTTTGGCTCTCTTTTCTGCATGCTTTCATCTTTACCCCATCATACTTCCGCTTCAGATCCTAACATCTTCTACCCTGACCCTGATCTCCTCCAACAAATCATTTGATCCTGGCAAATACTGCCTTTGCACCGGCACAGGCCAAAAGCAGTAAATAATTCCCCGCTTGCAGCTAGGGCAACTCTTTTTTTCTCTCACTCTCTCTGAAAGATTCCACTTCGGCAACCATTCGTGCAAAACGTTAGCTACAATAACAGCACAACATAATTAAAATGCCTAAGGTAATTTATGTGTCTGGAGAGGGATTAATAAGACGACAGGTATCTCTGGGTTCTCTTGGTTGAAAAGCTGTTTGTGCACTCATGGGACAGGTAAATGAAGACTTGATATGTGGAGATGGCTCGTTGTTTAATTCCATTTGTCAGATGAGGGATTGGCAGTGCGGGATGATCCGTCAGAACTTTGAGTGCTAAAGGAAACAGCAGTAGTTTAGCTGAAAATAAGCATGGGAAAGCTATTTATAATCATACCAGTCATCTTTGATAGTGTTAAAGCCAAACACAAATGCTTCCCTTAGGTAAACTGTCATGTTTTTATATACCGCAAATGAAAAACGCACTTGTGGAAACAGATAACTAAATACAGTATGTATGGAATGAGCGGATGAAGCCTAGAGGCAAACAGCGAGGTCTTTAAATATGTTGAGATGTAACCACCAACTGTTGCTGATTAGGCTGAATAAAATATACAATTGTTCTGTTACACTACATGTAAAAATAGTTTATTTTTCAAATGTTGGGATATGCTGGGTTTTCTTCCTGAACTCACTAAAATAAAGAAAATAAAAAATGGTAACTTTTTTACTTTAACAGTTTTGGAGTCAGTGTGTCTGAATAAATCCCCCTGCCCCTTGTTCTGGCGTATCTTAATGAAAAACCATCCTGGCAAAAACGGTAGAGTCTGTCTATAGATTTCTACCTGAAATACCTTCAAAGGCATTTACTCTCTGCACAATATTTTCCATTTTATTTCATTGTTCAACCTTTTTCAAATGTAATTGGACCCCCTTGCCATTAGCATTTAGCATTATGTTTTATTAAAATAAGACCTATTTATTGAAAATTTCTTCTTTTGAGGAGCTGTTATTTCAAAACGCTTAGATTGGGTGCCTGTCCATTTAAGGCCAACTCTTTCCCTGCTAGCTCCGCCCACTTCAGTCAGTCAGCTCAAGTTCATTACAAACAGTTAGCAGTGCTGCTGCAGTGTTGTACTGCTGGGCTGAGGCCTGCCCCCCGCTTGTACTGAAAGATGAAGAATAGACATAGCATGATATAATGGCTAATTAGCAGGGCTGTTAGCAACATAAAGTGAACAGATAAATAAATGAGCTGACTACTTTGTAGTGACAGCAATTTAAATTGTGTATTTCCTTTAGAAACATGCTGGAGCGCTATCTGGAAAAGGCAGCATACAGGATTACTCAAAAATAAGTAAATAATGTAAACAGTTGCCACAAAAAGTATGTGAACCCTGTGGAATTACTTGGATTTTTACATGATTTGGTTATAGTTTTTGAGGTGAAAACAACATTATAACATGGTAAAAAAAAAAAACTCAGAAAAGGTGATTTAGCATTGTGACTTCACTTTAACTAAAGTAGCCTGAGTTAGCTATATGTACACAGCATCCAATGGTATACAGCATATAAAATATGTCCAACAAGTTCATGTATGTGCATGTGCAAGTCAGACGTTTAGAGTGTAGGTATTTCCTCTAGGTATTTCTTATTATTAGCATTGCTAGCTTGTTCTGCTTTACACAGTGTGCTATTTCTCATATACTATTTAACCCAGCATCAGTATTTACCCAATTCCTTTTAGAATAAGATTTTTTTTCATTACTTTTATGGTTGTTGTTTTTTTCCCCCTAAGACTCTGTATGGACTCAGTGTTTCCTTCGTTGGCACACCTTTGCTATACATCAGACAAAACCCCACATTAAACTAAAAATAGCTGTGTACAGTAACTTGGCCCTGGGTGTTAATACATAAAGAATATTCACATTTTGAATGCCAACCTTTACATTTTGCTGATTTTACTGTTTGCTGTGGTTTGGCCCTTGCAGCATTAAAAGCATTGCATTTCTTTGTTGACATTATAGTGACATGAAAAAGGATAATCACAAATGGAAGAAAAAAAAAAAAAAAAAGAAATACCTCAGCTGTCGCACATAAACACACAGATCATAGACTCCTAATTTTTCATCAATTCACCACAAACCAAGGAATGACATCAGAGGCTACTTGATATAATTTATACAAACGTTATTTTATGCAAGTACTATTTCCATAACCATAACCATAACCAGTATTATATGGAATAACTTAACATGGAGCAAAACACATGAGGTCACCCTTATGTAAAATCCCAGACATCAATGTAAAGATAAATGTGAATATAAAAATATATATAAAGCCATTAAAAAGGAACAGAATCATACATCAGCCAATATTCTGTCTGGTGCAAAGGCATTGTAAGGTAAACTGAGAACTGTGGGCTGGACCATGACCTGGTAGGTGCTGATTAGGAAAACATTTCCTACTAAGCTTACAGTTGGTAT